>OX366530.1:11820000-12341648 GCA_947256265.1 Acronicta leporina | reverse complement strand
ACACCAAAAAGAAATTACATAGAGCTATGGATACAAACATGTTTATGCTTAATACAATTGGCGGTCTTATTGCTAAAAGCAATTTCTTACAGACAACCATTGGATGGACACAGATTATGTAAGAAGAAGAAACGGGCAATTGGTGGTGTATATACTTATTGGTACATAGAAATATGCATAGGTTTCTAAACTAAATTACCTATATAATATTGGTTTTATAAAATACATATCTATAAATGTATCATATAAATACATACCTACCATACATATACTAAATACTTATTATACAATAAATACAAATTTAGAACATGATACATAATTATATACAAAAACATGGGAAATTAATTTAGGAATTTAAATAGCATTCTTTCACCATCTTCTTAAATGTTGCCAGAGTTTGTGCACGTCTTACAGACACCGGCAGTGCATTCCACAGGCGAATAAAATTTTGTGGAGTGCATGGGCATCTTAAGCTTTAAATTCTCCGATGACCGTAAGGATCGCGAATGTGTGTCACAGACGAACTCAAAACGTTCTTTAAGGTAAGAAGAGGTTAAAGGGTTAAAGAGAATACAGTAAAGTAATGAAAGTAAATGAGCATTCCGACGAAGGCGTATTGGAAGCCACTTGAGTTTAGCGCGAAATTCTAACACATGATCAAAATTGCGTAAGCCAAATATAAATCTGATACAAAAATTTTGAAGGAAGAAAGTTTAAGATAAGATGATGAAAGAAAACGTAAAAATAATTCTCACATTCTTTCTTTTTCTGGGGATTAGCTAGACTATCATTGCTTTAGCGGTCTTTATATATAACACCATTACCATTACGCCTGTATTCCCCGAAGGGTTAGGCAGAGGCGTACTAATGTACACCAACAGTTCGTCGGTATGTTTAGGTCCCATGTAATAGGGGGCGAGCCTATTGCCATTAACCGGGCACAAATTCCTAACTCCGAGCTGCTACTGGGAATTTCATAGAAAAACCCAATAACACTTTGCTCGACCTGGGAATCGAACCCAAGACCCCTAGCATAGCAGTCGCGCTCAGGACCACTTGGCTAATGAGGCAGTTTGATATGATATATGGGGCATTTCACGTCAAGCGGACAACCTAAAAAAAATGAGGTCGTGAATTTTGTTTAAACTCTGGTCAGTTATACTTCTAGTAGACGTGGATGTGTACACCCAAATTTTTTTTCGTATGATGCCTTATTGCTGAGCTATGCGCTTTTAAAAATTTACTAAGAATGAAGTCATGAATTTTTGGATGCTTATTATCAGTATCAATTAATTTGTAAAAAAATCTAAAACGTATTGTTTCATATAGTAAATAAGTTGAAGTTTTTAATTTTTTTGTCGAATTCTAAATTTGATTTTTTTTACTATAGTAAACCGGAAGTGAAAATTTGAAATCGATGTTTGAGTAACTTCAACACTTTTCTTTTTTAATTATTTTAACTTGAATTAAAGCTTTAAATGTACTTATTCTTCACAAAAAAAATTAAAACGTGATCGCCAATAGTTTAAGATTTAGAGCACATATAGAGTACCTATATACACATAGCTATGAGCACTTTCTAATCAATCGGGTTTATACGCTAACATGCTGAAATACTACGCTATTAATATTTTATTCCTTCATTCTTACATGCAAATATATAAAAACTAATGATTTTTTTTAATAAAATGTAATTACGCATTTGTTATAATAATGACAAGTTCAAACAAAATAGTAATTTCAAGTGTATGTACTCTATGTGCTCTAAATCTTAAACTATTGGCGATCACATTTAATTTTTTTTTGTGAAGAATAAGTACATTTAAAGCTGCAATTCAAGTTAAAAAAATTAAAAAAGAAAAGTGTCGAAGTTACTCAAACATCGATTTCAAATTTTCACTTCCGGTTTACTATAGTAAAAAAATTCAAATTTAGAATTCGAGAAAAAAATTAAAAACTTCAACTTATTTACTATATGAAACAATACGTTTTAGTTTTTTTTACAAATTAATTGATATTGATAATAAGCATCCAAAAATTCATGACTTCATTCTTAGTAAATTTTTAAAAGCGCATAACTCAGCAATAAGGCATCATACAAAAAAAAATTTGGGTGTACACATCCACGTCTACTAGAAGTATAACTGACCAGAGTATAAACAAAATTCACGACCTCATTTTTTTTTGGTTGTCCGCTTGACGTGAAATGCCCCATATAACACCTTTAATTCTAAGTAAATTTAATAAAATATTAACAAAATATCTTGCAGGACATCAACTATGCCAGTCATGCCAATGTTGGCCAAGGTGTACTCCAAGACTGATCATCACAACTGATAGGGAACTCCTCATGACATTCTCTATCAAACTGTGCAATTGCCTTCTTGTCTGGAAAGCTCTCATTTTTCTCACAAGAAAATGGTTTAGTACAACCTCTGGGCAGATTATCTCCGAATATAGTACATATCTTCTTGAGGTACCAAGAGTCTTCTACTCCGAAAACGGTGCTTTTTGGTCCCAATTCTATGATAGGCGTGATTTCTATGCCCAGCTGAGAGAATTTGGCTGATGAAACACTAGCCAGGTTACCCCCAGAAGCGACGCAATGCTTGAACTTTTTGGGGTCAATCCCGGTTTCGCAGAGGCAAAACTCGCTTGGGTTACCTGAAATATACAATAAAAAACATATTGTGTAAGAGTTTGTAATGAGACTCTCCTCTACCTAAGCAGAGGCTTACCTACCAATGTACACACACAGTTCACCGGTATGTTTCGGTTCCATGTAATAGAGGGCGAGCGTATTGCCATGAACCGGGCAACACTTTGCTCGACCTGGGAATAGAACCTAGAACCTCTAGCGTAGCAGTCGCTCTCAGGACCACTAGGCTCATGAGGCAGTCTAAGTAACAAAAATATTTTCTCACCTACGGCTTCACACTTCAAATACTGAGCTTGAAGAAATGTATTCATTCTCAACTCTTGTAAAGCACACATCTGAGCCACAGCATACCTCCCACTACCCATCATAAAGTAATCCACGGAAATTTCCCCCCCAATATTGTCTATAATCCAAGGAAAGGTTCTGTTGAAGAATTCTGTATTCTTAAAAACATCCCCATAAACGGAAATAACATACGCCGCATTACTAATTCCGAATAATGTTGCTAATAATAGGAAAAACATTTTTTTTTAAATATCCTGTTGTACGGTAAAATTTAAAATAGAATTATTTAAAAAAAACTGGTAAGATACACGGTTGTTTTTGTAATAAATGTTGTTTTTCTGTGCATTAATGTTTAAATACGCACTTATTGCCACATTCATGATAAGATAGGATTTTTTTAAATATTTAAAAGGTATTTAATCAGTTGTGATTAAAATTATGTTAACGGGGTAATAACCGTGAATATTATAAATTGTTATTGTCTTGGTGTTATGACCGAAGAATGTATTGAATTGTCAGGTAATATCTAACAGCCACAGTGAGTAGTGACAGTCTAGTGATGTGACAATGATCTTCTAATTTTCGATGTTTACATTTACGAAACACGAATTTATTAAAAAAATTGTCCACTTATTAGTTCGCCGTTATATTGTATTTTTAGGTCCCAAATAATGGGGAGTCAACCTACTGCACACACGCAAAATATAAACTACATAGAATTTGCAATCAGAAAAAACCACTAACATATTACCCGAATCATTTATTTTCAAGAATACGGCGGGCGGTGACATGCATCTGTTGTAGAGTTTCGTTATACTATATTCTACAAATTGTGACGTGAAAACGACGTGCTTGGTTTGAATTCCGTCATTTTAGGTCACTTCAACCGATGGGCTATCCTTGGCAAGCACAAACTGTTATACTACGTAAAATAAATAGTTTTTAGGAAAAATCACAGCGAATTAATTCAACATTTTGGAATCGGCGAAAATACTTGCGAAAAGAGTGTAGCGCACTCACCGATTAACCACGTTGACTTTTGTAGTGATGTGACGCTGTTTATCGATATACCCAAACACGCAACATTTTGACGCAAGAAACTGAAGATCGTATGAGTCGAGGTTATCGATAGATTCTCTAGTCGGACAAGCTCTAAGGATTAGCTATGCTCATTCTTTACATTAATTATATTCCGTCAAGAAGAAAACATACATACTTATACATATCTTGAATTTGTCCTCTAATTTAATCTTTTTACTATGGCATAAGCGAATTTTTATGAAAGAGCTTATCGAGACTAATGAGTGAATAGTAGTGCTTATAACGGAGGCCCAAACCCTTTTAAAAGGCGGCCAACGCATTTGTTATCGCTTACCGTCAGGTGATCCGTCTGCCCGGTTACCCCCCTATCCGATAAAAAATGCAGTTATTTGCCCCCTGAACCCTATAAGATCAACGTTTTGGAACCGATTTGTTTTAATAAAAAATAAACATTTGGCCTTGAGCTTTAACTATCCTAAATTAGGTTTAAACAGACAATAATCGATAAAAAAATTGTAGTCGATAATAAATTATCCAACACTATATTTGCATGAAAGAGCGTTTGGCATTTGACCCAATCCCGAGGAGAACAATAATTTACATGCACCCCGAGGCCCGCATGCACCCCTCCCTATGGTTCACCCCCATTACTCCCAGTACGGAATTTTGTCACAATAAAGCATTTTTTGCGACAAATTGAACGGCGGTTTCCGAGTACCTACTTCAAAGGCTTTAATAATTTAATCTGGCTCTGAATGGCTTGAAATTTTGTATATATTTCAACTGTTATATTTTTTAACAAAAAGTAAATCCGACTTCAAATTCAATTATTTTGTTTGTATAACGCATTTTACTATATTATTATATTACATTATAACTGCCTCATTAGCCAAGTGGTCCTGAGCGCGACTGCTACGCTAGAGGTCCTGGATTCGATCCCCAGGTCGAGTAAAGTGTTATTGGGTTTTTCTATGAAATTCCCAGTAGCAGCTCGGAGTTAGAAATTTGTGCCCGGTTAATGGCAATAGGGTCGCCCCCTATTACATGAGACATAAACATGCCGGCGAACTGTGGGTGTACATTAGTACGCCTCTGCCTACCCCTTCGGGGAATACAAGCATGTTGGTATGTTATGTTATAACGCATTTTTATTTTATTTTGTATGTCTTGTATGTATTTGCGAAGATCTTATGAAATGTGTTCATAAATCCCGTGACTCTTACCATGGGCATTAGGAAAACATTTGCAGTTTTCAGTACCGATCCAATAATATAATCTGCCCGAGCTGCAGGTGATCCATGCGGCTTTTTCACATTACATATAAATCGCAATATAATTTTAAATAATTACATATTAATTATAGCAATCGACTTCTGTTTATTATTAGATGCAAGCACCATTTTTGATCTGGTAATCCTTTTGGGTGGACATAGGAGGCTCGAGGGAGCTTATGGGGTTATTTTGGACTGTTTATCAACTGATAACACAGCATCGCTTTTCGTTGTAGGCTAGAATCATCTTTGTGATTCTAGCAACATAATTTTGTAGTTACGTCACCTGAAAATATAAAAATTCAAAGTAATTCTAGTAATTTTATTATATTTATACAGCCCCCAAAACGGCTCCCTTCACCGTCTCATACAGATAGTATTTTTGCTAAGTACGAAGAAGCTCTGTCACTCACAGTAACAAAATAAATATAGTTAATTACGGCAACAATACTTCAACTTCAAGAGATTTGGCATATGATATAACTGAATTGCGTCTTTAGTCCTATGCGTGGTCCTTTGGTACAGTAAAATGTACCTAATAATAATATTAATGGTCCTTTTCTGTCTGATAAGACCTACACTCTTAAAATTTAATTTAGCTTATAAATACTCTGATGCTATCCGCAGTCCACGCTGACGACATCTGTGTAGAATATCCAAAATTAATGTTGTTATATAAAAACAAATTCTCATCCTCATGAAATTAGGTTCTTGTCCTGCAAAATCAAGACGAAACCACTCCTGCCATCTAGTTTCCAACCGTTACACTACAGTTATTAAAAGTCTCCAACAGATGGCGGTGTTATTAATAATTGATGGCGCTATAATGAGGAGTTTTTTGAAATAAGGAATCTTTATGTTTTTTTTAAAGTCGTGCAACTTTGTAATCTATGCCAAAACACTGTAAGGCTTGTGTGTAAGGTAATTTTGCAGGTCGGTCACGCACGGAAAGTTTATCCGTAAGTTTCATGGTGCTGCGTTTAGATGACTAACTGAGCACGACTTGGTGAAATTCTTTGATTAAATTATTTTTCACGTCCTGTTCCACAGAACAGCATCATATCAATCAACTTTTATGTATTTCAATAATTACAATACAGTAAATAATTAATAAAAAATACGACAATCGTTATCTAAAAGCAAGTAAATGCCTCTATACTCACACACTGAAACATGTCTGTGATCATTTTCACTTGTTTTATAGCTCAATAGTTTCCGTTGATGAAGTAGAAACAGAACTTGCGTTATTGTTTCAAGTTCAAAGTAACTGCTTGAGCCAAATAAAAACTCTCTGACCCGATCTCATTTTACAAACCGATAAGTGAGTAAGATAAGTGATAAGCTATTACATGGGACCCAAACATGCCGGCGAACTGTGGGTGTACATTAGTACGCCTCTGCCTAACCCTTAGGGGAATACACTAATAAAATAACCTACATACATGTTATGTTATAAGTGACTATAATACTTGTCTCTAAAACAGCAGATTCCTTTTTGAGTCCGATACTTGTACCAGTAAAACGGCAAATATACTCTCCCAACACAATGCTCCACCGTCCTTAACAGGCGTGCTAATACCCGACTCCTGCTATCTCTTTCATTCAATTTCCCTTGAAATTACGAATAGCTTCTTAGGGCGTTCCCAACAATTACATTCGAAACTTAAGGCTGTTTGAAATAATTTATGATAGTTCTGACTTTTGGGAGTCGATTTGGTAAAGTTTTTGAAATAGTTACGCAGATTTGTTGGCAGTTTTAATGTCGGTCAAAACGGATGGGGGATGGGTTTCCAGTTTGCGTGAATAGCGATTAGAAATTATGTTATTAAGCTTCGGTCCGATGAGATTTATAAGGGGTAAATTAACCTTACAAGGCATTATTTAAGATACCAGTGACATTATAATATTATAATGATGATGAGAAAATGTCTGTCAAAATAAATGATTAAGTAGATGCCTATATACTGTACAATGCAGCAACAAAATAGTTAATATATCCATAAGAGCCCACATATTGTTACTACGCCTGAAAATGGTACTTAGTCATGTACCAACTAATATAATTATACATAATTGTATTAAAGGTCTTATATATTATATAACACCTTTAATACATGTTCTGCAAATAAATATATTTTCACTTTTTTTTTAAATGTTGCCCTCACTAGGATTTTCTCCTGTATCGTGAGGGCTTTCATAAACCTACAACTACCTACCTGTAGGTCATACAAATGCTTTGCTTATTCAATATTTCATTGTCGGTTACGATCCCACAACACGAGATCTGGCGTCAGTCAGGGAAGTAACTTAGGACCTTTGGAGTTCGTATTAATGGTTAACCTCCTGCCGAGTGTCGTACAAGAAGCCAAATGTCTGTTATTAGCGGACGATCTTAAATTATCTCTCGCAGTTAGAAACGAGGGAGATTGTGAAAAACTGCAGGGGGATAATAGACAGAGTCATTCGTTGGACCAAGCTGAATCGGTTGCAGTTCAACGTGTCGAAGTGCGTGACCATGTCTTTCTCACGTGCACACACACCTATCCAACATAAGTACACGATGGATGGAACTGAGCTGACCAGGGTAATGGAAGTGAGGGATTTGGGAGTTCATTTTACTACTGAGCTGACGTTTCGTAATCACAAACTCAAAATTTGTAAAAGATCTTACAGGAACTTGGGGTTTGTACTCCGAAAGGCTAGAGGCTTTACCAATATAAAAGCTATTACAGCGTTATATAACGCTTTAGTTAGAAGCCAACTAGAATGTAACTCAGTTATCTGGGCTCCACATGAGACTAAATATAGTCTCATGTGGAGCGTGTGCAAAATAAATTAAAAAAAATAATTAATAACCGGGTAATAAATTACCCGGTTTGTCCTGGGTATGGTTGGATATTATGAACCGAGTGTCAGGAGGGAACTCACACTCATAACCTATATCTTTAGGATAATTAGGGGGGGGGTACATAATGCTGATATATTGGAGAGGGTAGGTCTTTGTGTCCCGGATGGATACACGGGGCGGCGGCGACGGCCGCGACTGCTGTCGGTGCCGCGCTCGCGCACAGAATTGCTTAGCGAGACGCCTCTGACGCGCGCACTGCGCACGCTCAACCTCATAGCTGAAGACGTGGATATATTTTACTGTACTCTGAGTGAATTTTCAAAGATAGTACTTATTAAAATTTCTTACTGTTATAGTAAATAGTTATTATGTCATTGTAGAAATTAAGAAACCTCAATATCGAATTGGATTTAGTCTGTAAGGATATTGTTGGGAATAATTAAATAAATTAAAAAAATAAATAAAGTAAAAACACCGAGCGCAGAAGCCGATCGCTCGGCCGCATCTCCAAACATGTCGTTAAAAATTTGAATTTGACTTTGACATAATCAGATACTTCATAGTAATTTTATTCCATGGTAACTCCAAATATGTCCGAATCATATAAATTAGTTGTTTAAAATCACCATATGAAGACATTTTCGGGCGCACCGGTGCAGGTTATCTCTCTTACGAAGATATATTTTCTTTCAATATACCCGTATTACGTTGGCCCGATTCCTTCTAGTTAAATAGTCGTGGGACTTTGAATGCATATCGATATCGATATGAATGATTTAATGCTATTTTCTGGTATTTGTTTACTCGCAAAGATGCAGATATTTCTGTCTGTATGATTGTCTATTCCGATATCGCAAGTCTTCGCAGTATGATTGTGTGAAGACTTGCATTATGAGGAGAGACAATCTTCTCTTTTACCATCTGCTGAATTATTCTGGGAAATAAATATCTTCTTATTCTGTTTGTTGTAATCCCTCATTAACTTGGATTTATCCGCAATATAGTACTATTAATAATAAAAAAATATAATAAAACATTAATATTAAAAAATAAATGTGAATGTTTTTAGTTTCTTATTTATTTTCATGAACATATTTAAAATGTAGTTATTAATTTGTAGAATAAAATATTTAGATTAATTTGCGCTAGCTTTTAACTTGTTCAATTCTTCTATGATATTTTAACGGCCAACATTTTACATTTTAAAATGTAAAAAAAATAATGATTGTTGTTTAATCTCAACCCCCCTTTGACTTTAATTAATGGTTTGGCAAAATTTAACTCTACACTACTGCTAACCTTACAAATTATTTATTTCTCGAATATGAAAATACGAATAACTTAAAACATTATTTAAAAAAATTATATCGATATTTGTGTTACATCACTTTTGTAAGGCAATGCCGCCTTTGTAAGGCAATCTCCCTATTTACGGGCGTGCAGCGGTGCAGACTCTATTAAACCGACGCGAGGCCGGTATGTCACCTGAATTAATATCGATTATGGCACAACACTATAGTTTTATCAGAGAACGAGGACCAATTACTTTGTATATCCAGTGTGTTACCGACCCGTGAAGGTATTGTTATGTGCCGAAATGGAATTATATTTACTTATACATAATTTATAATAGACTTCACATTACAAGTAAAATATTAAATCAGGTAATTTTAATGGCAACTCATATGTTGATAACATCTTCACTGGGTGCCGAACATACTAAGGACGATGATGGTACTTTCACATTTTTTTTATGTTGTAAGGGGGGCGAACACGCAGACGGATCACCTAATAGTAAGCGATCACTGCCCCCTATGGACTGCCGCAACACCAGAGGAGTCTCAAGTGCGTTGCCCGCCTTTTAGAAGGTAACCTCCGGTATTCTCACTCACTCGGTGAAATACAACGTAAGTGGTTGTTTCACGCCGGTTTTCTGTGAGGCCGTAGTATCACTCCGGTCGAGCCGGCCCATTCGTGCCGAAGCGTGGCTCTCCCACGAAGACATATTGAAATTTAGTTAGATTTGGGGGAAAATTAGGTAATTTAGACACGATTCATAAATTTTTAACTTCTTTTATATTCGTGAATATTTAAATGTTTCTTGTTTTATTTGGTGAAAGGATTGGTACATGTCCTTATCGGATCGGGCAGGGTTTTTAAACATAGTGTATTTTACATTATGATGTTTATCGAAAGGCTAAATAATTACTAGCCTGATCGATCGATTGGAAAGGTTCAGCTACGCTTTCCGTAATCATTCCCAAACCCTCCGTGCTTCGGAGAGCATGATAAGCAGTCCCGGTTGTCATACATACATCTACGACGATCGTTAGTGGCAGTCAGCAGCCCACAAAGCCAAAAGTTTATTACTAGAATATCGGTATTAGCCATTGGGTGGCAGAGGTCTGATGACAATCGTTTAAGGCTGGAAGCCGAGCCCAACTTAACATACCATCACGGCAATATTCCCCAAATGATTAAAAAGGTCTACTTATTTTTGGATACCTACCGAACGTTGGATTTCAACAAGTCCGAATAATTAACCTTGTTTATTCGAATAAGTTAAATGCATATTATTAACTAATACCGACTTAATTATCACGCGCTTAAACGGTGAAGGAAAACATCGTGAGGACTCGTGGGAGCTCGGAATCTCAGGACCCATGCCCAGCAATGGGAGATTTTAGTGGGTTGGTTGTGTTAGTCGAATAAACCAAAATATCCTCAAAGGTCGTCCACATTGCCTCACCCTCCTCTATTCACAATACAATCGAGGGCCATTGAAAGGGCTAAACTAATCAAAGTTTGCGCGCAAAACTGTCGATTCTTCAGAACCATTTCACATTTACAGGCGCGCGGGAAACGGTTATTGTTTATAAGTTCTTACATTTCCTTGAGAGAGAAATTGAGGTATTATGTATGTAGTATCAAACTTGAATTTACCTGCAAGGGACATGCTAAGTGTGACGAGTGGCACATACTTCTTCTTACACCAGATATTTGAAAGACAGAAATATTGTTTCCGAGTGCTGGGACCGAGATTCAACTTTTTTGTCTAGGTATTTTAGTATTTCCTTAGTCTATTGGTAGGTACTAAGCGATTGGTGCGCTATAGGTCCTGGGTGCATTCCCAAAAAATGGAATTATTTAATTAAATATTTATCATAATATCGGAGATAAATCGGAGCTAGCGGCTTGTTTTATTATATATGAAATATTTATTATTTATTATACTTGAAGCTCAAATAAACAGTGATGATCTCTTCTTTGTATGGGTCTCTATACATTAGAGCGGTCAAGCTGTATCTCATGTTCCGTTTAATTATTTGGAATTAAAAGTATCCCAACAAAATTAAAATCTATTCAGTAGTTAGAAACAAACAGACAAACAGACAAGAATTTAAAAAATCACATGTTTGGGTTCGGAGATGTTTATATACTAACCCACTTGTTTTTTTTTAAATATCTTCAATGTACAGACACAGCTTTTTTACAATTTTATAATAGTAGAGATTTCTTGTTTATTCCATTTACTCATTCTCAAGTGGACAGTATTAGTTCATATCGCGCTGTCTTCAAGAAATAGTCCTTTTGCTAAGAAATGTATTATTACATAACATAACATACCATCACGCCTGTATTCCCAGAAGGGTTAGGCAGAAGTGTAACTAAGGTACACCCACAGTTCGCTGGTATGTTTAGGTCCCATGTAATAGGGGGTGAGCCTATTGCCATTAACCGGGCACAAATTCCAAACTTCGAGCTGCTACTGAGAATTTCATAGAAAAACCCAATAACACTTTGCTCGACCTGGGAATCGAACCCAAGACCTCTAGCGTAGCGGTCGCACTTGAAACCACTAGACTAACGTGGCAGTTATGTATTATTATGCACTGGGAAAATGTCTTTGTAACAGAAACTACATACATACCATCACGCCTGATTTCCCCGAAGGGTTAGGCAGAGGTGTACTAATGTACACGTACACGCACAGTTCGCCGGTATGTTTAGGTCCCATGTAATAGGGGGCGAGCCTATTTCCATTAACCGGGCACAAATCCAAACTCCAAGTTACTACTGAGAATTTCATAGACATTGTAAACAGTAAGAACAATTTACTACTTTTTAATTTTCAATACTGAAACAATAGCTTTTGTTCAGCATAGTCTTTCATACATGTAATGAGCTCCAACGAATAGCTATCTAAGACTCTTTTGTTCGGCTGTTATTAAAAAGTTTTTCTCCTAAAAATTCTTACTAAAATCTTGGATATTGGCCGGCTGGCTGCGAGATTATTTTGCGAACATTTTTAAGCATACATGTGTTGTTATTTTTTATACAACACTAGCTTGGTTGGCTAGACTAGCGTGGTAGCTTGGGTGGTTGTCATGCATAAGGGTTGTTTTTTTTATACAAGAATACAGAAGTATTCTTATTCATTAATACCTTTTTTCGCAAATTCATTCGTAGACTGAGCATAAAACTAACATTTAAAGTTACAAAAACGTAACAAACCATTTAACGTTATAATTTTTTTACAGACGGACAGTCCCACAATTGATATGATATGTTTTTTCATAAAAAACTTTGTATTAGGTACTTAAATGTTTATACCGTGGAAGACAATTTTTTAGGTTTATAATTAAGTAATTAATATTCTTACTTACTTTGTCATTCAATGATCCTACGGCCTCACAGAAAACCGGCGTGAACAACGCTTGCGTTGTGTTTCGCCGAGTGAGTGAGGTTACCGGAGGCCCAAATCTTTTTAAAAAGTGGGCAACGCACTTGTGACTCCTCTGGTGTTGCATGGGCGGCGGTTATCGCTTACCAACAGGTGATCCGCTTGCTCGTTTACTCCCAAAAAAATATCTACGCTGATCAAGCGAGGTTAAGCATTCATTAAATGGATGGTTTACCTAATAATTTATCAAAATGCATAAACAATAATAGTGGTACAATGCAAAAATAAACATATTTTAGTAAAAAAAATCAGTTTCCATTATCGGTACAGAACTCGGTTTCCTAGATAGAATCTTAAACAAGTTATATTTTGGTTCGCGTATTTGTTGAACCCTGTTCCCCGTGCGCCAACTTGTATTTTATAAGGTAGCGGGTGCATTCATGAGCGGGAGCGATTGAAATATTTCATTTCTTATAAATAGCTGCCTCATTAGCCAAGTGGTCCTGAGTGCGACTGCTACTCTAGAGGTCTTGGGTTCGATTCCCAGGTCGAGCAAGGTGTTATTGGGTTTTTCTATGGAATTCCTATTGTGTTTTTCTATGAAATTCCCAGTAGCAGCTCGGAGTTAGGAATTTGTGCCCGGTTAATGGCAATAGGCTCGCCCCCTATTACATGGGACCTAAACATACCGGCGAACTGTGGGTGTACATTAGTACGCCTCTGCCTGACCCTTCGGGGAATACAGGCGTACGTTGTGTAAATAACTAAATTGAAAAAGTGGTGGAGTGGTGGACACATGTCTTTTGAATAATAAAAATAAATAAAAAATAAAATAAGCCTTTATTGCTGTTCTACAACTTTACAAATACACATTTTTCTTATTAATAATAATAATGCTATTTCTTTATTAGCAGTTTTAACTACACGATCGGTTTCACTTCACAGCTTGTCTTCCGACAAAGGCCTCCTCTAAAGCTTTCCATTTCTGCCTGTCTCTCGCTGCTCTTGTCCACTCTGGACCCGCTACCTTTTTGAGGTCATCTTCCCATCTTTTTGTTTGACGCCCTTTACTTCTTTTCCCATTCCTGGGATACCACTCTGTTATGGTTTTTGTCCATTTTCCATTCGTATCTCTAAGCATATGTCCTGTCCATCGCCATTTTAATGCTTTACATGTTTCCTTTGCATCCTTAAATTTAATTGTATTTTTAATTTTCTCTAATCTTATTCTATCTTTCCTCTTCACGCTCATTACGCTTCTCTCCATTCCGTTTTGACATACCTTTATTTTGTTTATTAAGTTGTCTGTCAATGCCCATGTTTGGCAACCATAAGTTAAGCATGGTAAAATGCACGCATTATACACTTTTCTTTTCTCTTTGATAGGCATGTCCTTGTTTTTCATAATTTCGCTGAGTGACCAATATCTCTTCCAAGTATTGGCTATCCGTCTTTCAATCTCTTTATGCATGGTGTCTTCAGCGGCCACGAGTTGTCCCAGGTATACGTATTCTTCGACATATTCTATCATCTTTGAATTGACTATGATGGTATGCGTCTGTGAAGAGTTAGTCATAATCTTTGTCTTTGCTGTGTTCATTGTAAGGCCAGCTTTCGCGCTTTGATCTGACAGTTGTTGTAACATTTGCTCTAATTTTACTGGACATTCTGCAAATAAAATCAGGTCGTCTGCAAATCGTAGGTGGTTTAGGTTTTCACCGTTTATGTTCAGGCCTTCGTGATCCCATTGCAGATTCCTGAATATCATCTCTAGAGCCGCCGAAAACAACTTAGGAGAAATTGGGTCTCCTTGCCGGACGCCTCTCTCTATAGGAAATTCTTCACCCGTCGTTTCAAGCCTGATTTGGGCTGTGCTTTTGGAGTATATGTTCCGGAGTATACGTATGTACTTTAGATGTATCCCCTGTATACGTAGTGCTTCCCAGATATACTCATGTTCCAAGGAGTCGAAGGCTTTATTATAATCAACAAATCCCAAATAGTATTTTTTATTGTACTCTTTATATTTTTGTAGAACTTGCCTTAGAACATGTATATGGTCTATTGTTGAATATTTGCTGCGGAAACCCGCCTGCTCTCTTGGTTGATTTTCATCGAGGGTAGAAGTGATTCGTGACAAAAGTATTTTTGAAAAGACTTTATAGACATTGGACATCAAACTTATAGGTCTGTAATTACCAATATCTCCTTTATCTCCTTTTTTATGTAATAATATTATTGTTGATTTAGTCCAGTCTTCGGGAATAATTTCAGTCTCTATTATTTTGTTAAAAATATCTGTTAATATAGGACCAATGACTGGTGTAGTAGATTTTAACACTTCATTTGTGACTTGATCAGCACCTGGTGTCTTGTCTGTCTTTTGCGTATTAATTGCTCTAATTGTTTCTTCATTTAATATTTTGGGGATTGACTCAGAATCTTTGTTATTTATTTTATTTGTTGTTTCTTTTTGGTTTTTGCTTTGGTAAAGCTTTCGATAGTAGTCTGTTGCTGCCGTTAGTATTTCTGTTCTTTTGTTTGTATAATTGTTATCAATGTTCTTTACTTTTAGAATCCAATCTTTTTTGCTGTTCAATTCCTTTATTGCTTTTTTAACTCCACCGGTTCTTTCTATATATTTCTTTAATGTGGAATTCCTTTTAATTTTCTTGTCTTTCCTGATGCTTTGGTTGATCTTTTTGCTGAGTTCTGATATTTTGGGACGGTTCACTTTCTTTTCTTTCTGTTGTAATAATTCCTTCCTTTCTTGTAATAACTGGTATGTCTCATCTGAGATTACTCTTTTACTCTCTGCATTTGTTTTCTTCGTTTCTGTTCTCAATAGGTTTATAATCTTCTCGTAGTCATCCTGAATCGACAAAGGTTCCTTTGTTTCATTGTTCGTTAGTTCCTGTAGGTTATTCAAAAGTTGAGTGGTATTGCCAGTACATACAATGGCTGAATTATTTGTACGAAATTGCCTTTTGGTCTTTACTTTTGTTCCTGTTAGTTTTGCACGAACCATTTTATGGTCCGAATTGAAATTCAGGTGGTGTATGACGGATACGTCTTTGATGCTGTTAGCATTATTAGACATAATAAAATCAATTTCATTTTTATGGAGTCCGTTTGGGGAGGTCCATGTCCACTTCTTTGTTTCCTTTTTCTTATAAAAACTATTCAAGATCTTAAGTTTGTTTTCTAGAGCAAAGGATACTAGTCTGGATCCATTTTTGCTCCTTTTTCCCTTTCCATATTGTCCCACCGTATATTCTTCTCCGCTGTTGTTGCGTACTCCTATTTGTGCGTTAAAGTCACCCATTACAATAACATTTTTGTTGCAACTTTGCATAGTAATTTTCAGATCTTCATAGAACTTTTCAATATTGGTTACATCTTCTTTCTTATTCGATTCGGTTGGAGAGTATGCCTGGATGATTGACCAGTTTTCTTCTTTATTTAAAGGCAACGTTATGTTCAATAATGTTATTCTTTCAGATATTCCTTTTATTTCTTCTACTCTGTGTGCTAGGTTATTTTTAATTAAAAATCCCACCCCATATTGTCCATGTGTCTCACCTTTATAATATAAAATATAAAATATAAAATATAAAATATAAAATTAATTAAAAAGTCTTTTGAATACTTAAATAATAAACTGTCTTAACAATTGTTATGACAACGCTAAATAGTTGTCATAACAATTGTTAAGACATTGCCATTTAAACCATAACATACCATCACGCCTGCAGTCCCCGAAGTGTTGGACAGAGGTGTACTACTAATGTACACCCACGTTTTTCCGGTATGTTCAGGTCCCATGTTATAGGGGGCGAGCCTATTGCCATTAACCGGGCCCAAATTCCTAACTTCGAGCTGCTACTAATGTACACCCACATTTTTCCGATATGTTTAAGTCCCATGTTATAGGGGGCGAGCCTATTGCCATTATCCGGACACAAAACTCCAACTCTAAGCTGCTACTGAGCTCGGAGGGATTTATACCCGGTTAATGACAATAGCCTTAACAGGGAATCTATAAAAATATTTCGGCTGATTTGTGAGTGCATATCTGCGTAAACCTTCGAGAGTAGAGGCGTGATAGGTATTTCAATTGAGAAGTTAAGATTTTTATATCGAAGCCCGCTTCCGCTCATTTTTCAGTCCCGCTGCCTTACCACTTTGTTTTCCAATTTGTTGTAAATACTGTAAGCTAGTTACAGAAACTTTTAAGTAAACACTTAGTGGAACATATTTAACTTTATGAACGGTACGGACTATATCCAGGGTTTTAAAGAACGAGACGCTACGTTTCTCGCGTTTTATTATTATGCAGATGCAGCTTAGTTCGTAATCTGACCGCTAGAGGGCCACTGAAGCTAAGTAGATTTTTATTTATCTTTTTTTTTAATCTGGAGGGGATCTTCGGTGCTTTTTAAGAGAGATGCTACGCCTGAGTACCAAGTCTGCTATTTTAATTATGTAAAAATCGTCATTCAATGGCTTCCGAATTGTGGACTTTTGATAGTTGTCTCTTCAAAATCTATCAGTTCTTATGTTATTGGACGATAATTCTCATACAATTGAAATAGTATACTCGGGCCCCTCTGGTCAGGCACATCCTTGGAGAGATTGTGAAGAAATCTCCCCTGAACATGCACGGGCGGCGTGTAACCACAGTGCTGTCGTCTTCTGTAAGTACACTCGATGAGTGACCTACCATAAAATTTGACGTTTACAAAACTGGGACTAGATCGGATGACAATGACATCATATAACGTGCGCTCGTTTGCCGCCTATCCAATAAAAACTTACGCCTTAGTAACTTAACAGACAAAAATTTTTGGCTGCGGAGTTTGTCCCATCGTTTTTTTTTTCAGCAAAAACAATAGGAGACGCCTTCAAGAATTTCACAGGGTTGGCAACGCGCGAGCGATACCCCTGGTGTTGCAAGCGTCGATACAAAATACAAGCTCAACGAATGAATCCCAAAATTAGCTATATTTCCTTTCAATCTTCACCAGAACATTTCCATTCGTTCATTACAGTATTACATTCGTTCAATGTAACGTGGCACATGAAAAACTCGCTCTTGAACACGGTGCGCGGAGTAGCTCAGCGACGCGTACCTTAGCACTCGATAGCTTCCGTCGAGACAAACAAATGGTAGGAGGTGGTATCTAATAATAAATGTAAATTTTAAAATTGTATTGTTTGAGCTATAAGAACTGCTGATCGAATTTTAGTTCGAATTTCAATTCAAGTAAAATGTTGAGGTATCATATGTCATTTTTTTTATAACCTTGACTTTAGGAATATGCCAGACTAGTGTACATAACTAACACCTCTGCCTAGCCTTTCGGGGATATAGGCATGTTGGTATGTTATTTCTAAACCTGTTTTTTATGGGATAAGGCAGCAAACGAGCACACGGATCACCTGATGGTAAGCGATAACCGCCGCCCATGGACACCCGCAATAACAGAGGAGTCGCACGTGCGTTGCCCGCCTTTTAAAAGGGTTGGGGCCTCCGTTTAAATGGAATAAAAAGGGACTTTGTCCCATTGCTGGACAAAAGTGTTAAAACTTTCTAAATACACGCAAATAAATCAATAGTTGATCTCTTTCAAAAATGGAGTAAGAGCATGAGAGTGAGTGTGAGATTCACACATTGAATGAGTCCATAGACAGTTTTCGGCTCTAGCAGAAACTTCAAAAACTTCTCTAACAAAAAAATACAAGATGGTTTTTTTATGGGATAGGGGAGCAAACGAGCAGATGGATCACCTGATGGTAAGCGATAACCGCCGCCCATGGACACCCGCAACACCAGAGGAGTCACGAGTGCGTTGCCCGCCATTTAAAAGGGTTTGGGCCTCCAGTAACCTCACTCACTCGGCGAAACACAACGCAAGCGTTGTTTCACGCCGGTTTTCTGTGAGGCCGTGGTATCACTCCGGTCGAGCCGGCCCATTCGTGCCGAAGCATGGCTCTCCCACGTGAAAAACCGCCTCCTTACTACCTCTTATTCGTACATCAATGTTGAATTCATACGTTCAACCGCTGAATTATTCAGCCTTGAATATCCCGATAGCGAGTCGAATAGAAACCGCATCGATACATCGCCGAATATTCGATCAATCGATGTTTAGTTACTGAAATACACACGATTTTAATTAACTGCTGTACCCAGATTGTATTTTCGGATGGGATTGAATCATAATATTCGGACAAAATGAGTTTCCGGCTAAGGGCCAATTGCACCAACTTTTTGAATATGTTTTAACTGTATTTAAACACAAATTTAGAATAAATGTGTTTAAATACAATTTAGACATATGTACTTAAGAAGTTGGTGCAAGTGGCCCTAAATTATAAAATAAATAATTATAAATTATTATAATAAATATTCTACGAAACGAACTAACAAATAAAATCAAAACAAATTATATTACTCATGGCAAAATTCAAATGCCCTACGGTGGGATAATCACAGATATAAAATAAAATAAATAAATAAATACATACATACATAAAGTCACGCCTCTTTCCCGTAGGGGTAGGCAGAGACCACAGACTTCCACTTGCTACGATTCTGACATACCTCTTTAGCTTCATCCACACTCATCAATCTTTTCATACATGAACGTCGGTTTAGGGTACTCTTGACCAAGCCATTTTTCAAAACGTCCTCAATCTGATTTCGGAACGTTCGCCTAGACCTTCCCCTTCCTACATTCCCATTCACTTGACTCTCGTATATCTGTTAAGTCAGTCTCCTTTCATTCATTCATTCAACATGACCAAACCATCTCAACGTACCTTTCTCGATTTTAGTCACTACATCTTCATTCACACCACAACGTTCCCTTATCACACTATTTCTTATCATGTCACTCAATTTCACTCCAATCATACTTCTCAAAGCTCTCATCTCAACTGCATTTATTCTACTTTTATGCTTCTTCTGCCACACCCAACTTTAAATAAATAAATATTCTGCGACATTTTACACAGTCCCAAACTAAGCAGAGCTTGTACTATGGGTAGGTACTAGACAATGGATATAATACTTGTATACCTTTTTTTGTAAATGTATACTTATAATACATAAGAAACACCCAGACGAACACAAACACTATATTCATCACATAAACTAGACCTTAGAATCACAAACCACAAAGATCGTCAAAACACATTATAATATTAATATTCACAAAACGATTATAATGTATATGATAATAAAACTGGTATCATTGTGATTATTTGTGATGAATCCATTCCGTGAGACACGCAAACAATTTCAATTGTTAGTAAATAAAATTATTATTTTATTATGAAATGACACAGATTTACAAAACAGACACAACTCTAGGCTCATGAACTACATCCTTAGCGTAGTGGGTCTAAGCGCGAATGCTACTCTAGAGGTCCTTAGTTCGATTCCCAAGTCGAGCAGCGCTGTTGTGTTTTTCTATGAAATTCTCAGAAGCAGCCCGGAGTTGGGATTTGTGCCCAGTGGTCCTGAGTGCGACTGCTACGCTAGAGGTCGAGCAAAGCGTTATTGGGTTTTTTTATGAAATTCCCAGTAGCAGCTCGGAGTTTGGAATATGTGCCCGGCTAATGGCAATAGGCTCTAAACTATAACATTGGCTTCTGCGACATGTGTTGTGGGTTCGATCCCCACACGGAGCAAATATTTGTATGATCTACAGGTAGTTGTTTCGGGTCTGGGTGTTTGTGCATGTGAGTACCTATTTGTGTTTATGAACGCACCCACGATACAGGAGAAAATCCTAGTGTGGGGCAACGTTTATTTGAAAAATAAAAAAAAACGGACCTAAATATTCGTAGGTGGGGGTACATTAGTGCACCCCTGCCTAGCTTTTCAAGGAATACAGGCGTTATAATATTAAATAATAGTATAATTTATTACCCTGTGTGGGGACGAGTTAAAATATGAAGGGCATGGGCAGGTGGAATTGTATATCGTGTTTGTCTGTCTTGCACAGACTAAAAACCGTAATTCCCTTCCCCTGCCCTTCAAACCTTAACCAATAAAATAATAGAACTGTAAAACCAGTCTTTACTATAAGTAATTAACCGCGATCAAATTAATTCTAAACGCAATTAAGACAACCGGTTACCACATTAGTCATTAAAGTTATCTTATAGTTATCTTTGACTATTGAATTTGCTTTTAATGTAAGTAATATAAAATACCATCATGCTTATATTCCCACACGAGTTAGGCAGAGGTGTACTGGACACCTACAGTTCGCTGATATGTTTAGGTCCAATGTAATAGGGGGCGAGCCTATTACCAGCTCATGCGGAGAATTTCATAGAAAACTCCGATAACACTTTTAGCAAAAAAACTAGAAAAACATCGAAAATTTCACGAAAAGAATAATTATGAAGAATATTAATTTCTCATACATTTTGTAAGAAACAAAACACGAAAAAAAAATCCATATGGCGTGGACCGCTGGTTCCGGCCATGCCACTAGATGGCGCTGTGTGCATGATCCTTTTACAGCACTTTTTTTAATTATGTATCAGGGCAGGACCTGGAAAATGTGTGCCGCGCCCAGAAACATAATCTCTACTATTATAAAATTGTTAAAAAGCTGTGTCTGTACATTGACGATATTTAAAAAAAACCAAGTGGGATAGGGTATATAAACGTCTAGGAATCCAAAAATGTGATTTTTAAAATTCTTGTCTGTTTGTTACAGGTTGGAGCAAAAACGACTGAATAGATTTTAATTTTGTTATCACTGTTGGAAAGTATATGCTCCAACTTAAAAACTGGTGAACTTCTTATCTCAATTAATTAAACGAATCCTGAGATACCGCTTGACCTCCCTGATGTATAGAGGCCCATACAAAAAAGAGATCATCAATGTTGGTTCTTACAATTTTACTCCTGTTATAGCTTTACGTGAGCGTAGCCGCGGGCAGAAGCTAGTAAAAAATATTATTATCAAAATTATAACGCATACAATCACGCTTTTCTCTAGTATAGGGAAAGAGTAAGCAGAAACTACGTAAAGCCATTTGCTCAAATTCTTACATACTGCTGTTTCTCTATTACATCGGACCTAAACATACTGGCGAACTGTGGATGTCCATAAGTACAGATCTGCCTAAACCATCGGTGAATATAGGCGTGATGGTATGTTTACCTAATTGGTTTAATAATGAGAATACCTACTGCCTCATTCAACAATGTTATCAACGTTTGTTTTCATGAACCTAGGTACGGTTCGGCGTGTGCGCACTGAAATGCGATTGTTTGATACTAGCGCGCATTTAACATTTATTCTCTAGTGATTTCAGACAGTAGATATTCGATTAGAGGTTAATTTTATATGGAAAGTGAACGCCCGAATGGGCCAGCACGATAGGAGTGATACCACGGCCTCAAAGAACCGGGCGTTATACAACACTTAAAGTGTGTTTCGCCAAGTGAATATATAAAATCCTCAACAGTATCAGTCCGTCTGTCTGTCCGTCTGTCTGTCTGTCTGTTTGTTCCAACTAATCTCTGCAATAGCTGGACCGATTTTGACGCGAATTTCCTGCAAGATAGCTGATGTTATAAGGAATAACTGTATTTTAACGTAGGCTACTTTATTTTTATAAATAACAAGTGAACAAAGTCGCGGGCACCAGCTAGTAAGTAAGTAACACAGTATGATTAAATGTTGTGTGTTTGTATTACGATATATTTCAGTATTACATACCATCACGCCTGTATTCCCCGAAGGGTTAGGCAGAGGTGTACTAAGAGGTAGGTACACCCACACTTCGCCGATATGTTTAGGTCCCATGTAATAGAGGGCGAGCCTATTGCCATTAACCGGGCCTACTGATAATTTCATAGAAAAACCCAATAACACTTTGCTCGACCTGGGAATCGAACCCAGGACCTCTAGCGTAGCAGCTGCACTTGGGACCACTAGACTAACGAGGCAGTTTTCATCATAATTTCATTAAGTACAATTTTGTAAATTAAAACGCCGCTGGACTCTTAATGACTTGTACAATAATCATCAAATCATTAAGCATAAATCAACGTAATAAGATCAGTAAGTCACCGCAGAACATTTGCACTTGATTGTATCAAGACGTACCTATACATAGTGAGCGGCGCGTGCGCAACGCTCAGTGCGAAACCGCGACTCAATAGGACAACATTGTTAGTTTTAGTTTTTAGTGAAATACCGGAATTGATCGTAAGTACTTTTTTACTTTTTTATAAAAAACTAAACAAAAAAATATGTCAATTCAGTGCTGTTCTCTTATTTATTTTAATGGTTTTTTTATTTCCTTTTAAACTAAAATACATTAATTATTCAATTAAAATATACTTAGGTATCATATTATCGTTAAGCCTTACGTTAAAACTCGTTTCAAATTAAGTAGGTACCTATAACTTGAGTAAAAAATACTTAGTCAAATTTTAATAAGGAAATGAATTTTGATAAATATACAATAATCTTTATTGTTATTTTTTGCATTTTTCATGCTAAGATCGTAAAGTAATTTTAGTTTAATTTTAGTAAAGGATAAATTCGGATCGCTGGCAGGATTCGAACCTGCGTCTTCTGGTTAGATACACCAGACGCTATGGAATCCTGCCTGCGAGTCGAATTATTCCTTCACTGAAATAACTTAATAGTATTATTGAAATTTTCAATGAAATCTTAGGACCTACACCGATCTTATTGGCGAAGTCCTTCAAAAAGGTCAGGTGCGTAGTACTCGCAACCGGGGCGTATGTATGAGAAGATGTATGAATGTCGCAGAAGCAAAAGAGGCATGCAAGAATCGTAGCAAGTGGCAGTCTATAGTTTCTGCCTACCCCTGTGGGAGAATGGCGTGAGTGTATGTATGTATGTATCTTAGGAGTTTATAATTGTACCTTATAGGCGTGCTCCTTATTCCATGGGGCCTAAATATTATTCCAGCAAATATGGGGGCAGTACATCTCTGCCTTATCCTATATCCGTTGCTAGGTAATGTTAAAAACTTACCTAATTATTCAATATTCATGACTGGTATACCCGCATACATTAGGCCAGTATTTCCATATAGCAAATTATTACATATAGTGGCATTATATACATCTTTTATGTAGTGGCATTATATACATCTTTTTTTACACCATTAAGTTGTCAAACAAGCATACAATAGGACGTGGCAGTCGAAGTCTTGTGCGTATTATAGTTAATTATCCCGCACTTAAACGGTTAAGGAAAACATCGCGAGAAAACCTGCATGCCTGAGAGATTTACTCAACGGCGTTACTAGTATTCTATTGTCTGTGACGGCTTGTGAAGTCTGCCAACCCGCATTAGGCCAGCGTGGTGGACTATAGCCTTATCCCTCTCATTTTGAGAGGAGACCAAACAAGCACTGGGACAAAATAATGGTTTGATTATGTAGCCTAGAGAGTCCAGTATCGTAGCAAATGGCGGTTTATAGTTTCTACCTACCCCTGTGGAAGAAAGAAAAGGTATGAGTGGTTAGAAAAGGAAAGGCATGGTTTGGCTTTTGAGCGCTAGGTGCGTTGGTAATTTCTATGTCAATTAGTAATTAGTGTCCAACGATTATTATAGTAATTCCCCTAGTTCGCCATGAAATGTCGCATTTGCCCTACACCGCTACATTTTCCTAGTATTCTTACGAACTCACATCTGATGGCAAGCTATAAATAGATTTCCAGAATGACAGATCTTATGTGAGATATCTATCTACCTATAAAATAGTGAAATTGAATAGAAACGACAAATTAAATTGAATTAATAGTTTAAAAAACGCTAGAAAAACACGCTTTTATAAATGCACGTAAAAACCAGAAATAAATTATAGATCGTTCAAGTTGTTTTGTTCTAAATGGAAATTAGCCAATTATTGATCAATCAAGACAGGAACCATTAAAATACCGCTTTATAATGATTATTGCCAAAAATGTTTGCCGAATCATAGCCTTAAGAGCAATGACCGGGTCGCCGAATTGAGTCCGACAAATTATAATAATTATCGCCAGATTGGTCGGTCTAATCATCTATTGACAGACAGAAAACTTATTTACAAGACAAAAACAGCACACGTCATCCTCCTAACATCCCATCATGCCTGTCTTTCCGGTAGGTAGAGGTGTACTAAAGTAAAGGCACTTTTTTTTATGGGATAGGGGAGCAAACGAGTATACGGATCACCTGATGGTAAGCAATAATCGCCGCCCATGGACACCCGCAACACCAGAGTAGGCACAAGTGCGTTGCCCGCCTTTTAAAAGGGTTTGGGCCACCGGTAACCTCACTCACACGGCGTAACACAACACAAGCGTTCTTTCCAGCAGGTTTTCTGTGAGGCCGTGTCACTCTGGTCGGGCCGGCCCATTCGTGCCGAAGCATAGCTCTCCCACGTAGAAAATTATCTGCAAGGTTAAGGTTCTCTTGCTACGGTTATTCTATTGATGATTGAAAACTTCTTAGCTCATTGAGACCTGGTCAACCTGAACCCAGCCACCAGGTCTCATATAATAGGAACCAAACATATTTCTATTATCCGGGCATAAATCCTAAATCCGAAATGCTATTCAGAAATTAATAAAAAAAACGCGACCTAGGAGTTGAACCCAGGACCTAGTCTGGCAGTAGCGCTCACGACCACTGGACTAATGAGGCCCTCAAAGAATAAAGAAATAAAATCATACACCTTTTTTTAAACGATTACTAGCAATGTGGGACATATTACTAGTATTCTTTTTAACCCCTCGTGCTATTAAATCCTTGTGTTACGAGAGGGTTCACGTCGGTAGTGCAAAAGGTGGAGTTCGAACCGACAACCACATGATCGTCAGTCAGATCGACGCCCTAGCCATTAGGCTACCGCCGCTTTAAAGACTAATTAATTCACGCCTTACAAAAAATCGTTTGAAAAATGAACGTTTCTCTACGCTGATTTTTGACTGATAACCACGTTCAAATGTATGAAATCCTTGACTGATTGTCTCGTTTTACCATGTGTATTAGCTTCAGATATTGAATTTGATACAGTCTGTGACATGTTCAAACTTATTGACTTACAAATATCAGGGTCATACATTATGCCTCCGCTACACTACTCGCGAAGTTGCTTCAACGAAGTGATGGTGAAATTTGACCGAAGTTCGAAGTTACGTGACTATACCCTTTTTTTGTGCATGTGGAATATTCACATGGACCTAACATATATAACACATTAGACATTAATCTTAAATGTTCACACAAGCTGCTATCGCAATATTGTACCTCCGTGAAGATTGTAACTTTATTTATTTTAAAAGAGTGTCCATGGAGTTTCTTGCCGGATTCTTCTCCATAGGATCAACCTTTTGGAACTATGCAACTAGAATCATAACGTTTCATAAACGCTTGTAAAAGCTTATTTGAAATAAAAACATTTGAACTTTGAACTTCCGCTGGCCCAGGGAGACGGCGGGGCGTGTCGGACTCCACCTAGAGTGGTTGACATAGCGACTAAAAACTACACGGTGTTCCTTCATGCACGTGCGTCGGGGGCTACGGGAAACAGAAAATTCGTCTCGTTAGGAGCCTTCGAGTCCTTCGACTTTGGCGCAAAACCGACAACGATCGGAAGTCGCACAGGGCTAAGCGAAGCACAGAGCGAACCGAAGTGTCCTTCTACACTATTCTTCGATCAACTTCGCGAGTAGTGTAGTGCCGGCATTACATTTAAGACTATCGCACACGGCGGTTGGCATGGCATTTTTAAATTAAGCAATGTAAATTCGTCCGTGTCTAATGGTAACAAGATATATATTTCAAAGAAACAGACCATAAAGCATCAAAGTGGTTTTCTCTCTGAGGTATATCAACATAATATACCTACGCCTGTATTCCTCGAAGGGTTAGGCGGTTAGAGGTAAACTAATGTAGGCCACAGCCCAGTTGATGTTGATCTCTGTATGTTCAGATTGATTTGCTAATGTTGCTTACGCAGGAATGGAAAAAAGAATCGGGACGAAGAATCCCACTGAAACAAAACAACTTTTTACGAATTTAACTATTCATGCAGATCTTGGGTTCGATTTGCAGGTCGAGCAGTGTTATTGGGATTTTCTATGAAATTCCCAGTAGCAGCTCGGAGTTTGGAATTTGTGACCAGTTAATGGCAATAGGCTCGCCCCCTATTACATGGGATCTAAAACATACCGGCGAACCGCGGTTGTACATTAGTACGCCTCTGCCTAACCCTTCGGGGAATACAGGCGTGATGGTATGTAATGTATAATGGGATTTCAATAAGGTGGTAAAATCCAGCCACCTTCTCTATTGATCACCTAACTAAAGACTAAATAAAACTTTTCGGAATATAATCTCTGAAATTCGTAAATACACTAGCGATATAGGAGAAGCTTTAATATGGAACTCGAATATAATAATAACTATCACAAACAATAACAATAAACATCAACTAACGTTATAAAACGCAATTAAATACGGATATCAAATTATTAGAGAGAAAAATAAAGAAACATGATCTAAGTGTTATCATTTTTTTACTTAACCTATGTCGCGGATGGGTCAGCAAAATATCGATAGTTCATCCATTTTGAAGACACGTGCTGGTTATCAAGAGTATTCATTACGACCACAACAATCTAAAGTTCAGTATATTAATGAGGCGCTTCCTAAGTGTGCGCACGAGTCGATCACGTGGTTCTACGCTCAACTAAATAAAAGACAAACGTACACAGATACACTCAAGATTTTTTGTCGGTATATGTATGGCCGAAATACCCTGCCACTTTCCTTGAAAGAGAATGTCCTAAAAGGATTGTTCATAATATAAAAATAACGGAAGGCACCTTCTTTCCACAGGAGTAAATAGAAGCTATAAAACACCACTTGCTACAACTCGAACATAATTCTTTAACTTCATTACACAAGGCTAACAAGGCCATAATAAATTATTCACATTAGAAAATTGCTAATGATTTGGGATCTGGGAGGCCCAAAAAGCCACATTGAACGATTCCTCTAGAATCAAATCATATTAGTAATATCTGCAACTGCTGAGTTTAGTATTTTATAATGTGAATCACTACATACCTATTGTTAAATAAACACCCCACCTGTGTTCGGTTGTTCGGGCTAATGTCATAAAATATTCAACATTTTATTAGGTTTTCACCTATAAAATTATCTGCGAAGGTATTTATGAATATACTTACGAGTACTTTTGTAAAGCTGAGGCAGGTCGCTAGTCATCTCCCGTAGGCCCGGCACCAAAGTGGTGACGCGAAACGCCGAAGTTGGTTTTAGTCGGTAGATCGCACTTTTCAGAGCGGAGTCCGACACACCCCACCGTTCTCCCCGGAGTGGTGGATAGTGCATAAAGCATTTCCAACCCCGTCAAAAAAAAAAAAAAGGTCGCTAGTCATATTATGACTATTATAGCGGCCATATTGACACTGCTGATGGGTTTTAAATACGAATTAATTTCAAAAGAATTGCTTGGTGTGGCCTTTTTAGCCCACTTGCAATTTTTAAGAGATTTTATCAATATTAAAAATTACGACATAATGCTGAATCACATGGTAAACTAATATTAATTAATTAAATGAATTTAGTTGACTTTTAGTCAACATTTTCATGATATCTAAACATGAATGATAATGTATGTAACTACGAAAAATCTAACAACAAAAAAAAATAGATATTTTACCTTATCTTTAAAATGTTATCGTTGAGTTAACATTGACTCTATAATTATTAGGTCAAATAAAAAATATTTTGTATTACAGTTTCGATTCGCGTGTCATTTCACTTTACAAATGTCATACTGATACAATTGACATTCTGTGACAATGACATGGTATCAATAAACTATAAATCAAAATATAAAAGGTCTTGCTATTAATAATAATGTCAGTATTATTAGTAATAGTAATATTTATAACTTTATTACCTTATTAGCTAAGTGGTCCTGAGCGCGACTGCTATGCTAGGGGTCTTGGGTTCGATTCCCAGGTCGAGCAAAGTGTTATTGGGTTTTTCTATGACATTCCCAGTAGCAGCTCGGAGTTAGGAATTTGTGCCCGGTTAATGGCAATAGGCTCGCCTCATATTACATGGGACCTAAACATACCGGCGAACTGTGGGTGTACATTAGTACGCCTCTGCCTAACCCTTCGGGGAATACAAGCGTGATGGTATGTTATGTTATGTAATATCTGTAACTGCCTTATTTATCTAGTGGTTCCCAGCGCGACTATTACCCTAGAGACTGCGGCTGTACCCTAATGGCTAGGGCTTCGAACTTGCGATCATATGGTTTCCGGTTCGAAACCCACCTAAAGCACTACCGACGTGAATCCATTCGTAACACAAGCATTTAAGCTTAGTGCGAGGGGTTAAAAATAATACTAGTAATGTGCAACCCACATTTCTAGTCAGCTTTTTTTTAAAACAAAGACCTGATTTCGAGTCCCTGGTTCAGCAAAGTTGTAGTATTGGGTTTTTCTATGAAATTCTCAGCAGCAGCTCGGAGTTTGGGATTTATGCCTGGTTAATGGCAATAGTCTCGCTTCCTATTACATGAGACCTAAACATACCGGCGAACTGTGGGTGTACATTAGTACGCCTCTGCCGAACTCTTCGGGGAATAGGCGTGATGGTATGTTAGTATTGGTTTGTTAGTAATACTCGAGTTTTTAAGCCGATGAAAAAGGAGTAGTGGTGTATAAGGATGTACCTATTGGAAGTTCCAATACATCTTTATACACCACTAAGCTTCAAAGTTCCAATTTGGAACCTTGAAGCAGGACATTGCCTACTTGCTTTGAATATTTAATCACATGAAATAGAACTGCTTTTTACATATACATATTTATCGCATTGTATTATCATTAATACGCGAGTAAGAAACCAGTATATTTTTTTGTCGATGTTTTAATAGAGAGCGAGGCTATTACCATTATCCGGGCACAATTTAATAGATAAACCTAATAACCTTTTGCTTGACCTGGAAATCGAACCCAAGACGTCATCCTCAACACTAAACCAATGAGAGAAACGAGGTTTTTACAACAAATTTTACCAATTAATAATTGTAGTCAAATCATATCCGTGTTTCTTGTTATATATTAGATAAAAAAACAAACACGATGTATATCACGTGTTATATTATCTAACTATATCAGAACAAAAAAATAACATTCATGTTCTTATAATTTTATGTTTCATATAACTTCTTCTTCTCTACTATTATAAAATTGTTAAAAAGCTGTGTCTGTACATTGAAGATATTTAAAAAAAAAGTGGGTTCTCGTCATCAAAAGGGCTCGGAACACAAAATGCGATTTTTAAAATTCTTGTCTGTTTGTTACGGGTTGGCGCAAAAACTTTTGAATAGATTTTAATTTAGTTATCACTGTTAGAACGTATGTGCTCCAACTTAAAAACTGGTAGGTATACTTCTTATCTCAAATAATTAATCGTAACTTGAGATACAGCTTGACCTCTCTAATGTATAGAGGCCCATACAAAGAAGAGATCATCACTGTTGGTTTTTAGCTTCAAGTGAGTGAAGCCGCGGGCTAGTAACATTATAAACTAGCTGTTCCATGTGATTTCATCAGCGATAAACGTTTCTGCTTCGCTCTCGTAAGTCGTAGCGTGATTTTATACAGCCTATAACATCCATCGATGAATACACTATCCAACAAAAAAAAAGTTTCAATTCGAAACAGTAGTTCCTGCTATTTAACTCATTCAACCAAACAAACAAACTGTTCAGATTATTAATATAGAAGTACATATTCATAATATGTCTATTTAGTCACAATTACCCATTCATTAATTATTGATGAAATAAACCACTTTACGGATTTCAGAAATCCGTAAAGTGGTTGTATTTCAATATGGCCGAAATCAGTACAAGTTTCATACGATTTTCGTAATAGGCGCCTGTCGCCGAAACGTGGTGTTATGTTAAGTTATTGATGCATAATTCTTGTTTGTTCTAGAAAATGTTCCGGTATATAGTGTTAATATACTTCGTGGTTACTTCCAACGTGTCCTGTGGGAATCCCATCAGTAATGAGGTGATTGAAGATCAGGAACTGATTTTCGCGATAGTTGTAAGTATACTTTCATTGTTTAACTAGTCTTTTATCTTTATTCTTTATCCCCAAACCCATGGGAATTTCCCAAATCCTGTATTAGTTCTCGCCTATATTGTATAAGGAAATCGGTCTGATTAGGAGTATCGTTAATTAATGGTTATTTTCTGAACTCTAGCACTAGGAAGCAAGCTATGTCGCGAGCACTTTACATATATACTAGCTTCCGCCCGCGACTTCGTCCGCGTGGAATAGTTACTTAGTCGTAGCGTGATAATATATAGCCTATAGCTTTCCTCAATAAATGGGCTATCTAACACTGAAAGAATTTTTCAAATCGGACCTGTAGTTCCTGAGTTTAGCGCGTTCAATCAAACAAAAAAACTCTTCAGCTTTATATATTAGTATAGATATATATAGAGATAGGCAAAACTACACTCAACATGGCGTTTCTAGCTGGCATCACCATAAGATCCACTTATTCGAACCGTAGTGAAACATTTGACTCTGACTTTGACTCAAACCAGGATATAGGTAATTCACACAAATACTTATTTGTCTCTGATGAAAATCGAACCCTCGACACTTGGCGCAACCATTACCACTGCGCCAAGTACTCCTAGGAATAAATTTACAACTAATATTGGTTCTACGGGAATTGAAAGTGAAATCAGCTATACCAAATCCGATCGTTTAACCGCTGTGTCGACATTCTTTGTTTTTAATTGTATCTCAATTTGTCACGACACGACATCAGACAATGCACGTCTGTTATTAAATACTAATCTATTCTTATATTTTCCTCGTTTACAATCTTGAGAAGTAATCACGTAGTAAAATTATCATATAGGTCACGGAATGTAGCAGATTATAGATTAATTATTATGATTTTATGACGTCATATTGCGGATAATAGTACAGAGGATGGATTTTTATATTGTAACAAGTCGCTCTGTATCATAACGTTATACATTTCAAAGATAAATAAAGAAATCGAATCAATGCTATATTGAAGTTCTATGTAAATGTTCCTCAAATGTCTTGGCCTGGTAGGTATAGAATAAATACATACATACCATCACGCCTGTATTCCCCGAAGGGTTAGGCAGAGGCGTACTAATGTACACCCACAGTTCGCCGCTATGTGTAGGTCCCATGTAATAGGGGGCGAGCCTATTGCCATTAACCGGGCACAAATTCCAAACTCCAAGCTGCTACTGGAAAACCCAATAACACTTTGCTCGACCTGGCGAACCCAGGACCTCTAGCGTAGCAGTCACGCTCAGGACCACTAGGCTAATGAGGCAGTGTATAGAATAATTGAATAAATTAACTGATTATACGAACTAATACACTGTCACACTGATGGGTCTCCTCTCCAAATGAGAGAGGTGATAAATAGTCCAGCACGATAACCTACTGCGAGACAGACTTCATACGCCCGTTCAGAAAAAATCCTCAAGCGTGCAGGTTTCCACACGTTGTTTTCCTTCAACATTTAAGTGAATGATGATTAACTGTGTTAGTTTTTCGGTATTTTTAAATTACGAGTGTGTCTGTTACTTATACTAGCTCGCAGTGTCGCTTGACATCTGGCGAACTGGCAGTCATCCTATCAAGAATAAAAAAAATAACTACCACATTCCATATCAAAGTTTTTGACTTCTGATCAACGTCGTCGGCGATCTGAGTTCTGGAGCTCAATCAAATCCAAGACACGCACCTCTGACTTTTCGAAGTTATGTGCGTATTAGTTAATTATCACGCGCTTAAACGGCGAAGGAAATCATCGTGAGGAAACCTGCACGTCTGAGAGATGTTCTCGACGGCGTGTGAAGTCTGCCAACACGCATTAGGCTAGCGTGGTGGACTATAGCCTAATCCCTCTCATTGTGAGAAGAGACCCGTGCCCAGCAGTGGGACATATAATGGGTTGATTATGTATGTATATGGTCCGATAACCGTTTGTAGTATTGTGTGCTATTTTGGTACTTGTCAGGTTAAACAAACTTTTTTTTTTCAGCTAAACAGACACGGTGAGCGGGCACCGGATGCAGATGAGCTGTCGTTGTCAGATAGGCAGGAGTTGATTAAGAACATGACGTATATAGAAGGACTAGAGGGATTGACCAACGTAAGTACCTACATACACTCACGCCTTTGTCCCACAGGGGTAGGCAGAAACTATAGACCGCCACTTGCTATGATTCCTGCATACTTCTTTTGCTTCTGCCACGTTCATATATCTATCCCTAACTACGGATATCCAAACGCGGTCTCCACTCAATGAGTAAGACAAAAAAACAATGAGCAAAAAAAAAACAAATTAAAAAGTAAACATCGTTTTCACAAGTGTCAGTGGAAATTATAACAGAACTTATGGTGATTTACCATAAGTATTATATTTGCTGAGCACGTCATGAAATTACTAAATAAGCCCCTTCCGGCATTTTTCACAATTCGTCCAGCTATGTGCAAACAATTCTACACGGTAATACCACGTAATACAGAGCAATTTATGACGTCACGTCTAGACAAACCGACAGTAGAAACGACTACCTAGTTAAAGAGAAGATATCTCTTTAACTATCACTATAACCGAGATAAAAAATGAAGGAGGTTCTCAATTCGACTATTATTTCTTGATAAAAAGACGGTTCCTTCTAGGAACTTAACCGATAGCCTAGTGATATGACCATTGGACCGACAAGTCAAAGGTCTCGAGTTCGAATCCAAGGCACGCACCTCTGACTTTTCAGTCATGTACGCATTAATAGTTACCTAATTATCACGCGCTTAAATGGTGAAGGAAATCATCGTGAGAAAACCTACTGCCTGAGAGATTTTCTCGACGGCGTGTGAAGTCTGCCAACCCGCATTAGACTAGCGAGGTAGACTGTACCCGTGCCCAGCTGTGGGATAGTATAACACCTAGACTGGGAATAGAACTCAGTCACAACGTGGCCCGCTACATCAAGACTAAAAGACGCAAACACTAGGAGGCGGTGAAGGGCGGGCGTTTTGGGGGCTGTCTATAATGTAAAAATGACGATCAAAAAGTACTACCTAGTAGTCTATAATGAATAATAATGATTTTGACTTTGACTTTGACTGTAAGACAGACGTCCACTGAAAAAGTCAGACTATACTAAACAATAAAAAAAATATATGTTTGTTTAATTTTATAAGGTTTTTAGTTTTTTTTTCTTTCTATATTGCTCTATGCAGTGTCCTTGACTGTGTCAATAAATCCTTTTTCTTTCTCTTTAGGTGATGCTGTACATACCTAACCATAATAATGCTGTAGGAAGTGTGAAAATGTTTCGTATTAATATCAACCTTGACCTTAGGGTTATAGAGTAATGTCAAGGTGAAGTGTTATATAACACGATCGCGCTGTGCTTTATGAATGTCATAAAAAAGCTACCGACTCCTTGTTTGCATCTTTTTTTAATTTCAATGTGTGTATCGAAATGCGGTACTATTTATACAGTGTGGGTCGGTCCCACACTGTTTGATTAGAATTATTTTGGATTTTAATTATTTTGGAATTACGTTTGTATTGACCGTACAAACGTAATTCCAAAATAAATCGTAATTCAAAGACAATTTAGTCAAGTTTTGTCATTATTCGCATTCGGATATCATTAATCTAGGTTCCAATCCAACCATTTCTCTACTTTCCGGAAAATCGGTCGAAACTTCGTAAATTAATATGTTTACCATTCAAGATTTTTTTTTATTTAATTATTAGGTTTCTTACGAATCGGACAGTTTTTTTATTCCGTATCTAGTATTTATATAAAAATTAAAAGTACTTATAATAATTTATAACGAATGGACCGATATGGAGTTTAAAAACAACGTAATAGGCTAACTATTGTAATTAAAAATAATTAACTAAGTAAAATAATAAACTTTTTTCTATACTAATACGGAAACATTATTCTTATCTGTTAATGATAACCGCTGCAAACACTAATTATAAACATTAAATTTCCGCCCAGTAACTGAAAAGGGAAGTAAAAACTACTTGAATGTCTATTATCTATGTATTTTTTATTGTTTCAATACATATTCATATAAACTGACGCTTTAGTCTCACAGGGGTAGGCAGAAACTATAGACCGCCACTTGCAACGGTTCTTGCATACTTCTTTGCCTTCTTGAAATAAAACAACTTCACGGTTCTTACCGTGTTAAATTAATCATTTCTAAAATCAAAAATGGCAATAGGATCGCCCCCTATTACATGGGATCTAAACGTACCGGCGAACTGTGAGTGTACATTAGTACGCCTCTTCCTAACCATTCGGGGAATACAGGCGTGATGGTATGTTAAATTCAAAAATAAAGAACACTTTACAGCAACCATAGTGATGGGCAGGCCGCTAAATGAACGCGAACGAAATGTAAAGGGCCCGAAACGTCAGGATATGATTTTACTAATATAACGCGATAAAATCAAGTTGTTTTATTTCAATACTAGCTTCCGCCCGCGACTTGGTCCGCGTGGAATAGTTACTTAGTCTTAGCGTGATGATATATAGCCTATAGCCTTCCTCAATAAATGGGCTATCTAACACTGAAATAATTTTTCAAATCGGACCCGTAATTCCTGAGATTAGCGTGTTCAAGCAAACAAACAAACAAACTCTTCATCTTTATATATTAGTAATATATAGATTTCTAATATTCGCGTAAGCTTCAGATATCAGTATTCTTTTGCTTCTTCCACATTCATGCATAGATTTATTATCTCTTGCATTTTATTAAGTTTTTTTTGTGATGTGGAAAATCCTCATGTATCGTCCCCAGGGGAGGTGGCAGGGTAATGTCGGAGTCGTATCACCGACTAAAACCACACTTGCCTTTTTTATGGAATAGGAGGCAAACGAGCAGACCGATCGCGTGATGGTAAGCGATCACCGCCGCCCATGGACACCAGCAACACCAGAGGAGTCGCAAGTGCGTTGCTCGCCTTTTAAAAGGGTTTGGGCCTCCGGTATCCTCACTCACTCAGCGAAACAACGTAGGGGTTTCACGCCGGTTTTCTGTGAAGCTCTCAAGCTGTGCTCTCAAGCTCTCAAGCTCTCAAGCTCTTAAGCTGTGGTATTACTCCGGTCGTGCCGGCCCATTCGTGCCGAAGCATGGCTACCCCACAATGCCTTCCCTAGTACTGTATTCAAAGCCAGATGAATTGATTAACTTACAAATATGGAAATCAATATCTTGAATCGATACGCTATCATTAAGACCATGTTTACATATTTACGAGTTCTACTGTAAATACATCATAGACAAATATTTAAGTAAAGTCTACATACCATCACGCCTGTATTCCCCGAAGGGTTAGGCAGAGGCGTACTAATGTACACCCACAGTTCCCCGGTATGTTTAAGTCCCATGTAATAGGGGGCGAGCCTATTGCCATTAACCGGGCACAAATTCGTAACTCCGAGCTGCTACGGGGAATTTCATAGAAAAACCCAATAACACTTTACTCGACCTGGGAATCGAACCCAGGACCTCTAGCGTAGCAGTCGCGCTCAGGACAACTTGGCTAATGAGGCAGTTTAGTAGTAAAGTAAAGTATAGTCTAGTACTGTTTAATTTCCTTTTAATATCCCAATTTCCATGTGTCTGGTTTAATTTTAGTTTTTCCATATGTTATTGATGTCTCATTGACATTGGCTGAATAAATGTGTTTGCTTTCTTTCTTATTTATTATGGAATACAAAGATTGACCTGTACAATTCTTAGCGAAACAAATGAAATCTTTAAAGACTTCGTCTATTGAAATAAAACAGTGTAAATACGGCTGGTGTCCTTGACCTTGAAACGTTCATTACAGTCACCGTGATACAAGGTCGTGACGTCACCGCTTTACATTGTATGCTAAACTGAAACATAATATCACGCCTGTATTCCCCGAAGGGTTCGGCAGAGATGCACTCATGTTAGTTTCGGCAAACCTATTGCCATTAACGGACACGAATCCAAAGTAACTTAGTACTGAGGAATTCATAGAAAAACCCAATAACACTGCTTGACCTGGTAATCGAACCCAAGATCTCTAGTGTAGCAGTCGCCCGGATCCCTAAACTAATGAAGCAGCTGGCAAAGAGTTGGTTGTTTAATTTATAATGTTTTACGCAATATGTAGGTACGATTGTGTCAAACAAAACGCAATATTTTTTATCTACGAGTACCTACCTACCTAATATAAGACAAACCATGTCAAGAGGGCACATATGGTTCGCTACCTACTTATCTAACTTTGTCAAATTTGAATTATTTTATTTGCATAAACATAGTTAAGTACCTACATAGATCTTACAAATAGGCGTTGGGTTTTAGTCCATGTGATAGCCATACACACACACACACGCTTGCACGCATTATAATAACATTAAAATTTGCCTTGTTTAATTTTAGTTAAGTTCACCAAATAATATTGTACTTATATTGTACGGCTATGCTAAAATCAATTATTATTTATTTATTATTGTTATTGGGTTTTTCTATGAAATTCCCAGTAGCAGCTCGGAGTTAGGAATTTGTGCCCAGTTAGTGGCAATAGGCTCGCCCCCTGTTACATGGGACCTAAACATACCGGCGAACTGCGGGTGTACATTAGTACGCCTCTGCCTAACCCTTCGGGGAATACAGGCGTGATGGTATGTTATTTATTTATTATTATTTTATTTATAGACAACACGTGCCCATAATACATATCTTTGCAGTTTAACGCTTTTTTCGACTAACATATGTACTCCTTTACTTTCCCATGAGGCGTGATAGTATATTTTATATTCTAACATTGCTCCAGGTCGGGAAACGGAGAGCGTACCAGATTGGTAAGTTCTACCGTCAGAGGTACGGCTTCCAAGGTCACAGATTGATCTCCAACATTTACCTCCGCGACGAGATCGCCATCAGGAGTACGGATAAGGAGAGAACCAAGATGACTATCCAGGTGGCCATGGCGGCTACCTACCCCCCGGAACCTGAGCAACAGTGGGATGAAGGCCTGGGGAAGGTGTGGCAACCCGTACCTTACTCCGCAGTACCCCTATCCGAAGACTACGTAAGTTATAAAACTAGCTCTTATACTGATTTCTGACACTTACGCGAATATTAGACATTGAAATGAAACTACTTTTTACGGATTTTGTCGCGGTATATTGATATTATTTAGTTCCCGACGTTTCGGATCCTTTACAGCATCCATGGTCACGGGCAGACTGAGGTGTTGGACGTCTTGATGTTAAAATTACTAACAGCTACCTTACATTTTTGTTAATTATTAGCTAGCTCTTATGCTAGAAATAATTAAGTTTTTAATATAGGTAAAGAGGAGGCTACCGAAGGCCCAAACCCTTTTAAAAGACCGGCAACGCACTTGTGACTCCTCTGGTGCGGCGGGTTTCCTTGGGCAGCAGTAATCGCTTACCATCAGGTGACCAGTCTGCTCGTTTGCCCACCTAACCCATTAAAATAGTTGCAAAAAACAATAGTCAGGGTCGCCATCATCGGAAAAGGTGTTCCAAGTTCAAATATTTTTATGTCAGATGAGCTTTTACAACATACAGACGTACATACACTCACGCCTTTCGCCCACAGGGGTAGGCAGAAACTATAGACTGCCACTTGCTTCTTTTGCTTCTGCCACATTCATACATCTTCTCATACACACGCGCCGGTTGCGAGTACTACGCACCTGACCTTTTTGAAGGACCTCGCCAAATAGATCGGTGTATATCCTTCTAAGACCTCGCCAACTAGATCGGTGTATGTCCTTCTAAGACCTCGCCAACTAGATCGGTGTATGTCCTTCTAAGACCTCGCCAACTAGATCGGTGTATGTCCTTCTAAGACCTCGCCAACTAGATCGGTGTATGTCCTTCTAAGACCTCGCCAACTAGATCGGTGTATGTCCTTCTAAGACCTCGCCAACTAGATTGGTGTATGTCCTTCTAAGACCTCGCCAAATAGATCGGTGTATGTCCTTCCAAGACCTCGCCAACTAGATCGGTGTATGTCCTTCTAAGACCTCGCCAACTAGATCGGTGTATGTCCTTCTAAGACCTCGCCAACTAAATCGGTGTATGTCCTTCTAAGACCTCGCCAACAAGATCGGCGTACATATATCCTTCTAGGGCGAGCTCTGCTGACGCTGCCGCTGATATTTTTAGATAAGATGTGTAATGAAATTATGCCGAAGCGCATTTTTGCTAAGACATAATTAAGAAAAAGATAAATCAAAATCTGTACTCTACATAGTTTAAGGATGTCGCATAGATAATAAACATAAGATAATAACAGTTATATTATCGCTGTTGTACTAACAGTTCAAGTTCATTATTACATAATAATTATCAATAATTAAACTTTAGTCTTAGATAACTAAAATCATTATTATTTTATTTGCAAGCAATTTAAGTCACATGTTGATGGATTTTTAAGCAAAATGAAGTAATGTAAGTTTACTTCAGTCAATACTTTCATAGGTACATAGGCCGAAGGAAGTTTCACCCACATCGCCCAGGTCCTAAAAGTTGCGAGACGTAAGCGTGATATTTAGCTTATAAACCATTTTTTTTTCTAGATAGGCTCACGCATAACCACCAGTTTGTCATATGTTAAGCTTCCTTAAGTTAACCTTTCTCAATAATTAGGCTATTATATGTCAAAATATTTTTTCAAATACATCTAGTTATTCCAGAAATTAGCGCGTTCAAACGAAAAGAAACTGCTAACTTTATTTAATTCATTCCTTAGGCCCACTTGCACCAACTTCTTGAATAATTATGTTTAAATTGTAAGTGCTGCTGCTAAATTGCAACTGCCTCATTAGCCAAGTAGTCCTGACCGCGACTGCTACGCTAGAGGTCCTGGGTCGAGCAGTGTTATTGGGTTTTTCTATGAAGTTCCCAGTAGCAGCTCGGAGTTAGGAATTTGTGCCCGGTTAATGGCAATAGGCTCGCCCCCTATTACATGGGACCTAAACATACCGGCGAACTGTGGGTGTACATTAGTACGCCTCTGCCTAACCCTTCGGGGAATACAGGCGTGATGGTATGTTTATGTTTAAATTGTAAGTATTTAAACACAATTTTTGGTGTAAATTGGTGCCCTTAATCTGTCTATCCAAACTTTCGCAAACAAAAGGAAGGTACCTACTAATACATTACAGAGTATTCTTCTCGCCTCCCAGAAAATCTAAGATCCAATTAGATTAAGTTAGATTTATTGCAACCACACAAAGGTCGAAGCTTACTTCTACAAAGTACATTCGGAATTTAATTTAAGACACCAGTTTCTTCCTGAAATAGCTTTACCTTATTTTTACCTACGTATTCAACTTACCTTATATCTCGTTTAAACGTGGAAGGAAAAGATTTAAGGAAACCTCCATGCCTAAGATAATTTTTCGATGGTGTGCGAAGTCTGCTAACTCGTATTACTCGTAGCCAACGTGGTGAAATCTCCTTTATAAATAACGATATGCTAATTGAGAGCTAGCTCAAGCATTCCGCTCTTTTTGTACTAGCTGGGTAGCTTCATAATTTTTTTATCTATCCATATCTTTGTCTCCAAATTCACTTGATCCTTGTCTTACGCACAAAGAGGCTTAAAGATGGACCATAGAATGCAAGTAAATACCCATTTCGGCTCTTGCTCTCATATACAGTCCACGGAACACAGTAAAACTCTATGGAGTCGGTCTTATAGTGAAGGTAGTAGCAAGACAATTGCATCATAAGATTCTACCACCAAGTGTGCTGAATTTCTACATAGATAAAGTTTCTTCTCTCTTAACACTCCTCCCACGCACCAAATAATAAATATTCCTTCCTTCTTCCAGCTCCGTTATTACTCCAACTGCAAACGCTTCGAGAACTTGATGTCTGAGGCTAAGGAGCACTCCATTGACCAGGAGTTAGCTCCCTATGTGGATCTCATACCTCTCCTATTGAACAAGACTGGGAGAAACTTCACTGAGGACCCTCTGTTGTTTGAGACGCTATTTGACCTATTCAGGAGTATGGTAAGTGCGCAAATGATATTAATCAGCTAATTCGATTATTCTATAGATAGGTTACTCCGTTCCTTCAAGAGACCGTCAAGCTGTATATGATTGTTTTAATTTGTTAAATAAAGCTACCAAACCACAACCAAATTCGCCATGTCAAATGGAATACCAATACCAATGCATGGGTATACTTTGGGCAACCGCAAAAGAGGTACTTCTATACTTTAATAGTTATGAATAAACAGTTTTATCAGGGTTATGGCTTCTATTCCTCACACGGAACAAATATTTGTTTAAGCTCCAGCTGCAGTTTGATTTTCGATTTGAGAGTGGCTAATATAGTAGGTAGGATAATACCAAGTTTAATTTAAGAAAAGCGTATCTTTAGAGGCTTGAGTCTCTTAGCCCAGATCTGAAGCTGTTAGTTTATGTTATAAAAATGGGACTCTAAACAAACTCACGATACAAGAGAAAATTCTAGTGTACGGGATTTTTTAATCATCCAATAGTTTTGCGGCCATCACTGCGATCGCAGGTCAATCTTTTGTGATCACCTCTCAAAGTTAGCCATCCAAGGCGGGATGCCTTGTCCGCAGTCACAAAGCAAAACTGCACAAAATAACTAAATCAGTGGTTGTTTAATTTTATCCTTACCCAAGAGCTCAGAGATGTCTAAATTCTTCGTAGCTAACTCTAATGACATTTGTGTAACTTTTGACATTTACACGGCTGCAATACCAATGAATGCATGTCGATTTTTTATCTATAATTACATTTCCGCTCACAATCGATGTTCTAAATATCTAGACTTTCAAAACTTCAAGGTGAACGGTCTGTTTCAGGTCGGTCTGGGTCTTGATATTCCGGAGTGGGCTAAGCCGCTATTACCTAGGCTGAGTGAAGCTGGAAGACTGGCATACCGACTGTACTTCAGGACTGATGAAATGAAGAGGCTTGGTGGTGGTAAGTGTAACATGTATATTTTAAACTTGAACTGGATTTTCAATATGACATACTCTCAAGCCTCTATTTCGCTCGGGATTAGACAGAGGTGCCACAGTTCACCGGTATTAGTTTTTGTCTTATGTAATAGAGAATAGAGAGCCTGCTGCCAATACATAATAACATAATAATCAACCCATTATACTGTCCCACTACTGGGCACGAGACTCCTCTCATGATGAGAGGGATAAGGTAGTCCACCACGCTGGTCTAGTGTGGGTTTACAGACTTCACACGCTTCGCATGCTCGAGAAAATCTATCAGGCATGCAGGTTTCCTCACAATATTTTCCTTCACCGTTTAAGCTGGTGCTGCCATTACCTGAGTACAAATCCAAACTCCGAGCTGCTATAACAGTCTATCCTCAGAGTAACTGTATTGCCCAGGAATTGGATTGCGAAGGTCTGATGACAGCCGCTGATATTCAGCAACTTCCAATTAGACTGGAACCCGACCCTAAAAGGAGATGATTAGTATGTACACAAAACAAAACAGATCGGTTTACAGGGCACACCAACGTAGATATTGGTGTGCGTAAACTCAACGCGTTATTACTTCGCCTATGTTTACTAGTGTTAGCTTTACAATAACCCGTTGTCCACAGCAATTTCTTGTTGCTTCACATTATATATGAAACAAAGAATATGAAGCATAAATTCAAAGGTATTATCAACTGATACCGTGGCATAGGTGTATATGCAAGCAGCTGGTGTGACATTAGTCTTATGATCAAATCACGCCGGGCCCGGCGCTAACTTTTTGCATTATTATCATTATTTTTTTTCGTTTTGTTGAATTTTTATTTTTGTTATTTACCTGATAATAAGAACATTATTCCAGAAAAAATGATATATGGAAGAAAATATTAAACAATGTGTAATATGATAACAACAATATTTATTGACATGGTTTTTTTAAATTATAAATACAAATTATAAAGTATGGTTCATGACAAATATTCTAAGTGGGACAAAAAATCACTTTGTTTTTCATATTCAAGAGGGTAATTTATTTATTAATGATATGAATAAACATGTTAGTAAGTTAGATAATAAGATACTAGCGATCCTAAATTGTAATCTCACTAACAATAACATCAATCATGTAATACAAATTACCCCCTGATATTTTTAATAGCCGATTGGTGCGCCATCACTATCTATTACTTGTTGCAAACGTGTCCTCATGCTAGCAACCATATTCCAAATCAGAGCCACGAAACGATTCCCATGACGAGGTAACGACATCGTCTAAATTAAATTTGGACCTGAGTTCAGATGTGTCCCAGTTTAGCACCATGTGACCCCATAGGTTTTCAATGGGGTTCAGGTCAGGACTTTTTGATGGCCATTCAATAACAGTAAAGTTTTCTTGGACGTTTAACCAACTTTGCACGAGTCGCGCGCGATGCACAGCGCAGTTTTTATCATGCACGGAGTAAATGTGTTCTTGCGGGTATGCAACACGCACAGTTGGTAGCATCACGTTTTGTAAAACATCCAAGAAACCTTGACTGGTATTGCGACCCCCTACCTGCACTAATTCACCGGGACCCATTGATGAAATCCATCCCCAATAACCCAACGTAATGCGGCCACTAGACCTGCATGGAATAATATTTTTTTTGTTATAGCGTTCACCATCTTTTCGCCATAATATTTTACGACCGTCCTTGTCCGACTTAAAACATTTTTCATCGCTAAATATAACTATATTATTGCACCAATCAAAATCCAAATATTCTCTTGCGAAGCGAACCCGGTTTTGCATGTGAATATCAGACAGTAATATTTTCTTGGCTGGCCTACGACATTTCACACCAGCTGCACGCAAGTGGTTCCGCACAGCACAGTTTGTAACGTCACGTCATGTTTAGTCGCCGTGGAACGAGTAGTGAGGAAGGGCTCAGCCAAATGCGTAGCAACTATATCACGGTGCCGTGCATTGGTATCTGTATATGCAAATCCAGCCTTTGGTCCCGGTCGGCAAGGATCAATGCTTCCCGAATCTGCATAACGATGGACCCACAATTGCACAGTTCTTCTCTGTGAACAATAATTAAATATTGTTACATAAAACATCAATAAACAAGATGTGTATTATTGAAACATAATAAACTTCTAAACGTAATAATAATATTTTGTTACTCACCGATATCTTTAAACGCCTCGCAAATTCACTAATTGAAACGTTTTGCTCATGCAAAATAATTATCTCAGCTCTTAAAAGTGTAGTTAAGTGATTCATATTGATTCCCAAATAATAGCACTTCTCAAAATACGCAGGGTATAATGTCTAAAAACGTAACAAAAGCTCGATAGTCAATAGCATTATGATGATGAAATTAAACTACTTACTAACTTATTATGATTTGTCATTTTTAGAGGGTAGACCATTCATATAATCCAAACCAAATATAAAGAAGACTTGCTAATACTATACAATGAATTGAACAAACAAATGTAAAATATTTTTAAAACATACAAAAAGTTGAGCCGTTGGTAATAAGATTCGATCTTACGGTGCCGGCGACAAGAAGTATTGTTCGCACGCTTAACTAATGCGCCACAGTGGAGTCTGATACATTAGCTAAATTTATGCATCATATTCCCTGCAACTTTAAAATGACAAGAAATTGCAAATGTGTGCGTGGACAACGGGTTATTGTAAAGCTAACACTAGTAAATAGGCGAAGTAATGAACGCATTGAGTTTACGCACACCAACATCTACGTTGGTGTGCCCTGTAAACCGATCTATTTTGTTTTGTGTACATACATGTACGCTAATATTCGTCCATAATTTATTTTTGCAGGTGTCTTACTAAACCAGTTCATCCAAGCTGGCGATGACTTTATAGCCGGAAAACTGGTCTCCCAACCACTACGTCTGGTCTCTTGCCACGACTTCAACATCGGGGCTCTGATGGATGTAGCGAACGTGCAAAACGAACACGTGATCCCTGAGTACGGAGCTGTTTTTGCATTGGAGCTGTACCGGTCCAAGAGCACTGGTGCTTACAGCGTGCTGGTGAGTTAACAAGAGTTTTGAGGAGTTAGAGGAAATCCGTGTATAGCAGATAATGGAAAATGGATTCGTTATAATTTCTCTGGCTCGTCCAGGACCAACTTCGACGACCTCTGTGGTTTAGTGGTTCGAGTCCCGGACTGCTGACCATGAGGTCGTGGGTTCGATTCCCACGGGACACAAAAATTTATGTGATGAATATAAGTGTTTGTGTTCGTCTGGGTGTTTCTTATGTATTATAAGTATGTATTTACAAAAAAAAAAAAAAGTATATAAGTATTATATCCATTGTCTAGTACCCATAGTACAAGCTCTGCTTAGTTTGGGACTAGATGGTGCTGTGTAAAAATGTCCCAGAATATTATTATTATATTATTATTATTCTTAACTTTAATCTCCAATCTTCATCAACCCAAATCATTATCATCATCATCAGCCTATATTTGTTAACTGCTGGACGTGCCTCTCCTGGTGAAGGCCACAGAGCCCAATCTTTGATCCGCCCTCTGTTAAGCACAAGTGTCGTCTTAGAATGAGAAGAAGGATTAGGCTATTATAGCATAGTTGACTTATGCTAGCTTTAAGCCTTGTTGGCAGACACAATCCAAAATAGAATTATTACATACTTGAAGCAGTAAAATTACAAAAGGTTAACAAGATTAAATGCCAATATATTCAAGTGGTAAATGATATTCAAAATGTATTTCCAATCTAATCTCAGTATCGTAAATGTCAAGATTCGGTGACATTTCGGTGGTTCAATTTTGTGATTTAATTATTTACAATATATTAAATTGTTCACGTTAGGCGCTGATTGGTGTTTAGTAGACTTCCATTTGACATTTTATACATTGAGCCTGGTCTGGAATTATGTATATTTTGAATGGTTTATAATTACTATACTTATCCTTCTGTCTGGCTGTCAGAAGGTTCATTGGTGAACGTCTCAGTTTCTTTTATCCAATCTGATGTATTCTAAAAGTAATTACATTCAAAACATCAGAAATGTTAACAATCTGTCTCTCTCTTTCCAGCCGGTCTACCTCCCGCAAGCAGGCGAATCTTCCGCCCTGATCTTGAGGATTAAAGGCTGTGAAAATTCTAGTCACTGTCCCTTTGGCATGTTCAAGGAGATGACAAAAGACTTCTTGCTGCCAGAGAGGGAGTTCTACTCATTGTGTGGACTCAAGACAGAGTTATAATTTACATTGAAGTATTAGAATTTATTTATATTGTAATAATTGGTGATGTCGCTTCATTATCTACTGTTGCGCGGTTTTATAGGGAATGACTGTCAACGTCGTGCTATCTCTCTCTCGTATAATTATGTATTATTTAATGTGCGAAAGAGATGGCATTAGATTGACAGTTGTGTACAAAATACAAAACGATTCTTTCATGTCTTAGATTAAAAACATTATCGTAATGTTGAAACTGGACAATAAGTAAATAGAAACCTTGACGGATATCTAAAAAATTGGAAATGGGTTCCTGCTAAATAGGTATATATTATAATTATCTTTATAATCGAATGGCAGATACTTTAAGTTGATTTTAAACTATCTATTTATCCAATTTTTTCCCTAAAGATTTAAAGTCAATATGTACCTACTTATCTGCTTATAATAATAATTCCGATAAGTCTTACAATGATGCAATAAGTTCACCAGAACCAGTCACTCTGCCCAAGTTACTTTTAAAATAAGTCGGTAGATAGTTTTATTATCATATTGAAACACAATAATTGACTTTGACTATAATGCCGTAATAATAAAAAAAATAGTTTTAAAAACTCGTAAAAGGGACAACATTTACCTACCAATTACAATTAAATTTCTTCAAAAAAGAAAGGATGTTAAAAGATTTTTACAAGGTCGGCAACGCGAGAGTGATACCCTGGTGTTGCAACCGTCCATAGGCTACGGTAACCGCTTACCATCAGGCGATCCGTATGCTTGTTGGCCCCCATAGTGGTATAAAAAAAGAAACGTAAATTATATAATGCAATAGTGTTTTTTACGTTCTCTTTTTGAAACACCAAAAATAGTAGGTACTTAGGTATAAGTAGGTAGGTATGTTGGCCTTTTTACGGATTATTAAAATTATTTTTAATTTTATTTTATGTAACAGTTTTCTTTTCGAATTATAAAAAATTAAAAGCCTTATTTTGTGTCAGTACCTACCTACTTGCGTCCTATTTCTTTATGACCGCAGTTAGCATAATTGAATATGGTTTTTAAGGTATGATGCAGTATGCATAAAGGTTGCTACCTACTTAATTACATTGGAGATTTCTGTAGGTACGTTTTTATTGTATCTGTGTTCACTGTAAAATAGGTGTATTTTCCTTACTTAAATATGTATAAGTACAGTGGAATCCGTTTATAATGACATCGAAGGGAATCGACAAACACGTCATAATAAGCGGACGTCTTATAAAGCGTTTAGTGAAAAAATAACTTTTTTTAGGTATAAATTTGCTTATAAAATCAAAATAAGGAGGCCCAAACCCTTTTGAAAGGTGGGCAACGCACTTGTGACTCCTCTGATGTTGCGGGTGTCAATGGGCGGCGGTTATCGCTTACCAACAGGTGATCCGTCTGCTCGTTTGCCCCCCCTATCCCATAAAAAAAATTGCACGTAATAAGTATGATTCGGTTTTAAAACATTAATTTGAATTAAACGAGACGAGAGCTTTACGGCATTGAGATGACATTTTTTTCACAAGATATCATTAAAAGTAATACGTAACCTTCAAGTGTCAATTGCTATTGCTATTGTTACTTAAAGCAGCGTTAGCCTAATTTCTAGGGCGTCGGACTTGCGATCATGTGGTTGCCGGTTCGAAACCCTCCAATTGCACTACCGACGTGAACCCACTCGTAACACAAGCATATTTAGCTTAGAACGAGGGGTTAACAAGAATACTAGTAATGTGCAACCCACATATAAAAGAAATATTAGAAATAGCATAAAAATAGAAAAAAAAGATTTAAAAAATCGATCCACGTGGTGGACGTCGCTCGACGACGCGTCGTCGGGAATCAACGAACATTGCAGAACCATGTCGGTCATTTTAACCGGACATAATTTATTAAAAATGGGTCATACTAAGCGACATGTCACTGTAAGCGAAGTCATTATATCCGACTACTTTTACGAGAATTTTATATGAAAACCAAACTTCGTTGTGTGATTACGTCATAATAAGCGGTTGGTCACTATAGGCGGAGTCATAATAAACGGATTCTACTGTACATCATATTGTGTTCTACTGCTACTACCTTCCACGTAGGTATTTAAAAAGTTTAAGATCGCAGGTACGTGCTGATTTGGAATTCAGAATATTATCTTATTCTAAAATCTTCAAATCTAGTGTAAAAATGTCAGAATATTCATCTGTGTTATGCATAGTATAATTTCTAATCTATAGTTTTGTAAAGGAAATATTAGACTGCGGGCAAGATTCGAACCTGGGTCTTCTGGTTAGAAGATACACGAGACGCTATGACCATAAGCCACCGCGAGTCTCCACTAAAATAACTTCATATCTAAGCATAGAAAATACAAAAAAACAATTTGATATCTTAATAACATAGAGCTACATTTTTATAAGTAAAGAAAATGTAAAATTAATTCATTGAAATTACTCATAAACTATTCACTTATTCAGTCAAGGTAGTTATTTGATTCAATAATTAATTTAATTCTTACAGAATGACATATCGTACCTTTAGAACAAGTGACATAATCCAAAATTCTTGTTTTTTGGCAATCTCATAAAATATAATAATCAGATTTTTTATCACAATGTAGGAGTAAGTAGTTGGATTATAATACTTATTAGTTTAAATAGGTTATGCTGTATTTTTTTTATTTTTTATTGCAGTTCAAGGATTGTTTTAACGTATACAAAAGATTATTTTTCAATATATTCATTTGTAGCATTAAATATTTATGTGTTAAATAAAATGTATCACTTATGTTTCGAAACAAGACAATATCATTATGGGTTGTCCTAGCGTAAAAGTGGCAGTTTTTTATAGATGAATTGAAAGAATATGATATTCCAAGCTTTTCTATTGAATAAAGTCATTTTGTCAAAATTTTGTATTATGCCACTTTTGTTTTAAAGGTGCGATAGTATTATTAAAAGCGGTTTGTGCTTTTTTTATTTCGCCCCGAAGACTAGGGCACTCTAGCGTCTTTTCTCTAAACTTTATTTAGCTGCGTATGTTTCAAGTAGATCTTTTTATAATATATAGATGGCGCTGTACACAAATATAACTACTTAAGTTGTAATACAACAATATTGTGACAAACGGGTCTGTTTACATCCCTTCGTGGGATAGCATGAAGTTAAAAAAATAACTTAGACTGTGATATTAACGAATGTGCGTAATTTTCGTACAAATAAATACTTTTTTTAAGTGTATTTTGTGTTTAATTTTTATATTGATAGTTACCTACCTACGTATTGGAAACATTCGTGAAACTTATTTTCATTTTCGCAAATTTTAGTTCTTTGAAAACATCTAGGGCCACTTGCACCACCTTCAAAATTATATTTAAATTGCATTTAAACAAGATTTTTATAGAAATTTTGCAAGTGGCACTTAGGGTACACGATAAACAATATTGGCACCTGTACTAAAATAACCGCCTCAAAACACTGCGTTATGTAGGTACCAGATATTTTAGCATACCTAGTTTGAGTATTTCTACGAAATTTCTAGTAGCTCGAAGATTGCGCCAAACTGTGGGTGTATACTAAAACACCTCTGTCTCAGCCTTCGCGCAATACAGGCGTAATGATATCTTATAACTTAAGTACATATAAACAATACTAGCTTCTGCCCGCGACCTCAGAATTGGATCCGAACTAGATTGTAGAACTAGATTAGAAAAGTAGCCTGTGTGTTATTCCAGACTATAATCTATCTCTGTGATAAATTTTATCCAGATCTGTTCAGCCTGGCGTGAAAGAGTAACAAACATCCATCCATCCATACTCACAAACTTTCGCATTTATAATATTAGGTACTAATTTTTGCCCGTGGCTTCGCTCACCTGAAGCTTATTAGGATTAGAAATGGATTCCAAAAATAGGTAATTTAATCTTAAACCAACAATGTGGATCTCTTCCTTGTATCGGCCTACATCAGAGAGGTCAAGCTGTATCACAGGATTGGTTTAATTAATAGAGATAACAATTGTTCACAAGTTTTTAAATTGGAGCATACACTAATTTTTAATAGTTATAACAAAAATCTATTTAGTAGGTTTTGCGTAACAGACAAGAATTTTAAAAATCACATTTTTGGGTTCAGGGCAGTTTATATATCCTAAAACACAGTAACTTTTTTAATATCTTCAATGTTTTCAGATAGGTTTTTGCGATTTTATATAAGTAGAAATAGTAGGATTGTACAACAAACATTTATTTAAGTACACATAATTATTTTGTCTGCAAGTGCGATTTCTTCAAGGCAAAATTTGGACAAAAACAATATCTTTCTTATTCAATAAAATGTCATTATCTTGGGTTCAAAACGCTGAAGAAGTTTTATTGTAATTAGCACCCAAAGCTTTACTCCGTATTCATATTACCGCATCTCACACTTCAGACAGCTTTACCTAAGCTTTCAGCGAAATCCCGAAACAATAAACAAAAGCTTTCATCCTGAGTTGAACAGAGAGCTTTTATTCTTTGAAATTAAAAATTCTTCGCACTTTGTAACGCTGAGAAGCTTTTAAGCATCTTACCTGAAAAGAACAAATTATGTTGCAGGAACAATATATATAATAGAATATATATTAGTTATGACATTCTTAACATAACTACCATCACGCCTATTACCAAAATAAATTGTAATTCAAACACAATTGAATTAAAATTAAATTAATTAAATGTATTTATTGTTCAACAGATACATCACGACTTAGTACTAGTTTATGTGCAAGAAGTAGACAATTAGTGTACTGCCGGTACTTAAAATAGGTAAACCCTGTGCTATAAGTACCAGCAACCTTTCAATGGCACAGTTAAGCGATCCATGCACTATTTTACAATGTAGACATTCTGTAACACAAATGAGGTACCTATTATTCGGATTCCAATAGGTACCGTGAATCTAGGTTCCTGTTCTATCATGTCATCCAAAATACTTCATTGGAAATAAATGTAAGCGAATGCAATTCTTTATTTCTTCGATCCAGGACTGCCAGGACCCCTCGCGTAAGAGTCGCAAGACTAATGAGGTGGTCAGTTTCGTATTAGATTTAAATAATTATATGCAGACATATTTTATAATTACCAAGTATTATAGATACAAGCAAATTATTATATTAATGTTTGTTTTTAAAACAATTGTAAAGGTAAAAGCATAAATTATACGAAAAATCTACATTTTCCGTAACGTTACGTAAATTACGGTCGAATTTGACCCTCGGGATGTGGTAAGGATTAAGTTTCATTGCGTAAAGCGGAGCGTGTAGCGATTTTTGAAGGCGAACGAAGATCTAGAAAGAAGATAGTAATAAGGTAGGTAGGTACCTACTCCTCAAAACATCGACCTGTTAATGGTGGATAGATAGTCAAAGGTTAATGGGGTTTTAGCGACATCTACTGTGCTACATAAAAGTGAAGTTTGCAACGTAACTTGCATAATAGGTACAACCGCCCGTCATCAACTTTGCGTTGGTGGACTTCAGAATTGGGACTGACTATAAAAATTAACTTATGCGTTATTCCAGACTATAATCTATCTCTGTACCAAATTTTATCCAGATCCGTTCAGCCATTCTTGCGTGGAAGAGTAACAAACATTCATACATATCCTCACAAACTATCACGTTTATAATAGATTAGAGTGACTTGAAATAGAAAATGTAATCATGCCTTATTAGTCTTGTTGCTGCGTACGATTTCAGAGTATCAGATTCGTTTCCCAGGTGTTATTTCTTCAGGGTACAGGCGTATAGGCTGTGGTAACTAAATACAACAAAAAACAAAACCCTCTCACCCTAAACGCATAATATACCTACAGTCTTCCTTCCGTTGTGGGTAAAATGTTATATCTACAAGGCGGACTGAACTCCCATATTCGGGTTGAAAGAGATTTAACGTGACCTCTCCCTTAAACCCGAAGGATCAATCACAAGATTCTTTAGGCCCACTGCCGCATTTGTCACGGGACGAACACAAATGTGTGTATTGTGTATTTGTACACAAGCTTGTCTATGTGTGTGTTTTACATGAATCAAATTGGGTAGCCTTCATTGTGAAAAAATAATTATGTAATTTTGTGACATTATTAAATGTACATTAGTAAATGTAGTTCTGTAGTGTGTTACTTAATGAACCGAAAATAAAATAACTAGATAACTATCCTAATTGTATTTCCCGAAGGATTAGGCAGAAGTGTACTAATGTACACCCTACAGATCGCCTATAAATCATACGCGTAACTGCTACGCTAGAGGTTCTATTCCCATATCTAGCAAAATGAAATTTCCAGTAGCGGCTTGGAATAGGTGCCCGGGTAATGGAATAGGTTCGCCCCTTTATGGGTCCGCCAGAGCTTGAATTGCTCACAAAAACGTAATACCAAAATTAATCGTAATCAGAACAATATTTAATCAAATTGAGTTATCATCATCCGGATACCGTTCCTGCCGTACCATTTCTTCAATACTACTTACTTCACTGGAAATCGTTTTAAATTTGGTACTAACATTATTGTATTCCGATTTGAAAGGTACTACATTGTCATAACTCTTGTGTCTGTGACATAAATGAGAGAATGACTATCGGAGTTTAACGTGAAATTGTAAAGTGCACGTTGTCGATTTTATATTATTTTCTATAACTTGAAATAGTGGATAATTAACCATTATGTGTTCTTGAAGGTGTACGAGTGTAGGCAAATGATATAAAATTGCAAATCGTGAGTTTTTGTGTACAATCCTAAGCTTCATCGAAGCCCCAATAAAGAGTCCACCGTTTCAATGGGGCAGCTGATCAACTGAATACTTGACACTGGCGAAGAGACTGACATGATGGAAACTATTAATCATTACTTGATTAGTCTTTATACTTGACACTGGCAAAAACAAAAAAAGTGTGCCGCATATTTAAAAAAATGAGGTGGATGAATGAAGAATGAAAAGAGATGACGACGCGAGAAGTGGTATATCTCTCGCGTTGTCATCTTGAGACTTCATCCGATAGTTTATTCGCTTTCCATTACCCATAGGATGTTAGTTTTTAATTTGATAATAGTTGGCAATAATGTTTTCAAATAGTGCCTACTATAAGGCCACGAAACTGCAAACGCAATGCCACTTGCAACACGGTGCCATTTTGGAACGACTCGTGCTGAATGGCGCTTTCAACAAATTTATTTTATGTGTTTTCCTCTCATACAAATTCACATAACTACTGTAAGTGCGACCCAGATTTTTATGGGCTTTTGCTTTGCTGAAAAGATTTGGCAGTCGTTTATCTGAGTTATGTGTAGTTAAAGTCATAAGTACCTACTTACGTAGGTAATTAAGTTATATTTGAAGTAAATAATTATTGAGCTACACGATAACTGGTGTATGCGTACCGTCAGTTAGGACAGGTCAACTCAAGGCTGTTATATGGCTCTTTCTTCAAAAGGCATGTTCAGATATTGCCCTACATCGTAACACACGTAACTTATAATACAACTACTACTACTGTCTTTAAAATAAACCATGATTCTTTTACTTTGTTTCGGCTTTTCTTCTCAGAGGTCGTCAGATAGGAAATGCCGGCGCATCTAGTTAAAAAAAAATGTAAAACATTGACTTGTAAAAGTGTCTTCTCGATCTACGATCTATTTACAGAAATTAATATCATTATTTATGCAATTTTCAAACCATTTTTGTATTTTAATATTTAAGTTTGTACTAAGTAATTAGACCCTACCTATGCACATGTTACAGTCAAAATTATCATTTTGTTTATCAAACGAAGTCTGGCAAAAAGAACAATCTTTAAAGAAGTAGGTAAATAAATTACTTAGGTACCTACCCACTTACTAATGAAAATTAATAGAAAAATCGTACCAATTAGTTTGTGGGGTACATGTCTCGGGATCACCAATGTGGGGTATGTCAATGTTGAGGGGTTGTGATTGTGAATGAAGGTCGTTATTTGTTACACTATATGTATACTTTACTGATACCAGTTTCAAATACATATAAAATACTTATTATCTACGTACGACCTAACTGCCTCAGTGCGGGGAGACGACTGCTGCGCCGCGCTAACACAGTAATGCGCCTGTATGCAAATCGGATGCGTCAGCAGTGTCCCTACAAGTTAAATATGAAAATCGAATCAAAAATAATTCAAACCATATTTATATTATATTATCATATTTGTTTAAAGAAATATTCGCATAAACATAATTACCCAGTTACCAGCACTTCACGGAGTAAAACGCTGGATATAATAAACCACTCAATATGACGTCGATGGTCGTAATATTGCTATTCAGATTCAGTCAGGCGTTAACGTGTTTCTTACTTTATTTACTTGTATTTGGATGTAATACAGAATCCAATATCTTGGCTGGTAACACCATGGGGATATAGATTCTGAATTTAAAAAAGCGCTATTCTATTTTGTCTTTAGCCATGTTAATTTTCCAAAAAGATTTACAGATTTACATTTCTTAATACCTAATCTGTATTAGATTATGGGCCACTTGCACCAACTTCTTAAATGTGTTTAAATTGTATTTCAACATAATTTTGCATAGTAAATTTGTATTTAAATACAATTTAAACGTATTTAAGAAGTTGGTGCAAGTGGCCCTAATAGAGTGCCAATATTCATTGGCTGGGCTACCTTTACCTTTCAGTTGGTGTAATCTACAGTAACTGTTCACTCCATATTACTCTATTAGAGTATAGTATTATGGGCGTCAGGGCCTACAGTGCGATGAAGTAACTGCACTGCTGACACTGCTGCACTCAGGCCCTCCATAATACAATAGGAAGCCTATTCACATTAGGTTGGTTACAAATATTTTTCTTACATTTTAAAACGTTCAAAATTTATCTCGTTGACTTCCAAAACCTGATTTATTTAAACAACAGAATTTATTTAAATAGCAACACAAAATATAAATTGTCAAAAATTTCATTCAATACTTTCGCGCATTCAATTTTGAACCATTTCCCGTACATAAATCACTTTTTCTCATTCTCAAAATGGCGGAAACGGGCCACTCCGTACGAGACGCGAATTTAAAGTCTTGTTTTACATTACATCGCCATATTTAGGGATCTGTTTTGAGATAAGAAAACCTCAAATTTTCGTTATCTACCTGTTTTTTAGACACTGAGGGCCGAATTAATTCCACCGAATGAATGAATTTGAATTTTTGATTTTCGATACAAAATCCGTCAAACGTCAATTTTATTCCTCGGTTAAAATAATAACTATAATTAGCTGTCCAAATATTTTATGACGAGATAAAAAATATAGTAACCAATAAAAAATACATTGCAGTGATTTGGATAAGTAGATATTCAGAATTAATATGTTGGTAAAGTTATTGACAAGATCACAAGATGTCTCCAAACATTCCATTTTTGACGTGGGAGAGCCTTGCTTCGGCACGAATGGGCCGGCTCAACCGGAGTGATATACTCACATAAAGCCTCACATAAAACCGGCGTGAAACAACGCTTGCGTTGCGTTTCGCCGCATGAATGATACCGGAGGCCCAAACCCTTTTAAAAGGCGGGCAACGCACTTGTGACTCCTCTGGTGTCGCGGCTGTCCATGGGCGGCGGTTATCGCATACCATCAGGTGATCCGTCTGCTCGTTTGCTCCCCTATCCTATATAAAAAAAAAGATGCTAGAAATCCCGCATAAACGAAATATTTGCCTATCTTTGTTTATTCAATACAAATATTATTATATTTACTGAGATCAAACACACATCCTTTCCAATAATGTATCAACAACTATGCTTTACCTCGTGTGGGAACGGGTACGTGCGGGATCACTATTCTATAGTGATCTGCACTGCCATCGAGATAGGCGTCTCGTAAGAGGGATAATATCTGACTAGCTCAGTGGTAGGAGGACCTCTTGGGGTCTGACTGGCTTTTACGCGTAAGACCCAGTTTCCCCCTCGGCTGTTGTGACTCTGGCAGTCTGCAGTCCGTAGGGGCTCATAATGGCCGGCAACAGATCATCAACTTACTCCTGTGGTGTGGCAGGTATCCATGGGCAACGATGACTTACCACCAGGTGGCTTGTTAGCTCGTTTGCCGACATTTATCAAAAAAAAATCCAATCTGTTAAAAAAGAAAACAGCAACAAATTTACAGTCACAGAACCCCCTTTGCGCCGTCCAACACATGCTTGACATGATTTTTTATTATGGCAATCCCATCAATTTCCATGATGACATGGGAATAGAAGGGTAATGTAGAATAAATCAGTTTTTATAGCATGCAAGTTGTAAAGTCATGAGAGGAATGTTACCTACGTAATGTTCAAAAGATTCGGCCGTTTCCTATTGAATCGTACCTAAGTATAAATGTGTTCAGAAGGACTAAAATCGCTAATTTTGATAAACCACATAATGATTCACCGACACGAGAGGCTCGTGGCTAACTAATAAAATTACAAAGCTGATTAACTGATCTGCAAAGTTAAGCTGCGCTCGTTGCGGTCAGTGTGTGGCTGGGTGACCATTCTTTACACATCGAGACACCTCCGTGCCTGTCTTACGATCTCGTCATCTATGACAATTGTTAGTGGTAGTCAGAAGCCCAAAAAAGCCTGACAATCAGTCTACCCTCCAAATATCGGTAGGTATTGCCCTGAAATTGGGTTGCGGAAGATTGATGCACGTTGTTTCGTGTAAAATACTGATATACAGCCGCATCTGGTAGGGATGTTCGATCCAGGTGGTTTGTATCGATATTCTGGATCGCAATGGATCATAAATACACTGTATCGATCCAAGTATCGATCCAATTGATTGGATACGATTTTTTGGATCAATCCAGTATCGTACCAAATATTTAAATAAATATTAAAGATGTTGTATTTTATAGCTTCAAAGTTTAATTTAAAGGAACAAAACCAAAATTTTACTTTATCTCTTTGTCTATCTTTAACATTTAATATAAGTACTTATGTAGGTACTTACGTAAAAACAATAATTTGGATCGCCGTTCTGGATCCAGGCGAATACAGCTTTTAGTTTTAATGTTTGGTTAACGAGAAAAGATGTTCCTACCACTGAGCAATAACGTCTGGCTATATTACTCAGTGTTTCCCAAACGGTCTACCCCTAAATTCATACAAAATTTAAAACTAATATCATTCGATCCGATCCGCCGTGTACGTGTATCGATCCATTAACAGATCGAAAGCCATTGTATCGATACAAAAATCGGGTGGATCGTATTCCATTGTATCGATCCACCAAAAATCCAACCACAAACCAACCTCCCTAGCATCTGGCTAACCAGATTCCGGTTTAAACTGGAAGCACACATACTTGACTACAACATTCTTGGGAAAAGGCTGAGAGGAGGATGATGATGATTCACCGACACATGCCAAAAAGTTCCAGTATTAGTTGACCTCTCATTGTATGGATATTTCGTACATTTAGAGGGCAGCATATAATGCAAAGTACCTACCTAATTTCAGTTATTCAGGCGCGCGTTGAAACTAGATGAATAAGCAATCTAGTCATGTAGGTACGGTCGCCAGCACATTTTTGTATCCGAAACTGTCAAATTTCTTCAACCGATTTTCAATTGAATCTCCAAATAATATAGTTTCAATTGGGAAAATTTGATAGTTTGTGGTAACTTGACTGATTCATCAATATCGGCGATTTTAGCGCTCCAGTAACCGTAAGGCTTCAGAACTTCCAAGTTTTGGCTGGACTAATGACCTCCATGAATCAGGAAGGTAACGAACTTAGCCCAAAACTTTATTAGGTAAGTAGTTACTAGGAGTTATGTTCCAAATCTAGAAAGTTTGGGTAGTGATAAATCCTTATACCCCAGAAAAAAGACCTTTTATAGGACATAGAAATAGGAATCAGGTTATAGGTTATTCATAGGATGGCGGTAATGATCAGATATTGGGGTTATGAGAGATCTGATGGTCATTTCGGTGCAAATAGACTGGTATGATCGACCCATTATTTTCCCCTTTTTCCCAACATGTTGGGGTCGGCTTCCCATATAATATCTACGGCTGAATTTCATCGTTTTACACGAACCTACTAATGATTGTCACAGGTCTCGAAGTGTGAAGAATGGTCATTCATCCATATACTGACCGCGGCAAGCGCAGATTACTTACCTAAAACTCTGTCCGTTGCGCCGCATCTCAAAGTTTCGATTCACTAAATTTTGTGTGTTCAACGGAGGAGTATTTTTTTAACAAATAAAATTAAGCAAATAAAATTGTTTACCCATGAAGGCCCTCTTATTTATATATATTATTCCCTGATTTTATTTACCATACAAAATCACCACCATTATCGTACAGAGCTCGTTACCAAACATGGTTGATTAATTAGGGTCTGCGATGTTTTGACGTTGGTATGTAAACCTTTGCCGCACTGTGGTACCTTCCTGAATTGGACAAATATTTTGAAATCTGTATAACTGAGCAAACACAGCCGTTGCCGTGTATAATCATAAAACGAGCCATATTGCATAGTAAGATATATTATTATGCCAATGTCAAGTATTCATTGGTTCAGTTGCCCCATTATAACGGTAGACTTATAAATCACTTAATTGTAAATTATCCACGCTATGCAGGTACACATAAAACTTCGTAGTAATTCAAGTTTTGGAAATTAATATAAAATCGACAGAAGGAGCTATTATGTAAAGAAAACATGTTGCAAGATATATTTGCCAGGTATGAAGATTCACAAAAACAACTTAGTGAACGCATGTTGGAGGCCAGTGAGCTGTTGGATATAGTAAAGTTTAATGCTGAGAGATTTGAATCCTTAACAAACAATCTCTCGTGCAACTGTGATCACTCTGTTCCGCCTCCTGAGCTCCGGCATGTATCTTCATTACCCAAGCTAGCTCAACCTTTGTCTGCCTGTGAACACATCCAGCCAAACTATAAATGTTTAGTCTATTCTGATAAGATAGGAATTGGTTTCGGATCCATACTTCAAAATAATATGAGTCATAGTGTAACTAACAACTGTCATCACAATCTGCATTTTAATCTTATTGTCGACAAGATTGTAAATTCCAATTTAAATAGTCAATCACACATTGTTTTACTTATAGGAAATAGTATTGGGGTTAAAAAAATAGATATTGTTAATGGGATCTCTGCCTTACTAAATTTGAATGTCGGAAAAATTATGATTTGTGCTCTGCCTTACTCCCATTTGTTATCTGATAAAGAAAATGACTATGTTCATAAATTAAACAATATTATTTATATGTTGACATGTCGTCATGGTGATAAATTATTATATTTTGACACAAACAAGTTTGTTAGTGGCTTTCAATTGACTGGTGAAGCTATGTTTCTTCCCAAAAGATGTAAACACGTGATGGCTTCTTTGATAGCCTACAATATTCAATCTGTGATAGAAAATATACCAAAGAATAGGTTAGTTAGTTTTAGTGACGAATCAGTATTATCTAGCCTCACTAATAATACTGTGATAGATTGTTTAAACTTTCCCAACCAACAATCTGTGATTTTTAGTGACAAATCAGTATTATCTAGCCTCACTAATAATGCTGTGATAGATTGTTTAAACTTTCCCAACCGACAATAGAGAGGCATAACGATAGCATTCTTCTTTACCACCAGAACATAAATCGCTTCTCTGGCAAAATTTTAGATGTAGAACTTTTAGTAGATAAATATTGCATTGACATCTTATGTTTTTGTGAAACATGGTTAAAACCTGAGACAATGCAATTTAATGTAACTAACTTCACAGTTGCCAGTGCGTACAACAGAATAACAGCCGCGGGTGGCGGAACATTAATTCTATGTAACAATAATCTTAAATTCAAAGAACGAAAAGACATCACCTCGTGCTCTGTTGATCGCTTATGTGAGGTAGCATGTGCTGAAGTAGAAAACTATATTATCATATGCGTGTATAGGCCACCATCTTCAAGTTTTCCAACATTTTTGATAGTAATGGAAGATGTTCTTAGAAAAGTATTTAAATGCAAGAAACACATATTTGTTTGTGGTGATATAAACATTGATATTTTAATAGAATCCCCTGAAAAACGTAAATTTCTAGCATTATTTAATTCTTTTAATTTGGAACCAATTTTTAATGAACCTACTAGGATTACTGCTACTTCCAATACTTGTATTGATAATATTTTTTCAAATTGTGCAGTTCAAGGCTCTTCAATAGTTAGCGGTGTTAGATCGGATCACATGGGACAACTGATCTCTATAGAGACTAACAAAAGGCCACCTATTAATAAAAACATATTGGTTAGATCTCTGAAAGAAAATAAATTACGTTCGTTCTACGAGCTAATTACAATGCAATTGTGTAACACTAATTTTATTTCTAATGACCCCAACATAAATTTCAATAAGCTATTCAATATAATATGTAAATCATTTAATAAGTCATGCCCTCTTCGAAGAGTTACCCAGCGTAAAAAATGTAAATTTAATGAATGGGCCACAAACGGCATTAGGAAAAGTAGAGATGTTCTTTACAAACTGTACTATGAAAAATCATTAACCTCTGACAAAGGTTTTCATAATTATGTACGACAATATTCTAAGTGTTTTAAAAAAGTATGCATTCTAGCGAAATCGAAACTCATTAGCAGTCAAATTAACAAATCCGATAATAAAATTAAAACAGTGTGGAGGATAATAAATGCGGAAACTAATAAAAACCGAAAACAGGACACAGATCTGAGTTTAAAAGTAAACAATAAAATAATCTCAGACCACGCGGAAGTTGCAAAAGCTTTTGAAAAATACTTTACTAATGTCCCGATCGAGGTCACGAAATGTTTAGATTCGTCCCCTTTAGTAGCAGAATCTCTAGCAAAGAATTTTTTCAAAAGAGACATACCAAACTTTGAGTTTAGCCAAGTATCTCCGCCTATGGTTATAAAAGCGTTTAAAAGTTTAAATATTAAAAATACTGAAGATTTATGGGGCATATCTGTTAAAGCACTAAATTCAATAATTGACAATATCGCTCCAATCCTTACAAATATATTTAATCTTTGTATTAAGACAGGAACCTTTCCAGACTTAATGAAACATAGTAAAGTTATTCCTATCTTCAAATCAGGCTGTAAAGCGAATCCCAGTAATTATAGGCCCATTTCTGTTCTCCCTGCCTTAAGTAAAATATTTGAAAAGCTTATGCTTAATCAAATGATAGCACACTTTCACAAAAACAAGATCTTACATGATCAGCAATTTGGCTTCACGAAAGGCAGGTCTACGTCTGATGCTGGTACAAAGCTAGTCTCTCACATTTTAGAGGCTTGGGAGGGTTCACAGGATGCTATAGGTATCTTCTGTGATCTTTCCAAAGCTTTCGATTGCGTTGATCACGATACGCTTATCCGTAAATTGAACTACTACGGTATAAGAGGGCTATCTTTGGAGCTTGTGTCTTCCTATCTTTCTAAGAGGCTGCAAAAAGTGGGCATAAATGGAGTCACATCTCCCGGGTCTGCAGTTAGAATTGGTGTTCCACAGGGTTCTATTTTAGGCCCTTTTCTTTTCTTAGCGTACATTAATGACCTTCCCTATATGATGTCTGAGATATCGAATATAGTATTATTTGCTGACGATACCTCACTTATATTTAAAATCGATCGAAATGATAGCAATCTCTATAATGTAAATGAGAGTCTAAAATCCTTATCCAAATGGTTTGCTGCTAATAACCTACTACTTAATGCTAGCAAAACTAAATGTCTTAAATTTTCGTTACCAAATGTACCACAAATTGAACCTAATCTAATTCTTGAAGGCAGCAAACTCGACCTAGTTAATGAAACTGTTTTCTTAGGTGTTACGGTTGATTGTAAGTTGCAGTGGGGTGCGCACATATCGGCCCTGTCTAGCAGGTTAAGTTCCGCTGCATACGCAGTGAGAAAAATTAGGCAGATCACTGATGTAGCTACAGCCAGACTCGTGTACTTTGCCTACTTTCACAGCATTATGTCGTACGGTATTCTGCTATGGGGATCAGCTGCAGACGTAGATTCCATATTTATCTTACAGAAAAGGGCCATCCGCGCAATCTACGATATGGGCCCTCGCGATTCCCTAAGAGAAGTGTTTAAGAACATCAATATACTTACGATGCCGTCACTCTACATCCTTGAAAACATAATGTATGTGCGCAAAAACCTGCAGAAGTTCAGTGTCAATAGTGACTTTCACAACCTTAATACTAGGAATAAACATAAAATAGTGGTACCTAAATTTAGACTAACTAAAACAAATAAATCATTTCTAGGAAATTGTGTGCGTTTCTATAATAAACTCCCAAAATGTGTCACCGATCTCACTGGCAAGAAATTTAAAAGACACGTCAAATCTGTTCTTCTTAAGAAAGCCTATTACAAAACCAAGGACTATGTTAACGATAAGAATGTGTGGTTGCTAGATACGGATGCATTTGCGGCCTCCCTGGCAAAATGAAACTGTTGATTATTAGAGACTAATATAAGCTTATTAATTTTCATGTTGGTGAGTTAGTAGCTATAGTAGGAACCTTATAAGTAGATGGACATAGCTTTAACAGATTCCATATTATTTACATATCGAGATGTCTTCATATGGAAAGTATTGTTTACCACAACAGAAACTGTAAATGTGTGTACGTTGTGGCTTGTCTAAGTAGACACCTAGTTTTATTTGTCGCTTTGATGGTGTGCGTTACCACATAGTTTTTTATTTAGAAATGACATCGGATTCTCAAATAACGTGAATCTTCGTTTAATATAGTCGACCTCGGTCAAACTTGGACATCCTTCAACGTCCTCACATCTTGTTATCGCAATATTGTACCAGTGAAGTTTGTAATTCATTTATTTTAAAAGAGTGTCCATGGAGTTTCTTGCCGGATTCTTCTCCATAGGATCGACCTTTTGGAACCGTGCAACTAGAATCACAACGTTTCATAAACGCTTGTAAAAGCTTATTTGAAATAAAAACATTTGAACTTGAACTTGAACTTGAGTTTGGAATTTGTGCCCGGGATGGCAATAGGCTCGCCCCCTATTACATGGGACCTAAGCATACCGGCGAACTGTGGGTGTACCTTAGTACACGTCTGCCTAACCCTTCGGGGAATACAGGCGTGATGGTATGTTATGTTACTTAATATTTAAGTGTTACACGGCTACGCCATTTAGATGGCCTGATATTATTTAAAAATTGGTTAATCATTACCGCGATAAGAACAAGACAAATGTGATGTGACTATTCTTTTATACATACTTATATGTATAAAAGAATAGCTTTTGCCCGCGGCTTCGCTCACGTGAAGCTATATTAGGATTAAACATCGATCCCAAAATAATTTAATGAAAAACCAATAGTGATGATTTCTTCATTGTATGGGTCTGTATACATTAGAGAGGTCAAGCTGTTTTTTAGGATCCGTTGAATTAATTGAGATAATAAGTTCACTCGTTTTTAAGTTATAGCATAATACTTTCTAACAGTGATAACAAAATTAAAATCTATTCAATTGTTTTTGCGCCAACAAGACATAAACAGACTGGATAGATATCACAGTTTTGGATTCGGCGACGTTTTTTACCTTAACACACTTGTTTTTTTTAAGTATCATCGATGTACAGACACAGCTTTTTACGATTTTATAATAGTAGAGATAAAGCCATAATATATTATTGTAATTATAGTATTACTTATTGTTTACGTAATCTACTAATACATTATCGGCTAATAAATCAAATAATAAATGTCTATGGCACTATACCTCAAGTAGTAACACAACATTAGCACAAACTAATTGCTGTTTATTGCAATCAATGACCTATTAGCAGTTTGCCACATGATACATAATGTATTGTTAATAGACCCACTGCCTACTTATATCTTACTGTGTGGCAGACATTTGTGCTGTTTCATCATTATGATGACAGTTTTGGCTTGAATGTATGTAGGTAAAATTTCAGACAGATGAGATTATATTAACTTTGTCTCAGAATGACTAGTGAAATAGAAATAAATAGAAGTTGTGCTATAGACTGTAAAGTCTAGATTTATTAAATACTAGCTTCTGCTCGCGACTTTGTCTGCGTTAACTTTAGAATTGGGACCGACTTAGATAAAAAAAGTAGCTCATCTATTATTTCAGACTATAAAATCGTTCAATAATAAGATAAGTATTATAAAAAAAAATCATTTTCCATGATATATTATTATTTTTAAGAATACCTGTGTAAAAGTGAAGGAGTACACTGACCAAAAAGCGTTTCTGTAATATTTTTATTAAATTATTTATAAAATTAAATTAAATTGTGTACATTCTTTGTTGGAGATCCTGAAATAAATAAATAAAATAAACTCTCTGTGCCAATTTATCCAAATCCGTTCAGCCGTTCTGGCATAAAAGAGTAACAAACAAAATCTATCCATCCTACCTCACAAACTTTCACATTTAGTCAAAATCATATATACATATATATGATTTTGACTAAATGTAGACACATCACACATCAGACACATCATATAGACTACTATGTAGTACTTTTTGAACGTCATTTTTACATTATACACAGCCCCCAAAACGCCCGCCCTTTTATATTAGTATAATTATAATAATGCCAACATTTGTCAATGTTACAAGCGGAAAACTAGTAGTAGCCCAGACTGAGTAGTAGTCCATACACCACCAGTACCATCACGCCTGTATTCCCTAAAGTACCAGGTAGAGGTGTACTGATACTAGATGATGTTTAGTTCCCATGTACTAAGGAGCAAGCCTATTGCCATTTAGCCGGGCAGAATTCCAAACTCCGAGCTGCTACTAAGAATTTCCTTAAAAACCTAATATTACTTTACTCAACCTGAGAATCGAAACTAGGAACTCTAGCGTAGCAGTCGCGCTTGGGACCACTGGATTAATGAGGCAGTTTCATATCATAAAAAAATACATACTAACTAATAATTAACTTGGCATCTCTAAGTTTTGTTGACTTAAATCCAGAAGTCACTAAGGATCCTTTTCTTAGAAAGTACGGTCGGGCGGAGGATTTCTCCAAACCAGTTTCAATTGAAGGTTTAACATTGAAGTAATTCCTTGGTCAAAACAATGAGATAAATCCTACGAGGTCGACATCTGCCAGTGTAACTTTGCGAAATCAGCTTTTGGAGTTACTAACCATTCATGTTAAAAAAAGACAAAGCAGTGGGCTAGTTTCAATGAACAACGATCATTTTCCAAGAATAAAAGCAAAACAATACAAACAAATAGGTAGTTTGTTGTTTTTTATCAAACAAATTCATAAAATCACTTATTGTAACTAATATGAGAGAAGCTAGTTTTTGTGTGAGTTTTTTTTATACAGCCATTGTTAGTAGGGATGAGCTTCCCTGTTAACCGTAACAAATAACAAGAAAGCTGTGGTAAAATTGTTGGTAAACCGATTAGTGATCATGGTATTATTTCCGGGGTTATAATATGTTTCGCACTATACTTCTTCTTTAAAGACCGGTCAAATACATAAAATTAAGACTAAGGTCAAACCCAAAAGTGAATGTAAATAATACAATATATTATTTAAAAACATTCATATGAAAATGTACGCAAAAGTTCTAATTTCATAATAATATGAATAGTATAGGAAATATTATCGATTCTGAACAGCGCTTGGGCCGGTTATTGAAAAATATTTCTACTTACATCTATACTAATAATAAAGCTGAAGAGTTTGTTTGTTTGTTTGCTTGAACGCGCTAATCTCAGGAACTACTACTGGTCCGATTTGAAAAATTCTTTCAGTGTTAGATAGCCTACTTATTGAGGAATATATCATCACGCTACGCGGACGAAGTCGCGGGCAGAAGCTAGTGTAGGTTTAATTATGTAAATAGCACTTCTATGGTTATTTTAGTAGATATTAAATTACGATTAAAAGTAACAAACTGTAAACGCCCGTGAATGCCAGGAATTATTTTAGAATTTTTGTATAATTTAAAAAAACCTGTGTCAAGCTACCTACCGACAGTAGAAAAATATACAGTTTTTACGGAATCTACGTACCTAGGTACCTATCAACAAACGAATTGCTATTTCAGCAATCCGACTTCATTATAACTTAGTGCCGTAATATCATATCGACATTTTCTTAAATTTTCAACGTGTCGACTTTACTATGAACACTAAGTTTTAAGAAGTCAATATTCTCTTAGGACGCCATTAAACTTATTCTTAGTTACGTGCCAAGAACTGAGCTAGACATCGTAACATTCTAGAGTATCTTGTCATCATAGGTTTCTTCGTGTTAATATTGCTCTACAGATTTGCAAAATAAAGGCCAAAGTTCAGAAAAAAGTTGCAAAACGTTATTCGACTCGCACTTTTTGTGTTTCTAATGGCGTTTGATGAAGTGTGTCTAACATGACCATTGTGTAGTTGTTGCTATTTTTATAATATTGCAGATACTATTCACTATAAATCTTCATCTTTATAAATGGCGCATAACTTTTTATAGAGTGGATTTGAGTAATACGTACTTGAGATTGTGTTTTTTACTCAATGCTGAATAATAAACTTATCATAATTAATTTAATAATAAGCTGCTTAATTCGGTTCAAATAATTGTGTTTCTTCTGTCTTTGTCTTTTAAAATATTACTCATACAATCATACTTAGATTTACCTACGTGTTTATGAACATCATTATTGGTATTCTGTTTATATGTTACATTATATGTAAAATGAACATCTCATTAAATTTTGCAGCGTACATTTGCTGTCTGAGAGAAACAACAAATCAAGTTCTGATATTAAGTAGTCTAGGTATAATTAAAAGCAGTTAGTATCATATTCACGCTATTATAAATTGCAGTCTGTATGAAATACGATAAAAAGTAAACGCAAAAATATCTTGTTAATCATTCCTAGGTAAAGTCCGATACACTTCTTCAAGAAAGGATTTTGAGTAAATTCTACATTCACTAAATTCGATGATTAAATAATACTGTTATAGAACTTTTATAGAAGACAGTTTCAGTTCCATATTTACAAATACGCATATCCTTTTAATTTAAAATCTTAACTTTCCAAGATTAAACGTGCAGTACATAAATTTATCAGCTGCCGTTCCGAATTCATTATTGTAAAAAAGATGACTGTTAATTTTTTGTTAAAAAACCTCGACAAAAAACCGGTTACGCAGGTAAGTGTCCCCTCCCTAGCGCACGATGTGAAGTTGGTTACACTTTCTGTGCGCCCTGTGCAACAAGACGAATAACGCGAACTTCAAGCATATCACAGCGCGTGCAGCGGCTTGCGCGTTCGCTGTTCGTGACTTTATACAAAAACAAACCATTTATTGACGTACAAAACCATGTTTTAACACGCACAGCTCCGTAATTTAACTACAAAACCCAAAACAAACGTTAACAGTGAATTGTAACGTAACAACAAGTCGAGAAGCGAAGTTTTTCGACTTTTGTTTATAGTAATCGCGGCAGCAACCTGGCCGAGTTACGGAGAGCAACAGTTTGTTAGTCGTTTACACGCGCGTCGCCTCCTTCGATTTTGTTAGGTTATACTTCTATGTCAGTCGTGCAGTCAAAGACAGGCTGGTACGTCGCGTCGCTGTCGCGTGCGTTGTTATCGACGAAAACTTTTTATCTTGAGTCGAATATCGTCGGTAAATAGCGCAAAATCGATCCGAAAACGAATTTTGTTCGAAAAAAGTTATGTAATAAGTGTTGAAGTGGTTTATTGTGGTAGTTTTAGTGTGATATCGAGTGAATTCTTCGGTGATTCATCTCGTGACAAGAAATTGTGTACCTACAGTGTGGCATTGTGGATGTATTGGTAAAATTATGTGTGGCAAGTACCAGTGAACTTTGATTTATTTTATCGAAGAAAGTATGCAGAGGAATTTTACTTGAGGGCGATAAAATAAGGTAAGTCTCTTTTGTAATACAAACGCTATTATGAATAAGTCATCTTTTGTTCTGTATTTTATTGTTTACCGTCGTAAATATGCACGGAATGCTTAAGACATTTAGAAATCATGTTTCTTTAAGATAAAGGCGATAATACGATGCTTTATGCATTAAATATCTAAGAACAGCTCACGCTGTGCACGCTTGTGTAGTAGGTAGGTACCTACCAGATAAAAAAGATAACTAGGATCAAATAAGTATCTAGTCTGCCTGTATTGCCCTGCATAGGTAGGTAATACCTAATAGAAAAAAAAACAACCTACTTCCGAGGTTATGCAGTGTAAGAGCAATATGCACAACTTGTATTTTTTATTATTTGTTAATTGAATTTTATTGACTCCACATAAAACGTAGCTATCGTGATGCGTGTGTGACCGTTCATATTTAAAAAAAGAACAGGTTTTAGGCAAACTATAGCAAAGGAAACAAGTTATTGTGCCTACCTACCTAGGTATATAATGTTACCTAGACTAGGCACAATTCTTGTTTTCCTTTGCTTGATTCAGATACCTATACTACCTATGTCACAAAGGCCGTTAAATTATGGAAATTTGTACCTACTTTATTTCAATTACATAATGGTCATCATACAGGACTTCGTGAGATGGAATGACTATACCTACCTACCTACCTAGGTATTTATTTAGTGACGACTCCGGATGACGGGCGCTTAGGCGGCTGATGATGAATGGTGATAGGTAGTAGGTACTTATAGATAGGTACCTACTTATACTGATGACTAACTAACCTGACGCGCGCATTGCGCACGCTCAACCTCATAGCCATAGCTGAAGACGTGGATAATTACATACCATCACGCCTGTATTCCCGAAGGGTTAGGCAGAGGTGTACTAATGTACACCCACTGACAGTTCGCCGGTATGTTTTAGGTCCCATGTAGGTACCTAATAGGGGCCGAGCCTTTTCCCACAATAATTGCCACTTAACCGGGCACAAGTTCCTAACTCCGAGCTGCTAGGTACCTACCTACTGAGAATTTCATAGAAATAGGTAGATATGTACCCAATAACACTCCTCGACCTGGGAATCGAACCCAGGACCTCTAGCGTAGCAGTCGCGCTCAGGACTACGTGGGGACTAATGAAGCAGAGGCGTGGATAATTGGATATATTTTACCCTACTCTGAGAACTCTGAATTCACAAAGATTCCTAGCACTTTTTAAAATTTCTTTATGTTGTAGGTATGTACCTACCTATATAGTTAGTCTGTAATTGTAGAAATTAAGATACCTACCTCAATATCGAATTGGATCTAGTATGTAAGAAATAAATTGGTATTTATTCTCTTAATTATATCATTCAATTATTATAAATCATTAATTTGGTATTTTTCTTAAAAACCATCATTACATCTTAGAAAAAGCCGCCTACCCAAATTGCTCTATTTGGAATCGAACCTACAACTTACAACCAGCATCCGCACTTGAGACCACCAGACCAGTGCAGAGTGAGGCATATTTTTTATTTAAGTTGTTTAGTCCTTACGTCCCATGTAATAGGGGATAGAGAGCCAGCCTATTCCCATTGACCGTACAGAAATCCAAAGTGTGGAAGTAGGTACCAATTGCTACTGAACATTTCTTAAAAAAATTCAATTAACACTGGTCGACCTCCGAATCAAACCCAAGACCGCGCTTACCTTACTAACACTAGACCATTGAGGTATTATGAGGATATAGGTATTCCTAATGTCCGTTCTATAACCATTTTTAATTATGTATCTTTGTAAGGAATCGATAGATAATCAGGCATGCAGAAATATCAATTTATAGATAAGTATGTATTTCCAAATGCTTAATTAAAACCCTAATTAACTTTGTCGGCTGCAGATTTAGAGATTTATGGACTTTGGTGACTTGTGATTGGTTGACCACAAACATTCAAAATTGTAACTAGCCAATTGAATCAATATTATAGTTTAGCGTTACATTATGACATTATGACTTCGAATCTTGGTACTTGGAACTTCGAAAATACCTACCGACGTATTACCTGTGACGAACTCTGTGGTTTAGTGGTTCGAGTACCGGACTGCTGACAATGAAGTCGTGGGTTCGATTCCCACAGGACACAAAAAAATATGTGATGAATATAAGTGTTTGTGTTCGTCTGGGTGTTTCTTATGTATTATAAGTATGTAATTACAAAAAAAAGTATATAAGTATTATATCCATTGTCTAGTACAAGCTCTGCTTAGTTTAGGACTAGATGGTGCTGTGTCCCTGAATATTAATTTGTTATTTATTTATTATATTATTACCTCATTTTTAGGGTTTCGTACCTCAAAAGGAAAAAACGGAACGTATGTATGATACAATTAAAGTGTATACATATTTATGCTTGTGACTGTACATACATACAGAGTTGCAGTAACTTGCTCGCTGGTTTCGCATATCTCCACTAGATCTCGGCCTGGCTAGAGTTAATGTACTGTTCGTTACACTAGCATTCGCACTGTACCGGATTTTGCATATTTTATCTGAGTAAACAAACACGTTTATATTTCAAGAAGGATCGCGACTTTGATAATAATATACAATACTAGCTTCTGCCCGCGACTTCGTCCGCGCAGCGTGAAGATATATAGCCTATGGCCTTCCTCAATAAATGGGCTATCTAACACTGAAAGAATTTTTCAAATCGGACCAGTAGTTCCTGAGATTAGCGCGTTCAAGCAAACAAACAAACAAACTCTTCAGCTTTATATATTAGTATAGATAATATTATCTATTCTATATATAAAGCTGAAGAGTTTGTTTGTTTACTTGAACGCGCTAATCTCAGGAACTACACGTCCGATTTGAAAAATTATTTCAGTGTTAGATAGCCCGTTTATTGAGGAAGGCTATAGGCTATTATATCATCACGCTAAGACCAAGTAACTATTCCACGCGGACGAAGAAGCTGGCAGAAGCTATATACAATACAATTACATCCACTTATGTGGGTGCCCATTCGTGGGTGGGTAGGGTGGAAGTATGGATTATCAAAAAAAAAATAGGAAACTTTTTAGCTAAGATTTTAAAGTCATTTTAATGAAGGAAAAATTCCGCGTGCTTGTAAATGAGCCTAATTAATATTCAAGCCAGTACACGATAATACAATAATTGTGATGCTTAAGCATAATGTGAGACAGACTACTTAATTACCTAACATTAAATATGCTACCTAATATTTATTATAATGTATGAGCAACTATTACTTACAGCAGGTAATTATTTAACATGGATAGAAGAATTAGTGACGAAGTTATTAAATTCTATGGATACTATATTAATAAAGTACCTATTATGATACAGAGAAAAGATTTGTATTTTTGTTTGTAATGAATCACTACTTATTATAAAACAAAGTCGTTTCCCGCTGTCTGTCCCTATGTATGCTTAGATCTTTAAAACTACGCAACGGATTTTGATGCGGTTTTTTTTAATAGATAGAGTGATTTATGAGGAAGGTTTTAAGCTATTTAACATCACGCTATGACTCTTAGGACCGGGGCAGCGCGGGTGAAACCGCGGGCGGGTCGCTATAAATTATAATTATATTATTTGACGACACGTCAGGCGTAGCGGCTGAGCGATCGGCTTCAGCTTCAGGGCTTCAGCGGCTTCAGGTTCAGCATGTATGATCTACAGGTAGTTTTTCCGCGTCTGTGTATTTTAGAATTTTTGTTTGATAACACATCAACGAATGATCACGATACAGGAGAAAATCCTGGTGTGGAGAAAAGTTAAATAAACAATAGACGAGTATCATAGTCTATATTGTTAATCGATTTTATGGTGCGAGTGAGAAGCGGGAAATAGGTAGTCTAATAAATAAACAATTTATTTTAAACTAGCTGACCTGAGAGACGTTGTCCTCTCCAAGTTTCAACTAACTACCTCGAAAAATCTCATAGAAAAAAGGATTCGGGTTTTCCATATTTTTAATACACTTAGCGCCATTGACTTAATTTACAATTCTTAATTTTAAAAAATGTTCGCTAATATAAACAGACATACCTACATAGATAAAAATCTCAAATAACTGTTTCGGCATCAGTAAAGATTAACGCACGTTGCAATTACTATTATTATTAAATGACCCATTTTTTAAATTTATTATACATAGGTACATACGTGGTATATTATTTTATGAATTGATTAGATGGAAACTCTTTAGAATCTACACTATGGAGGTTTCACATTATAAAATCAGTTACTTTAAAGCTGGATGCTATGAAGAAGAAAAGAATAATTGTCAAAATTGTCAACTCAAAATGACACCTGTTATGGAATCAAATTTCATTGAGGTAATAACGATGTCGTGTTAGTATTCTAGAGAATAAATTGTCATTCTTTGTTTACTTCTTTACCCTACTCAAATATTTAGTTTTTACACCGGCCGATGCTCGCTGGATAAGTCCTATCTATGTCCCGTGATGCCTTGTATAAGTAGAGTTAGAATAACTGTACTAATAATCAATTCCCGTTCACAATAATGGTTTCTGATTTCTTTGTTTTATTTTCTTGTTTTACCTTATTTAGTGCCTGTGAGTGTATTTTTTTAATTTTATTTCTTGATTCTGTTATAATGTCTGACCCGTGCTAGTCTAGTACGGAAATACTTAAAAAGGAAATTTGCTTCAACGGTAATTGTTCAAATTCTACGTTTTCAATCGTTAAAATGTTAATAACTTTTGATAGAGTGAACCGATTTTAATCAAATATAGCCTAAATGTTAATCCAAGAAACAGGCTATGAATTCCTGTCCACTTCCTCCAAGTCTCTTCGGTAGTTATCATTTGATGCGCGGTCAAACATACAGACAAACCGAAAGACAAACCGACAGACAAACCGACAGACAAACCGACAGGCACACAGACAGACAAAAGTTCCAAAAATAATAGAAATGGATTGTGTTACTGATTCTGAGTCCCCCAAAATAGTTTTTTTATAAATATAAGCAATGTACAGACACGGCTCACTTACATTCTTATTATTTATTTTAAATTTCGAATGAGATATAAACTCATTAATCTTAGTGCAGAGGGCCTAAAACTATTTGTCTTGTCGACCACTTGCCATATTTTTCGATTATGGTTTTGTGTTCTTACATAATTTTAAATTTTTGCTACTTTATTATACCATACCCGTTTAGATCTTATGGACTTTAATTTTTCTTCAGACATAGACCCCCGTCGTCGACCCTGGATCACTTTGAGTATCGCTGATCTAGTGGTTGTAAACACGACTGCTCCGGACTACGGAGAGTCCTGGGTTTGATTCCCAGGTCGAGCAGTCTTATTGGGGTTTTCTGTGAAATTCTCAGTAGCATGATCTCGGAGTTTGGATTTAGCAATGGAATCGCCCTGTATATTAACATCGGACTGAATCATAGCGGCAAATTGTGGTTGTATATCTACTATCGTACACCTCAACTTAACCCTTCGGGGAATACAGGCTTGATGGCAGAAGCCACAATACAGAATTCTGAACACTATCTTAAGGGGTTCAGAGCGCCCGACTACAATCTACTCGAAGTGCTGTTGAATCTGTCGATTGAACCTATCTTAAAGAAAATTAGATTTTCCCCCACACGTTCTGAGCTAGACAGGAATAGTTACACAAGAAGTAACAAGCAGAAGCAAAGTCAAATGTTTCATTTCAATACAGGTGCTTTTGAATTGTCAAAACTAGGTGCTCGGTTCCAAATAGTGGGTCTTATGGAGAAGAACCGGCAAGAAATTCCATAGATACTCCTTTAAACAAAAATTATAACATTGATATTTTTTTTCTTTTTGTTAAAAAAACGTTGCCCCACACTAGGATTTTCTCCTGTATCGTGGGTGCGTTTACAAACACAAATTCTCACATACACAAACGCTTAGACCCGGAACAACTACCTGTAATCATACAAATATTTACTCCGTGTTTGATCGAACCCACAGCACGCGTCGCAGAAGCTGTAATTGAGTCTCAAGAAGCCATTTACAGCCAAAAAACAATTGTACAAGACTGTAACACAAATCACGAAGTTTTCACCCTACCTAGGTACTGCTCATCTTGTTACCGCAAAAAGGCGTAAAAACAAGGAGGAATAATACAAGAGGTTGTACTTAAGGAAATGGGAGGCAGTCTCTCACGCTCCACTTAGTTATCCTACACCTGATTACACGAGCTTCACTAGGTATATATGTATAACATAACATACCATCACGCCTGTATTCCCCGAAGGGTTAGGCAGAGGCGTACTAATGTACAACCACAGTTCGACTGTATGTTTAGGTCCCATGTAATAGGGGGCGAGCCTATTGCCATTAACCGGGCACAAATTCCTAACTCCGAGCTGCTACTGGGAATTTCATAGAAAAACCCAATAACACTTTGCTCGACCTGGGAATCGAACCCAGGACCTCTATCGTAGCAGTCGCGGTCAGGACCACTTTGCTATTGAGGCAGTTATATGTATAAGAAGTTATATAATATACTATACTAGCTTCTGTCCGCGGCTTCGCTCACTAGAAGATCAAATCCAACAGTGATGATCTTCTTTGTATGGGTATCAGAGAGGTCAAGCTGTATCTCAGGATCCGTTTAATTATTTGAGATAAGAAGTATACCAGTTTTTAAGTTGGAGCACATACTTTCTAACAGTGATAACAAAATTAAAATCTATTCCGTAGTTTTTGCGCCAACCCGTAACATACAGATAAGAATTTTAAAAATCTAAATTTTTGCGTTCGGAGACGTTTATTATATACCGTAACCCACTTGTTTTTTTTTACTATCTTCAATGTACCTACAGACACAGCTTTTTTACAATTTTATAATAGTAGAGAAGAAGAAGAGAAGATAAGTTGTATACGCACGCTCCTAAAGTCAGTCGAGTAAGGCCTGTCGCTCACTAGTAGTTAATGCGTTCTTACGTGATTTGCTGGTGAAGATTTGTAATATAGTTTTTAAATGTGATCATAGTCCCCGTTAGTGTATGCTGGGCCGTAAGAAAGAAACTTAGACGATACCTACTTTTTTATGGGGTTGGGGAGCAAACGTGCTGACCAGTGTAAGCGATAACCGCCGCCCATGGACACCCGCGACACCAGAGGAGTACAAGTGCGTTGCCCGCCTTTTAAAAGGGTTTGGGCCTCCGGTAACCTCACTCACTCGGCGAAACAACGAAGCGTTGCTTCACGCCGGTCTGTGCGGCCGTGGTATCACTGCGGTCGAGCCGGCTCATTCGTGCCGAAGCATGCCTTTCCAAGTTTTATTTACCTCCGACTCAAAAAGATGTGTTACAAAGTTTAATCTCATCTGTGTATCTGTCGGTGTCGTAGCTCCCAAACGAACGGATCAGCTTTGATTCCGTTTTTTTGTTTGGAAGGTGATTTGATCAAGAGTGTTGTGAGTGTGAGTGAGCCATGATTTAAGAAAATCTGGCCAGCTGTTTGAAGATTATCAGCTCTTTTCGAGTTGATGAAGGGATGTGAGCCACTTCTACAGATCTGATCGATTTGAAATTTAGTATCCTTTACGTAAATTGGACGTGGTATGTCGTTTCGTTTTTGGAATATCCAACATGACTTGATGTCACTTTTTCGTGGTTCTGTTCCTCTGATAGAAGTAAGGGTAAGTGGGAATACAATCGTTGATTCAATATCTGATGCACACTGAAATGTATCCGATAAAAAAACCAATAAGCTAGCATAACCCTTCGAGAAATATCCAAATAAGTACAAGATTTTGGATTCAAGAATTTGACATTAAACTTACAAAATCAGAATAATACAGACAATAACTATATACTAATACGATCAAATAATACAGACAAATTTATGATAAACGTACGTATAAATGATACAAACTTGAAGATGGAAGTAGATACAGGAGCAGCTCTATCATCAATTTCTTACAAAGACTTCAAACATTTAAATATAGGTTGTAAGATTTATAAAACGAATATTACAATGAGAACATACACAGGAGAAATTTTCGCACCACTTGGAGTGGCTTACGTTACATGTAAATACAATAATCAGACACTAGACGGAAAATTATACATTATCAAGCAAGATGTTGATCCTATCTTTGGCAGAGCATGGATTCGAGCAATTAACTTGGACTTGGCAAATATAAACGCAGTCAATATCAATATACAGTCAAAAGTTGATAAGTTACTAGCTGAATACTCAAGGGTGTTTGATGATTCCCTTGGATGTATACCTGATTACAAAGCACATTTAAATTTAAAGGCAGACACAACACCGATATTCGTAAAGCCTAGACGTATACCATACGCACTCAAACAAAATGGGAGTTCGGTACCGTGACACAAGTCCTGGGCCGCTTACATTATGAGGTTACGGCAGACTCAGGTCGCATCTATAAGCGTCATGTCGACCAGATGCTACCCTCGCGTATCTAACGCATATGGCTGCACCATTTGGGACGGAGGTGTTATGTATCAATCCTCCTTGGCGTGCCTACTGGCCGCCAATAAAAGATTTGATTGAGACATGTGTCAATGTACAACTGATTGTCATATTAAAATAATTTCTACAATGAATTTATGTATGTTTATTTAATTAAGTATAAACATAATAATACTTACAGGAATTTCATTAAAATCTTGTACCTATATAAATCAATTCCTAGCGCCGGTATTAGATAGCTTTTCTAGACAATCCATTCGAGTTAGAACATCGTTTCAAACGAGTTTATCAAGTTTAGATCAACTACTACTATACTTGTAGGTACTCTTAGCTACATATCAAGCTAAAGTCCGATATTATCTGAGCTCTCGTTGTACCGAAAGCTTATACAATGGTAGTCCAGCTAAAATTGGAAGCGTGTGTACTTCTTTTCTTAAAATAACGCCCTAACTCGATACTGACTAAATAAGGCGTGTGCTGTGTCCAACTGACTATTTATCTCGACATCTACCAGCGTTCACTATTTTCAGAATCCTGCAAGTAATATGTTTGTTTGAAGGTGGGAAGTTTTTTTAAGTGTTTTTTTTTGTTTTGCATCATGGTGTATAAGCGTCCCTGCTTATACAGATCCACACATATGTGTGGATGTAACAAAGAAAATGTTATTCGATAGTCCCTCATTAGTCTAGTGGGCCTAAGCGCGACTGCTACGCAAGAGGTCCTGAGGTTGATTCCTAGTTCGAGCGTTATTTTGTTTTTCTGTGAAATTATCGGTAGCTGCTCAGTGTTTCGTTTAGTGGCCGGTTAATGGCAATAGGCTCGCCTCCTAGTGACCCAAGTGTGAGTTTCATTTCACCAACTGGATTTTATGAGACCGTGTTCGGCTGTCTGATTGGTATAATATTTGGAATAAGCGCGCAGAACGCAGTCGATACGTATAATCAAGTCGGAGAAATAAAACTCACACTAAGGCCCCTTTAGCAGTTAATAAAAATAACTACTTCAGAACATAAACTCGATATTGTCGCTAACTGCTGTACATAACAGCTTACAAGTAAGATTGCATCAAGCATTCAAGTTTCTAGTTACAAAGCCCCACGTGCACCGATAACCGGTGCGCTTGCCTTGTTATACCTACTAAACAATTAATTGCGAAACGATAATTACAATACCTGGGCCGTAGTACCTACAGTATCCCTGATATAACATTTCGCGAACAGCCGAGCATATAAAGTAACAGTTTAATTGTATTTAAAGTTATTTAAGTAGTGAAAGAAAAATTCGACTTGTAGGCAGGATTCGAACCTGCGTCTTCTGGTTAGGTACACCAGACGCTGCCATGACGAAATTTGCCTTCACATTCTGAACTTCCGTCTTAAAGTAACTTGCTTGTCAATAGATGTTACTGTCGTCACCTTTAAGATGTAAGTACGGAATATGAAGGCAAATTGAACTCCGAGCTGTTACTGGGGATGTCATAGGAAAACCTAATTATAGCACTGCTCGAGCTGGAAATCAATCTGAGGATTTCAGTCGTGCTATTGACCAAATCAGATTTAAACTCATATCCTACTAATATACCCTATAAACGTGAAAAATTGTGAGGATGTGTGGATGTTAGTCTCACGCCAGAACGGTGGAATGGATCTGGAAAATATTTGGCACAGAGATAGATTATAGTCTGGAAAGACACAAGACTTCTTTTTATCTAGGTCGGACTCCAAAGTCCACGCAGACAAAGTAGCTTGCAGAAACTAGTATTATAATGTAGGTTAAATTAAAAATTCTACCACTAAATTCCATGTTGCCCATTGTCACCGCACGCGCATAGTAATCAATCCTTCACCGCTATTTGCACCTCGACAGAATGCGTCAGAGATCGTTATCTTAATAATATGCATGTACACAAACCTATCTATGAATATTTATATTCACGCTAGCTCCGCATTAAGGGTAACCAGTCCACCAATATTATGTACTTCGGCACTTCAAAGCGACCAGGCGTGCTCAGAATTCACATGTCGCGAGTTCGATCCCCGCACGGGACACATATTTGTATTATCCATAGATACCTGTTCCGTGTCTGGGAGTTTGTGTATTTGAGAATTTGTGTTTCTAAATGCACCCACGTTTCAGGAAAAAAACCGAGAATAAGTCTTTTTTTAAATAAAAAATATCAAAACTAAGAATTGCAAAATTCGTAGTGTAAGTCGCAAATGGATAAATTAAGACTTAGGTAAATTATGGTTGAGCTGCACATTGAGTCGATGAATGATGCATGCGTATACTCAGTTGAGCTTAGGTCTTCTCAAAGCCGCTACCTTGTGGCACGTCTAGACTTTAAATACTTTTCAACAAGTTCTTTTTTTATTGGTTCAGTCGGCAAGCGAGCTGACGAGACACGTGGTGGCAAGTAGTCATCGTCGCCCATGGATATTTGCAACACCAGAGGAGTGGCTGATGCGTTACTGATTCTTAAGAGCCCCTACGGACTAAAGACTGGCAGTGCCGCAGCAACCGAGAGAGAACTGGCTCTTTTGCGCAAAAGTCGCAACTCCGAAATACTTTATGATCCGATGTAAAGGTAGTTGATCGCCAGCCAGTCAGACCCCAAGAGGTACTACAACCGAGCAAGTCAGATATTTTCTCGCCTCTTACGAGATGCCAATCTGAAAGGCAGTGAAGAACAGTCTGCCGGCTCTACACGGGTTTTCTTCGAGTTTGTTCTCGTTTAAGAAGCAACACTCTTAGAGGTCGTCACTGAACGCGCCGGCGCCATTAAAACCTAAATATATTGGCTAGCAAGTGAATTAGGCTGTAGTCCACCACAGTGACCTAATGCGGATTGGCAGAAGTATTATCATTAGTCTTATGAATACGACCACAATAGGTCGAAGATGAGCGAGGGGGGGAGGGGGGGACACAACAGAATGAATTATAAGTAGCCAGCGTCGTAGATCCCGAGATAACCTCATTCCTTGCGATGTGTTATTGTTGTGCCAAATTGGCACTCTAGCTAATTCCACTACTCTGGTACCGCAGAATAAAGCATGATTTAGTACTTAGATGTTATTATTATAGTACATCCTTTATTGTTCTAGAATATTCTGGTCTAGATTTTTATAGGGTATTTTACACCATGTAAGAAAAAATATAAAAATGCATGTTTAAGATAGATTTTTAAAAAAGTAAACGAGAAACGTTAGTATTTGTTTATACAAATGCAATGTAAATTTTATAATTCAATTTCAAAAATAGTCTTTTTTAATCTGGTTTAAAACGCCATCCGCCATATTGGATTCCGACGTGATGTCACTCCGATAGTAACTTGACGTTACTAGGTCTTTTGCAGTTGTATTGTTTACTAACGAAGTGACGTCACGACCCGAAGTAGCATGGCGGATAGCGTTTCCACGCGAAAATTCAAAATCATAAATTAAAAATAGTTTTTAAGGCATTTGTCGGTTTTAAAAAACTGAAATAAAATTTCTACTGGTTCATTACGATCTAAGGATTAATTTAAAACAGTTTTCAAAAAAAGGTGTGTGCCCGAAAGCAACATCAATAGGGTTATTGATGTTGCTTTTTCGGGCTTCTGGTCGTCCGATAGTAAAAAAGGGTAAATGGGAATAATATCGTTTATAATTTTAATATTTTTTTTGTTTGTAATATTAATATCTGATGAATAACAAACAAACCTCCCACTCCATAAAATACTGCACATATTTTTGTGACGTACTGTTTTTTAAGCTTATTCTGAGAAATACTATTAAATATTGGTCGAAGTGATCTTGACAACTCTACATATATCCGCCCTTATTGCCTCGAAAACGGTTTATTTGAATATTAACGTTATACTACGGTAAGCAGTTATCATTATTATAACATATAATACGGGCATTTACGTTCCCTTTCTTGGTAAGAAACCCATAAGATGAGATGGTTCTTTTGTACCCAAACCATGTTGAGGTTGTGGTTTCTCGTATAAATATAAAATAAACCTCACGAAGTTGATTAAAATCCCGCTGTAAGGTGTACACCCTTTATTACAAAATATTAATATGCTGAGGCTATGTAGGTAATGTTGGTAATAATGTAATAATTCTCAGTAAAAGCTCGGAGTTTGGGATTTGTCCCAAACTCTGAGCTTCGTAGGAAACTTCATAGGAAAACTCAAGATCACTATGTTATAATTGAGATTAAGGAAACGTAAACCTTTTGTCAATAAGCGATTATTTTATTTTTGAATCTTAATCTGCCTCAATAGCCAAGTGGTCCTGACCGCGACTGCTACGCTAGAGGTCCTAGGTTCGATTCCCAGGTCGAGCAAAGTGTTATTGGGTTTTTCTATTAAATTCCCAGTAACAGCTCGGAGGTAGGAATTTGTGCCCGGTTAATGGCAATAGGCTCGCCCCCTATTACATGGGACCTAAACATACCGGCGAACTGTGGGTGTACATTAGTACGCCTCTGCCTAACCCTTCGGGGAATACAGGAGTGATGGTATGATATGAATCTTAATCTTTTTCTAATGCTCATGATCTCGAGAAGGAATCATAGCTTAAAAAATAACCAAGCTTAATAGTTCCACGGAGACTTATATTGTACTTTAAAAATGAAATTTATATGAGACCTATAAAAAAGTGGTACATGTACCTACATCGGTTAAAATAGAATCATTACTATCCGGTTTAAAAAAAACTAATTAAGAACCCCCTCCTTTTTTTAAGTCAAAAAGTGTTTATAGAGTAGTAAACCTATCTATTCTACATTTTCCTTAAGCCATGAGCCATATTTTCAACAAATTCTATTCCAAAAATTTTAAAAGCATGAAATAGCTCTTGGTTTCAGTCATGTTGCCTAAATTATTATTTATTCGCCATCTAGGTGCATGGAACTAGTAAAATGTTAAAGGTATTTCTAGGAATACCGGTGTTTCCTACGAGGTTATATAAGCAGCAAATCATCTGTTTAGCTATTGTTCCTAAAATAACCTTTTCACAATTTATTTTGTGTTCTAGCAACTAGCTTTTATCAACCTTTATCGAGTTTGGCGAGATTTATTGTATTAATATCGTTATGACGTGCGATTTTCAACCAATTGTACCTAACTCAACATCTTTTTTCATAAAACTGGACTAGCTGTTACCCGCGACTTCGTCCGCGTGGTATTAAAAAAAAGTAACCTAAGTTACTCCTTGTTACATCAGCTATCTGCCAGTGAAAGTCCCGTCAAAATTGGTCCAGCCTTTTCAGAGATTAGCCGGAACAAACAGACAGACGGGCAGACAGACAGACAAAAATTTAAAAAAAATGTTGTATTGATATATGTACCGTGTATACATCGAAATGCACTAAGCGGTTATTTTAATATTACAAACAGACACTCCAATTTTATTTATTTGTATAGATGTATACGTAGATTTACATGCCCACGTTCATCACACCGTGATTCCTAACAAAAGTCCAGTTGTGATCCACCGGTGGCCTGACAAAATGCTGAATTCGACCTATTTCGCACAGCCGCGAAACACAAGTATAATAAAGTAGTAATATGGTGTGAATTTCGCAAAATTGTGCAAAATACCTACATTTATTTCTTGCTTTCTAAATAATAGAAACTATACATATGTATTAGTGATAGACCTTTTTATATCTGACTGTTAAGAATATAATAAAAACACAAATCAACCAGTTTCAGTTCGTTAACAGCTAAGTTATGTGCAGTATATATGTATAATATGGTTAAAAAAAATAAAATAAAATAATAATAATTAAAAAAAAAAAAATATGAACACAGTGCTCACCGTCTCTTTATGGCCTCCGAAAAGATATGTACATTTGTCTTTATCGTTACGAGCATCACGGAATAAGCTCCTGCCTTCCATCTACCTCCACAATTTATTATTCCTAAAAAAAAAAATAAAAAAAAAAAAAAGATAACACATTATAAAATAACAAACGAATATATTATACCTACTTATTCTAATTTGAACACAATTTTGTTAGTGTACTACTTACCTCGTCACTCATATACTTCTTTAATTCTGATGAGACGTTTCTTAACTATTTTTATCCGTATTTATTATAAAATGTATTATCTTGAAAAGGCAATCATGTTGGCGCAACAAACAAGACTACACGCACACGTGCACCTCGGCTCGGGACCAGTTCCCGTGTAGCGTAATAGTTCAGTTCAAATGTTTTTATTTCAAATAAGCTTTTACAAGCGTTTATGAAACGTTGTGATTCTAGTTGCACGGTTCCAAAAGGTCGATCCTATGGAGAAGAATCCGGCAAGAAACTCCATGGACACTCTTTTAAAATAAATGAATTACAAACTTCACTGGTACAATATTGCGATAACAAGATGTGAGGACGTTGAAGGATGTCCAAGTTTGACCGAGGTCGACTATATTAAACGAAGATTCACGTTATTTGAGAATCCGATGTCATTTCTAAATAAAAAACTATGTGGTAACGCACACCATCAAAGCGACAAATAAAACTAGGTGTCTACTTAGACAAGCCACAACGTACACACATTTACAGTTTCTGTTGTGGTAAACAATACTTTCCATATGAAGACATCTCGATATGTAAATAATATGGAATCTGTTAAAGCTATGTCCATCTACTTATAAGGTTCCTACTATAGCTACTAACTGACCAACATGAAAATTAATAAGCTTATATTAGTCTCTAATAATCAACAGTTTCATTTTGCCAGGGAGGCCGCAAATGCATCCGTATCTAGCAACCACACATTCTTATCGTTAACATAGTCCTTGGTTTTGTAATAGGCTTTCTTAAGAAGAACAGATTTGACGTGTCTTTTAAATTTCTTGCCAGTGAGATCGGTGACACATTTTGGGAGTTTATTATAGAAACGCACACAATTTCCTAGAAATGATTTATTTGTTTTAGTTAGTCTAAATTTAGGTACCACTATTTTATGTTTATTCCTAGTATTAAGGTTGTGAAAGTCACTATTGACACTGAACTTCTGCAGGTTTTTGCGCACATACATTATGTTTTCAAGGATGTAGAGTGACGGCATCGTAAGTATATTGATGTTCTTAAACACTTCTCTTAGGGAATCGCGAGGGCCCATATCGTAGATTGCGCGGATGGCCCTTTTCTGTAAGATAAATATGGAATCTACGTCTGCAGCTGATCCCCATAGCAGAATACCGTACGACATAATGCTGTGAAAGTAGGCAAAGTACACGAGTCTGGCTGTAGCTACATCAGTGATCTGCCTAATTTTTCTCACTGCGTATGCAGCGGAACTTAACCTGCTAGACAGGGCCGATATGTGCGCACCCCACTGCAACTTACAATCAACCGTAACACCTAAGAAAACAGTTTCATTAACTAGGTCGAGTTTGCTGCCTTCAAGAATTAGATTAGGTTCAATTTGTGGTACATTTGGTAACGAAAATTTAAGACATTTAGTTTTGCTAGCATTAAGTAGTAGGTTATTAGCAGCAAACCATTTGGATAAGGATTTTAGACTCTCATTTACATTATAGAGATTGCTATCATTTCGATCGATTTTAAATATAAGTGAGGTATCGTCAGCAAATAATACTATATTCGATATCTCAGACATCATATAGGGAAGGTCATTAATGTACGCTAAGAAAAGAAAAGGGCCTAAAATAGAACCATGTGGAACACCAATTCTAACTGCAGACCCGGGAGATGTGACTCCATTTATGCCCACTTTTTGCAGCCTCTTAGAAAGATAGGAAGACACAAGCTCCAAAGATAGCCCTCTTATACCGTAGTAGTTCAATTTACGGATAAGCGTATCGTGATCAACGCAATCGAAAGCTTTGGAAAGATCACAGAAGATACCTATAGCATCCTGTGAACCCTCCCAAGCCTCTAAAATGTGAGAGACTAGCTTTGTACCAGCATCAGACGTGGACCTGCCTTTCGTGAAGCCAAATTGCTGATCATGTAAGATCTTGTTTTTGTGAAAGTGTGCTATCATTTGATTAAGCATAAGCTTTTCAAATATTTTACTTAAGGCAGGGAGAACAGAAATGGGCCTATAATTACTGGGATTCGCTTTACAGCCTGATTTGAAGATAGGAATAACTTTACTATGTTTAATAGATACACCGTAACCTGATTTATATTATTTTATTGATTCCTACACAAAATGTTACAATGTAGCATGACACACACTAACACACACGACACTCTTGCACACGAGCACGATATTCACCTACACAATTTCTCTGATTGACATCCGTGGAGCACGAGGGCTCCAGATGAAAATCAGCGTTAAGCATTTAATTTTGCTTAACAATCTGCTGATCTGGAGACCCGTTTGGTACAGCCGTGAGACGCATACCTAATTTAATTTTAAGAGTATACTTCACTATGTCGTCTCGTTTTTATATCTTCTTTTTTATTTTTATTATGTGTAATTTGTGTCTTTGGTGCTGGCCAAATAAACGTTTTTTTCTTTTCTTTTCTTTTCTTTCTTTTTCAGTAGAAAAACATATGGACGAATTATGAACCGCTTTTTCCAAAGTAATTCCGTTATTATTTTACAAGGCAAGCCATATACAGTTACCGTTACCATGGGAGAGCCATGCTTCGGCACGAATGAGCCGGCTCGATCGGAGTGATACCACGACCTCATACGAAACCGGGGTTAAACAAGGCTTACGTTGTGCTTAATAGGCTCGCCCCCTATTACATGGGACCTAAACATACCGGCGAACTGTGAGTGTACATTAGTACGCCTCTGCCTAACCTTCAGGGAATACAGGCGTGATGGTATGTTATGTTATATGTTACGTTGTGCTTCGCCAAGCGAGTGAAGTTACCGGTGGTCCAAACCCTTTTAAAAGGTCGGCAATACATCTGTGACTGCTCTGGTGTTGCGGGATGTCCATGGGCGGTAGCTTACCATCAGGCGATCCGTCTGTTTGTTTGCCTCCCTATCCCATAAAAGAATACAATGTGGTGTTTCAACAAAACCCAAAATGACCATTTACAAAACAAGCGAGAACCTTAAAGCCACGTGGTGTTTTTCCTCACAGCGCTTTGCGAATTTGCAATAAATCAAGCCTATTTAATTATTCTGTTCTAAACAGACAATTCTCTATCTACTAATTGCATCTAAACTAATTGAGTAGCGGTTAATGTTTCGCTGCAATACAAAGAGAATTCAATCAAGGTTCTGTTAGTAATTAAGTTACAGTAGTTTCTTCTTACTTTACTGTTACTTGGGCTAATAAGGATAGTTAAAATGTTCCCTTGAATGTTGTTTTTAAGGAATTTTACAAAAGGTTTTGTAAAAAAGAGAGAACAATTATTACTTTACAATTCATTCTGGTTACCTCATTAGTGCAGTAGTAATAAACCCTGCTGTGCGTGAGGCCCTGGGTTCCATTCCCATTTTCAGGGTATTTTCCACAAAATCGTAAGTAGCAGCTCAGAGTCAGACTCAGGATTTGCGGCATAGGTTCGCTTCGCACCCTATTGCATGAGACCTAAGTAAATTTTAACGACAATAATTAGTTTAAGAAAAATACAACACAAATAGACAGTTATTGACTTATTTTTAATTATTTAAATAAACCTTATAGAGTGAGAACCTCTGGGATATTTTTTGAGAATTCACATATTACCTAACAGGAATAAGTCGATATATTATCAAGTTATGGAACCGTATTTCTGTGTAGCGAAAACACCTACAAGGTAGACAAGATTAAACGCTAACACAATTAAATATTTAAGCAAAAATTACAGCCAGTCTTTAATTATTAATTTACCATAGAAGTTACTCGTACGTCAGAATATTGTGTTAACACAGACTGGAAGCCGATGTTGCCATTACCGTAATTAATGGGGTAACAAGCTCATCTCATAGCTTCATTAACAATCAATACTGCCATTGATACGCGCTCAGCGTGGGAGCCTGCATACTTGTTTGCATATTCAATATGTTTTTTTTATTGAACTAGCTTTTATCCGCGGCAATATTAGTATTAGAAACAAAATACACGAACTACCTTCATAGTTCCATCATCCTTTAAAACTTTTTGTAACTTTGATGGAGTGTGCTATTAGTAAACTCAGGTAGTTAACTTCAACTGGTACTCAAAGATGTGGTGGATAATCAGCAACATGTTAATCTTTACGGTATTATGAACCAGTTAATTGTTGGCTTCGTGTATAATACTGAAAAGTCTGGAAAAACTGGAAGCAGGCAGAAAATGTTTAGAGGACAAGAAAGAAAAACTTTATTTTTGGACCTAAAATAATGATTGTTAAGTGTAAAAAAGGAGTAGTGTAGAGTAGTGACAGTGTAGTGTTCTCTCGAAGGTATCAAATGGTTTTTGAGCATACATTTTAAATCACTGAAATGAGCTATAAGCCAACTCTCTCCTCTACTATTAATATCTCTATCTAACTAATATCTCCAAGACTTGAGGCATTCGGTGCCTCGCCACCAAGTTCGGTTACGGTGTTTAAGATTCCCTGAACAGCTAATGTCCATTCGAAAAAAAAAAACATATCTCCAAGTGAACCTATAGGTACATTTTTGCTTCGATACCGATACTCGTGACTTAATTGTCACTTATAAATTACAAAACTGCTGCATCGCGAATTCTGCACAAAAAGTGTGTTAATAAATTTCAAGTGCTTCCAAATTTCCGGCTTGCAACCGTGGCGCCAGCTAGTCTATCGCGTTTCCCCCCCCACAAAAAACTCCAAGGGTCCTTACTTCGACGTGCTCGAGTGCTGATATGGTGTCACCGCCCTCTCAGGCCCCTTTCTTTCAGTCCCAAAAAACTTGACTGAATTCCAGATTCAAGGGGTGAAATTTACATCTTAAGCACCCAACTTTTGAATAGACTTCTGAGTAAAAAATAGGCTTCAAAGAGCGCGTTTCGATTCATGAATGTTGAATTCCAACTTTTATTCAGCGGCGCTGGAAAAGATTGGAATTAAATCAAATGATCTGTGAGAATTTTTTGGGACGAATCTTTTTTTAAGTAAAAAGAGCAATTATTTTTATTTGTGACGGTGTAATTTTAACGAATATTTTAAGTGAAATTTAATCAAATAGAAATATTATTTGGACGAAGTACTCTGGTTTTTCGTTTCTTATTTTTAGCTCTAAATGTATTCAATTTTAGGCTTCATGTTTTTTTTGGACGGACTGTCGAATGAAAATGATTTTAAAATTAATGGCAAAGCAAAATTTACATTGCATTATTTATTAAAATCAAAGCTGAAACATTCGAGATTCATGTGACCTTTAGAACGAGCCTTAATTAATAAAGATAAGTCATATTAACGTATTATAATTCGAATTTTAAATTTTAATTGATTGAAGTGACCAAGCAAAGCAACGAACTGAATTAATTCTTACTAAGAATAATTCGGAAGCTGAGAAGTACCTAATTAAAAAACTGATAAAGTTTATAAAAAACTAGCGACCCGAACTCAGCATGCCTACGTAAATACTCCCATCCAAATTTCCGACTTCCCAATGGATTTAAATAAAACTTTTATATAATAAAATCCAGATATAACGAACACAACAAAAAAAGAATTAGGTATAAATACAATATGGTGCAGTTCTTCGTAAGTTATAACAGATAGATGTGGCACTGGCGTTTTGTAACCTCTGTCTACTCCTATTGCAGAAAAACATGGACATACTCGTGTCTTGTTAACATCTTGCCTTTCAAAATTCATGACCTTTAAAATGGCATTTGTAAAAACCCATTTGTAAGGAAAAAAACTTGTGTAATGAAAAAACCCAAGTACCTTCAAAAAACCTATTTTCAACAAAAAAAAAAACCCTTTTTGCAACAAAAACTTTTGCATTGCCTACAAAGCGTAATAAAAATGAATAATTTATTATTTAGACGTATTCATACCACTACTAACTATTGCTCACGGTTTCACTCGCATCTCAAGACTTAAATTACCAAGATATACAGTGCCTCACCTGTCTTTTTATAACGTCCAATCTACATATCTCTATGCCAAAATTCATAAAAAATAGTTCAGCGGGTTTTACTCTCACTCACGGTCTCAAATATTAGACATGACATGGATTTTATCGTCGGGAATTATAATACGACGTACATATAATATCAACCGAACGCGATAAAATCCGTAAAAAGTAGTTTTATTTCAATTGGCTCAGCGGATTAGGCGTGACAAATACTTTGTTACTTTCGCATTTTTTATAGTAATAGCATGAAATTATTTACCGATTTGAAAGCTGATTAATTAAAAATTAATGACAATTGGCTTCTGCGACACGTGTTGGGGGCTCGGTCCCCACACGATGTAAATATTTGTATGATCTACAGGTAGTTGTTCCGGGTCTAGGCGTTTGTGTATCTGAGAAATTGTGTTTGTAAACGCACCCACGATACAGGAGAAATTCCTAGTGAGGGGTAATGTTTTAAATAAAAAAAAATATTGCATCTGCAAGGTAGCAAAGTACTGCATAAATGTGTCCATTTTTTGTATCATAATCTGAGCCCAAGTCTGCTATAAATTACATAAGAAATGACAGATTTCGTGGACAAAATTGTCAGAAATCAACAATCTTGATGTCATTGAATGAGGATATTGACACAATAAAATAGCAGACATGGCCCCCTCATCTCTTGGTTCATTTCGCAAGTTTTTGAAATAGTGGACAGTAACAGCTGCGGCAAATTGACCGTCTCAGATTTACTAATCTAACCGGATCGTCTTAGATTTCTAAGCTAGCCAGATGCTATCCCAGGATGTACAAACCTTTTGGCTAAGGTAAGCAAGTCAGACAAGATTTTTAAAAAATATTTTTCCTTATATTTACTGCCTCATTAGCCAAGTGGTCCTTAGCGCGACTGCTACGCTAGAGGTCCTTGGTTCGATTCCCAGGTCCTCTAGACAAATGACATGAACGCTAATAGAATAGAATAGAATTCTCTGTGTATGCAAATGACGTAAGCTAAAATGAGTATCCTCTAACTTTTTGTGTTTTTTTTGCATTTTTCATGCAAATTTTATAAAGTTATTTAGTGAAGGAAAAATCGACTCGCAGGCAGGATTCGAACCTGCGTCTTCTGGCTAGGTACGCCAGACGCTATGACCACTAAGCCACCGCGAGTCCCACCTGCCATGTCGAAATTTGTCTTCACATTCTGAACTTACGTCTTAAAGGTGACGTCAGTAACATCTATTGAAAGGCAAGTTACTTTGCCTCTCCTGATGAGTATCCTCTTTCGACAATTCGAGCGCGCACAAATGTCATCTCCATACATTTTGTTTCTATTCGTTTCTCTATTCGAACTTCAGTAGCAAAAGTACGAACAACTTCTCGAAATCGAGAATAATTTGTATGAGAAGGAAGTTAATGAACGTAGATGAAGCGAAAGTGGTGTTCCAGGATCGTAGCAATTGCAGAAGAAACTCGATACGTTTACGTAACGAATTCGATAGTTCTTCGTGCTTGTCTACAGGGCCTGTCCAGTTACGAAATATTCTGTACTGTTACGAAGCTCCTACCAAGTATTTAGGTAGTCGTATCTATTTCACAATACCGTCCGTCCGGCATTGTGCTTCAGCCTGAAGTTCAAAGTTTCAAACTCGTGCGCAAATCTTGGCAACTCGCTCAACTTAGTAAAGATATTGTTAGCGCTGTAGTGAACTTCCTATCTCACATTCAGTTGAACTTACGTTACGGTTAAACGGTATTGAAACTGGAGAGTTAACTGGATCTCGATACGAAATAAATAGGATTTTAAACTTAACAAAAGTAAAAGTGATGTCCTGAAACACAGGTTTTTAGATCAGGCAGGTCGCTACATATCTCAAGAGTTTCGAATATTTTTATCTGCACCTACTATAATATGTACTTTAGTATTAGTTATTATTAAGATACTAATCATATACCATACCTTACTGTTAAAATTCTTATATTGAAGAAAATGTACACCTTTTACTTAAAGAATTTAAATGAAGATTTTACTCATTTAAAACCGCCTTCAATTACCATAAAAAAATTAAATACTACTTATGTGACTTATATGTAAAAGTTTCGGAAATCGGTTCCTTCGATCTGTTCGGATCTTTTGTTCCGCTATGATCATATTAAGCACTTTAAAGTAATTAACTATATGACTTCGAAAAGTCAGAGGTAAGTGCTTTGAATTTGAACTCGAGACCTTTGACTTAGCAGTTCAATGGTGATGTTTCTAGGCTATGACTGCACTGTGGCACATAGCTACTTAATAATCATATTAATTTATGATTCAACCACCTAAATGTAAATGAAACTGTTTAGCAATAAATCACAACAGTACCCAAATGAATAAATTCAAACCAAAGTTGGGCTAGTTTAGTTAACAAATATTTTAAACAGTGGGCATGGAACAGGCCTGTGTATACACGTATATCATTTAGTTGGGCAAACTTTGGGCTAAATAATGAGGTGCTGTGCGCCGAAAAGTGAATAAATTGTTTTTGTACTGATTCATTAACTGCCTCTTTAGTCTAGTGGTCCTGCTACGCTTGAGGTCCTGAGGTCCCGATTCTCAGTTCAAGCAGTGTTATTAGATTTTTCTGTGAAAATCTCAGTAACTTAAGAGTTTGGATTTATGCCTGGTTAGTGGCAATGGGCTCGCGTCCTACCACATGGGACCTAAATATACCGGTGAACTGTCGGTATATTTTAGTACTGCTCTGCCTAACCCGGATGACATGCGTAATGGAATGTTATGTTATGTAAGTGTTAGAATTCTACTAGGCTTATAAACAATGGTAAACGCGAATAAGTTAAATTGAGATGTAGTAAACTGACCCGAAGGACCAAAATTATATTTTGACAATTTTAATTACGTAAGTTACTATTACAACTCTCCATCAGGTTTAATGTTGGTAGATATTTCTTTAATTAGACATCCTGTATTATAACTATTTTCATCTTCCATTTTTGTTTCATGGAACACACAGTGGCCATCCTACGTAACGAAGGACAAGCCTAAAAATGACTCGCATTATTTTCACGAATTTTGTTTGAACATACCAATTTATATCGTTTTAGTAAAACAACAGCGATACCTTCTCGGAAATGTAATTAACCGAATGATCACCTAACTTTTTCGTGGAATTGAAAATCGATATTCTTATTAAAAGTGTAACGAATGAGCAATAACAGTTGAAAATTTTTGTAATGCCATTTTTTGATTTATTTATCTTTATACCTGTCGTTTTATAGAAATCTGTAAGTATTATTATTATAGCTGTGTACTTTCGGCTTCCTTTTAGGGGGTCCAGTGAGGGCTGGACCGCATGGTGTCATGGTTTTGGTGAATATTAGGTATTCCATTCGCCATAGCCATGCAAACAAGGGAAGGCAACTAGTGCACTGCTTTTATTTATTTGCTACTTACTTTGGTCCTATTACATTTTGTCCTTCGACCCAATTTAATGTTAGGTACAAACCAAAAATGCTACGCTAGAAACGCATGGTCTTCTTTAGGCTTCGCATTACCTAAAATGTTCCCAAACTATCGCCAGAGTTTAATATCCATTGTTACTATGTTAACATCGCATCCTGCTTACTTAGAACAAACATTGGGATATCATGACACCCAACGTGAACAGTAAATTGAACTCTAACAACAACGCGAGCATCCCAAAAGTTTGTTCCCAAATACATACATAAATCTGAAAATTCAAGTTTAAAATGTAACTCAAATATTCGAAATGTTTTAAAGGACTAACCAAACACGCGCAAAGGACCAAAAACAAAAGTACCCTTAAAAAAAAGTAAAGGAGTATTTATGTTGAGGGCACCTGACCCAAATTGTTGTTAAAAATAAAAAAGGCGTTCGAGTTTAATTGGATTTTAATTAGATCACTACTTAAATGTTGTGATGTGTTTATTAATTTGTTTATCTTTGTTAACGTAAATATTAGACGGAAAGGACATACAAACAGCAACGCGATGAGCTAATTTTACGCTGCTGGTCAACTACTCGAAGGTTTATTATAATAACGTTTTCTTCTTCTATTATATCGGACCTATACATACCTTGTTTCTAACGGAACTTGGTTACAACCCACATGAGATTAAGGGACAACCTGCACATTCTCCGTGATGCCAGCTCCACACTCTTATACGCCTCGCAGAGTGGAACGCTCATACTGTTGCGAGCGAAGACATGTCCACACTTCATTCATTAAGACGTCCTTTGATTCCGACACCTATAGAACTCACTGGGGCGTAGACTAGGCTCTAGGCAATTTACAGGGGCATTAAGGAGGCTTCACCCACATCTTCGCAAGTCCACATGTCGCCTCGTGGAGCGAGTGGATCCGGATTTTCATTTCAGTTTACCACTTCAAAAGGCAAAGTGGGAGGTATTATAAATATCATAATGAACGATGAATGGAACGCTATGTATGAAGGGTACGTGACGTGTCTATGAAATGTGAACTGATTTAAGTGATTAATTAGAACATGAGTTCCCGTTTACATTTACTTTGATGTTGTTTTCAAGTAGGTAGGTAGATAATGTCTATTTGCATGTAAATTTTAACCGCAAAGTTTTACTCTCTTTTGTTTTTTGTTAAGCTCGGCCACACATCCTGAACCATGGTTTCTCTCCACTTTTTTGTAAATACGCTTATCTTTTCCAATTATTAAAGCATAAAAACACGCGTATATTTTATTTAAATGATAACAAGACCCACAGGAACGTAAGTGTAACAGTAAATCACCCTTTGTCAAATTTTTTACGAGCATTCAAAGAAATATAAGTCCACAGAAATACATAAAAAAGGGAACCGTTCCTATATCAATGTCTAGTAGGAATATCATAATTTATTATTCATATTTCAATGATATATCTTCGCCACTTTCGCTAATAGAATGTAAGTCACAGGCTTCTTCTCTCAATTTAGGTTAGCAGTTGTAGCTAGTCAACTATTACTATAAAGTAAATAAGCATAATAAAGGATTAAAGTATCTGAAAGCACCTATAAAGCGACGTGGACCATTCTAAGAGAATAATCTCATACAAAACAGGGTGATCTCATTTGAAGATAGTTGCTCACGTTCCAAGAGCGGGTTTCTCATTCCATAACATGTGGTCTTACGACGAGAGATGCTCTCATTACGAAATTTAAGATGTTATCATTTCAAAGCAGGTGGTGTCATACCAAAAGCGATTTACTACCTAATTTCAAGGAAGTTACACTCATCTCAAGAGAGCAGCACTCATTTCAAGATCGGTGCTCTGCTCTCATTGCTGCGTAAGACAGTAATGTGTTAACTTGTATTAAAATATTTCTAATATATGAAGTATTCAGTGATTCAAAAAGTTGCATTAAACAAACGTGACGGTATGTAATATTTGCGATAAGCAATCTTATCGACCTTGCGATATTTTGACGTGACGTTTGTGCTGTGCTATTCTAAGAAACACAAATTTACAGAATTATTGTCTCCATCATGATAGTGCTATCACCAGCACCTTAAGCTATCATGCCTGTGTCCCTGAAGGGCTTGGAAGAGGTATAATGTATGTACTATTGCCGAAATGTCTTTATTTTTTCAATTCAAAGTTTTTGTGAACATAGTTTTAAGTGGTTTTAACAAGATGGTGTTGCACTTGCAATTTTAAATCAGCTATATCACCATATAAATATTTAATTTGTCAATGTAAAACATATCAATTTTATTACAAGCCTATAGCTTCTCGTTAAGCCTATTGCCTTTAACCAGGTACACATCCAGCACTGCGGTGTTACTGAGAATGTGCTAATGGAAAGCATATCAACCCAAGTTCATCTTTCGAGCAATGGCTTGGCTCTGTCCCAGGTTCTCAAGAGTACTATTTACGCCTTGGGACCACTAGACAATGACGCAGATATATATTCACGTGATAGGCAATAAAAAAAATGCGGTATTGGTAATATTCGGTTTTTCCATGGTATTTTCAGTGGCAGATCCGAGTTTGGGATATGTCCACGGTTTTTTATGGAATAGGGGGGTAAACGAGCAGACGGATCGCCTGATGGTAAGCTATCACCGCCACCCATACACACCCGCAACACCAAAGGAGTCACAAGTGCGTCGCCTTTTAAAAGGGTTTTACAAGGCGACGTTTTACGCCGGTTTCTGTGAGGCCGTGGACTCTCCGGTCGAGCCGGCCGATTCGTGCCGAAGTATGGCTCCCCTACGGTTAATAGCAACACGCTCGCCCCCTATTATATAGGGCTTAAACATACCATCGAACTGTGGGTGTACATTAAACGCTTCTGCCCTACCCCACGGGGAATACAGGCGATATGATATTTTATGTTATGAAAGACCAACTATCACAAATTGATTTATGATCCATTTTTTTTTCTTTCGTATCACAATATCAAAGTGCCGCGCCCATAGCGACATAGTGGCCCAATTTTTTTTATCTTTTACAAGATAAACTAAAAGATTACGGTCTATTTTTCGTTCCCAGTTTTGTTTAATTTTCCTTTTCATCATTGACCTTTATATTAAGAAAATGTAATTTCAAACACATGAAATGTGTAATAAAATATTTAAAATACAATTTGGTCTTTAGAGGATTATAGTATATCATTTGATTCGTAAGGCCATATACTCACTGACGACACAATCCTTCCTTGAAAGTTTGTGTGAATGTATGGATGTTTGTTACTTTTTCACGCCAGAACGGCTGAACGGATCTGGATAAAATTTGGCACAAAGATAGATAATAGTCCGGAATAACACATTGGCCACTGCAAATTTAATCCAGGTCGCACCCACCCGCCGTGGGCCGGAGGCCTTCAGGTCACTTACTGTTTTTAATTGCATGTTATGTCCTCTGAAACTCCTAAGCATAATTGTGTACATTGCTGTTAAATATAGTACTTACCATTTAACTAGGTAAAGCCTTATTATATCTACTTAATTATAATTAAGTAGAATGGAGGTAATTTTATCGTTTTTGGCGCGTAGGCTGAGCAAACAAAGCGCGCCTACGAAACACTCCAGTCCCTTGGTATTAGTTTTCTTGTTATAATTTACTAAGCACCCACTTGATAAGTTACTTTGATAAAAAGCGGGTTTTGGCCAACGACAAGAATAGGTAAGTATTGGTTGATCGAATAAAGCAGAAATTAAAAACAAAATTGCGAATGTTGATCGAATAAAGCAAAAATTAAATTTAGAATTGTGAATGTTGATCGAATACAGAAGAAATCTATACTCTATACTAATATATAAAGCTGAAGAGTTTGTTTGTTTGATTGTTTGTTTGTTTGCTTGAACGCGCTAATCTCAGGAACTACTGGTTCGATTTGAAAAATTCTTTCAGTGTTAGATAGCTCATTTATCGAGGAAGGCTATAGGCTATATATCATCACGCTAAGACCAATAGGAGCGGAGCATCAATGAAGAATGTTTCAAAATCGGGATTTTTCCTTTTGAGAGCTTCCGATGCATGCGCTGCGTAAACGGTTAAAGTTTCGCAAAAATCATATATGAAAGAATTGTTCCGCTTTAAAAGTTTAAAAAAAAAGTCCGCGACAGCATATGTCTATCTTTTAAGGTTGGCTCACTATAACCGTTTTTATGCTAACTTTGTTCTAAAATTCGTTTTTTTTTCCTTTTGAGAGCTTCCGATGCGTGCGCTGCGTAAACGGTTAAAGTTTCGCAAAAATCATATATGACAGAATTGTTCCTCTTTAAAAGTTTAAAAAAAAAGTCCGCGACAGCATATGTCTATCTTTTAAGGTTGGCTGACTATAACCTTTTTTATGCTAACTTTGTTCTAAAATTCCAAATGCATTATTTGCGTAGGTGTTTTTATAAACATTATATTAATCCTTATCCAAATAAATACGTTATTCATCAGCCTTTAGAGCGTTTGTTTTGTATCCGTGTGGACCGAGCTTGGGTCCGCTCGGACCCAACAAACGCTCTAAAGGACATATCCTCATTTAGCGTTCTTTTATTATTCATGTTCCCGAGACATATTTTACTAAAGTTCCGCTCGGATACTCAATACTCAATTATCAACTAACAATATTGGCTATATCTTGAAGTGAGCTTCAATCAAAACATACTACAAGCCGCTGAACGGGATCATCATCTTCTTACCACCTGTCAAGTACCACCTGCCAAGTTTGCTTGAACTTGAACGCGATAATCTCAGGAACTATTGGTCCGATTAGAAAAAATCTTTCGGTGTTAGATAGTCCATTTATTGAGGAAGGCTATAGGCTATCATCCCGCTAAGACTAAGTAACTATTCCACGCGGACGAAGTCGCGGGCGGAAGCTAGTTATATATATAAAATTGAGAATGTTGATCGAATTAAGCACAGAACACATCATAACATTCTCTATAAAAAACTGTTCTTTGGACAGCCCATAAAGCCCTTATGTGACTTTCGTGTCTCACTGCATGTTAGCTGTCTAAAATATAGTAGATTTTACTACTAGATACATATTTTTCTATCAGTATTCTCATACTTTTCACGAATCCAATGCTGTTTTAAATATCGTTTATTAGTAGTTTAGTTTCATATTACCTTCTCATACATATAATATACCTATGTATTTGCGTTTCTGGTAACCGACTTCGAAAACAAACAAGGTATCCTGTTAATCCGAGCGTCAGTTTGCCGGTAACTTCAGTTACCGCAGCTTGAATTAATTAAATTTTAAAGTTACAAGCGGTACCCGATTTGTGAGTCAAACAGCTTGAAACCCGAAGCTTTTTTTAAGCTGCAATCCGATTACTTGTTCCATTGTATCAATGTTTTAACGGCATTTGCAAGTGTAGGATGACAATGACTACCGTAGGTTTTGTTGAATTTCCAATCAATAAAATCTTTTTATGCATGACATAACAGTTATTTCGATCAGAGTCGATAAAAATGTCAATTCTTTTGGTATATTTTTATGTCTATTCTCGATTATTTCTTATTGTTTTTGATGTGTATTTTTTCCACGATAGAATATGTATACTGCTGTATTGTTGCCTGATATTTCCTTTATGTAAGAATCGACGCGACATCTAGTAGTAATCACTCCCTAATTTAAGTTGACTTTAGTTCCAAAACATATTAATAGCATACCTATTTTTAGATAAGTACCTAGGTAATTTATTAATTTTACGGGCGCGAGCAGACGAATCGCCTGATGGTAAGCGATTACCGCCGCCCATGGACACCCGCAGCACCACAGGAGACGCAAGTGCGTTGCCGGCCATTTAAAATGATTTGGTCCTCCGGTATCCTCACTCACCCGGCAAACCACAACGTAAGTGTTGTTTTACGCCGGTTTTCTATCAGACCGTGGTATCACTCCGGTCGAGCCGGGCCATTCAACACAATATCTAATACTCACTAGAAGGCTCTGCGGGTATGAAATCTATAAAAAATACTTGAATATATTTTGCCACGCGGGCCACTCATTCCAGATAGACATTTGCTGACAATTTGCGACAATACTAACCTTATCAAATCGGATTTGTGTGTGCGTCCTCTTAAATATTCGACGCTGGGTTTGTGGGTCATTGATTATGCAAAGTTATGACCCTTCAAAGTCGGGTATTAAAAGTTATTAAACTTTGGGAAATTCCCCGTTTCGTTACGGAGATAGAATTTGGCAAAAATAAGAAAGTTCTCGCCTTCAGTGTATTTGAAGTGGTGTGATTTATTTTACAAGTTTTTGTAGGTATATTTCTTAGATTTTCTTTTTTACTTACTTTATTATACTTATCAAGGAAATCCTCACGGAGGCTCCCCGCATAGAGGGTTATGTCGGACTGATTAAAACCATACGCTTTACTCTCTGTGCCTACCGTACAAAATGAAGCTAAGTCAACGTAATAAAAGTTACACCGCCATTTCTGCCGCATATTTCAACGATAGTAATTCCTGACCCTAGAATCATTAAATTTATGAATATGACCTGGGAATCGAATTCAGGACCTCCAGCTTAGCAGTCGCGCTCAGGACCACTTGGCTAATGAGGCAGTTAATAATGTAAATAATGTTTATATTATAATATATTATATTATAATGTTTATATTATAATGTTTATATACCTAATACATATTTTGTTATATCATAATAAATCCTTATATCATGTATCAAAATATTCTTCAAGAAATAAACAAAAGAAACGCAAGCTAATGTTATACCGAAAACCAGTAATGAGGATAACATAATAGCAAATACCTGAGCATTTTGTAAGAGCAAGGTCGTTATCAACAGCGCACAACTACCTAATACCTACCTAATTAGCCATAGTAAAGTTCTCATTACGGATCATGTTCGGTTAGGAAGCGGTCATATTACCGATAATTTAACCTGCAAGAAAAATATACTTCACAATAAACTGATTCGATATATTTATATTTTTTGTTGAAGAACCAAACCGCCACTAATGTATGGTAGTGAAAGTTGGGTGTGGCAGAAGAAGCATAAAAGAAGAATAAATGCAGTTGAGATGAGAGCTTTGAGAAGTATGATTGGAGTGAAATTGAGTGACAGGATAAGAAATAGTGTGATAAGGGAACGTTGTGGTGTGAATGAAGATGTAGTGACTAAAATCGAGAAAGATATGTTAAGATGGTTTGGTCATGTTGAAAGAATGAATGAAAGGAGACTGACTAAACAAATATACGAGAGTCAAGTGAATGGGAATGTAGGAAGGGGAAGGCCTAGGCGAACGTTCCGAAATCAGATTGAGGACGTTCTGAAAAATGGCTCGGTCAAGCAAGAGTACCCTAAACCGACGTTCATGTATGAAAAGATTGATGAGTGTGGATGAAGCTAAAGAGGTATGTCAGAATCGTAGCAAGTGGAAGTCTATGGTCCCTGCCTACCTCTACGGGAAAGAGGCGTGAGTTTATGTATGTATGTCTGTAAGAACCAAAAATACACAGAATCAATAACATTTTTCGATAATATTGGTTTTTGAGGTCGAAAGCTCGCCAGAGCTCCGCGAGCAAACTGGTGGTGTTTAAGCATCACACTTATTGTCTCCTGTGCTGTCACCATAACTATTCCTACTTAATCTTTACCCCACCCTCTCAAAAAGGGTGTGAAAAGATTTTCACAGGGTCGGCAACGCGCGAGTGATACCACTGGTTTTTGGATGGAGATGGATCACCTGATGGTAAGCAATTACTGCCGCCCATGGAAACCCGCACAGCGTACAACACAATAACACAACGTAAGTGTTGTTTTACGCCGGTTTTCTGTGAGTGTGGTGGTATTACTCCGGGCGAGCCGGCCCATTCGTGCCGAAGCATGGCTCTCCAAGGATGAAACTACCCTGGCGTTGCAATCAATAATCTTAGCTAGCCTTTAATTAACACTGTTTAGAGTTGTCTAGTCTCCAAATTACGTCTGGAATAAACAAGTACATTATTTAATATGAATACAACATACCATTTTTTTAACACATCCGTTTCAGAACTTGCTTATCTCTCGGAAGTTAATTAAAGCAACCGCCAATTGTATAATCAATAGTACATATAGCCTAACCAAAGCCCATACCACGTACTAAACGCGATAGTATTTAAGCGACTTCAATTTCAAAGAAAGATGTGATGTGATTCTATGTTTTAATGTATAATTCCCCGATATTTTTGACAATTGTGGATCGATTTCAATGATTTTTATTTATTTGAGAAAATATACTACTGAGCAGATCCCATTATTAATAAATTAATAATTTTTTGAAGATCTGATCATAAAATCTACATTAACAAGTACCTACCTACCGTTATAATAAACAAAGACATCAACACAAGCTGTTTACCACTCGAAATGTTGAAATAAAATAACTTTTAAGAGGCCGTCCTAAAAATTCACTCGATCGAGTTTAGGTAAATTCTATGTTTGTGTGCGCTTTTCACGCACACACGGCTGCAGATCGAGCGTACGAGCCTATAAACAATGTTGATCCTTTCATTATTAAATTAATTTTCTAGTTTTATTCTCGTTAGTTTTTTTTTTATTTTCAATTTTGTTTTTAATTTAGTATATTTTTATACATACAATATATAAACATCAAAACATAAAACTTTGAAGGCGGAAATTGGGGTGAAAATTGTAATTTTTGTAGCTACTCATTACTAATAAATACCTAGTGACGAGTTTAATGATTTATGGATTTTTACATTTTAAGGGTAGGAAACGGGGGTTGAAGCCTGAAGGTTAATGTACTTATTAGTATGGGTGAATAGTTTTTAAAGGTAGGTATTTGAAAATGAGATATGTAGCTACTCATCATAAAAAATGTGTTTCAGGGATTTTGAATTTTCAAACTTTTACTTTGGAGGGTTGATAGTTTTATCTTTTTCTAGGCACTTCAAAATCGTAATATTTTGTTAAATGTTTATCAAAACACATTTTGGTCAGGACTGAAACCGCTCGGTTGTATGTATATGTGTATGTATCTGTGCTAATTGTGGTATGTAGTTTAACTTTGCTCCACTTCATCGTGAAAAGTGCGAGATGAGATGTCTGAAAAATTATATATAGAATTAAGTATATTTGTTTTTCATAATTTACCATGCACGTAGAATGTGCCTAATGAAGGACCAACATAAGACATTAATTTTGTACTACAGTAGTAATCACGGCGATAACTACAATATTCATACCTTTGAATTTATTAAAACCTTTGCTTATAAATAATTTAATGTAAGATGAGGTTGCTTTTGAATAATGAACATAGAACTTTGTAATAGGTGCTATGATTGCATAATTTTGTTTGTAATGTATATCATTTAATGGCATATTTTAAATCTATGCTAATCTATATCTATACTAATATATAAAGCTGAAGAGTTTGTTTGTTTGTTTACTTGAACGCGCTAATCTCAGGAACTACTGGTTCGATTTGAAAAATTCTTTCAGTGTTCGATAGCCCATTTATTGAGAAAGGCTATAGGCTATATATCCTCATATATCTCCTATATCTCCTCTACGCGGACGAAGTCGCGGGCAGAAGCTAGTAAAATATAAAGCCTTATAAAAGTTACTAAATTACCAAGCATTGCGCTGTCTAAATTTGAATGCTTGAATTGCCGGCAAAAACGTAATACCGTAATAAATCGTAATCCAATAAATTGTGTTTTACTTACGATATAACTTGGTATTACGTTTGTATTAGAAATTCGGTGGCCGACTCTTGAGAGCTATAGGTATTATACTTAATGTCGCAATCACACGCAGTCGCAGTCGTAAATACCTCGAACATAACATACCATCACGCCTGTATTCCCCAGGCGAGCCTATTGCCATTAACCGGGCACAAATTTCAAATTCCGAGCTCCTACTGAGAATTTACTACGCCTGCTTTTATTAATAAATATTTTTTTTGATGTTTATTATGTTATGCCAATGTATAAAATAAAAATCTATCTACTTACTGATCTAATACTAAATAGGATATTTACATTAGTAATTTTCCACTTGACTGTACCATGCGCACGAAGGCGGGTGCAACAACCTCTGCCCGGCCAAAAAGATTGGGAACTACTGTACTGTACGTTTCCAAAGGAACTACATCCCAAGTAAAATCAGGCTGTAGGATGTTCTTCAAAAAGGAAGTGACTTTTCAATAGATATTACTGACGTCACCTTTAAGACGTAAATTCAGAATGTGAATGCAAATTTAGACCTGGCAGGTGGGACTCGCAGCGGCTTATTAATCTAACCAGAATCCAGAACCAGACCAGGATTTATCTAACCAGAAGATGCAGGTTCAAATTCTGATCGCAGTCGAGTTTTTCCATCACTAAAATAACTTTATAATAATATCTAGGAATTTTCAAAAAAATCACAAATAGTTAACAGTTCATATTTAACTTGAAAAAAATTAACCAAATTTTAATCTCTGGTTTCAAAATTAATAATTATGATTTTCGTAATCAGCCCCTGAAAATCCTTGACATTGACACCCGTATCAATTTATTAAGAAAAACAATGTCCGCCATCTCGGATTTAAAAATTAATGTCATTTTCGTAATCTGCCCCCGAAATTCCTTGAAATTGACACCCATATCAATTTATTTAGAAAAACAATGTCCGCCATGTTGGATTTCAATAATTTTCATAATCAGCCCTGAAAATCCTTGAAATTGATACCCATATCAATTTATATAGAAAAGCAATGTCCGCCATCTTGGATTTCAAAATTAATATAATTTTCGTAATCAGCCCCTGAAAATCTTTGAAATTGACACCCATATTAACTTATTTAGAAAAGTAATGTCCGCCATCTTGGATTTCAAAAAAACATTTTCGTAATCAGCACAATGAGAAACTTGTACTACCCATACTTCCTACAAAAAGTACCAGACCATATTATATGGCTTTTCTAGAAATTAGAAGTTATAAAATAATCAACGTATCAAGTTGTGTTAATCGCAGTATAATTTGGGAAAATATTTACGTCGAACACGCGCACGCCTGTGACACAAAGCGATACGTCCTCTCGCTGGGAAGGCCCAATCGTGACTGGCGCGAGCGGCTTTGCGCGCTCGATATTATAGCACAATTATAGGTCTTTTCATCTTTGATTTACTAAATCAAAATATTTTTTATTTGAAAAAGTAATTTTTGATCCTATTAGAGGGATAACTGAAGATTATTAAGCAATTTAAAAAATACTCAAAATGTCTTTCTAAAAAATAGAAAAAAATACATATTTGTCTGCAATTTTCACGAAAAATTACGTTACGTAAATATTTTTTTCCTGCTATATTTTGTATGAAAATTGAAAAAAGTGCTTCCGCTAGTGCCAAGTAGAGCATATGCTGGGTTTTATAGTATTTTTTAATATTCAGTAATACTAATATTTTCTTGTAAACCGATCATCAAACTTCACTCGAAACGCGTTTTTTGGGAAAAGGAGTTGTCAATAAAAGGGATTTACGATTATTATAGAAGTAAATTGAAAAATCCATTTCCGCTTGTGCCAGGTTTAAGAACAGTTCTTTTCAAATAATTAATAACTTTATATAAATTCTTTGTAGATTCCTCACAATCGATCAACAAAATTCACTAAAATGCGTCAATTTTTAGGACGGCCCCTTAACAAATAGTAGAACCGCGTTAATTTTTTTTTAAATAATGTATGCAAAACAGTTTCGGAAGTGGATAGCGAAAACAAAAGATCCAATCAAATCGAAGGCAAGTAATGGTTTGTGTGTAGTCATGCGTACCGTCTCTCTAAATGTTCATTCTTTAATACCTCAATTACATTTTGTTTCGGAGCGTACAAATTGCATTGAGGTATGCGTGCAGTGGTGTTCACCTTTCATTTTTACATGCGTCCAATAGAGAAAGTTATTAAACTTACGAGGTTATTCGGCCATTGTTGATTTGTTTGTTTATTTTTGTGTTATTTTTGTACCGATAGAAGTAGCATGCTATCGGGCCTATATTCCCCAAATGGGTACGTAGAACCGTATAAGTATGTAATACACACCTATTGCGCTGTTTTAGGTGCCATGTAATAGAGTCGAGCCTAAATCTAAACTGCTGCTGAGAATTTCATAGAAAAACTAGATAACCTTTTGCTTGACCTGGAAATTGAACCCAGGTACTCGCAACAGGCTGTTCTTGAGACGAGCGATGAGCCTATAAAATCCGAGAAAAGGACTTTTTTTGTATTTATTTTCATTATTTTTCATACTCTATCCGCCTTGGTAACTCAATTATATGATAGATGCATACATTTTGGTGTATTGAACCAGAACACGCAGGTTAGAATTCTACCTGCAGTCCAATTTTTCCTTCACTAAAATAACCTACTTAATTAATAAGCAATTATTTATAGACATGCCTCTGTAGAGGTAGCTTATATTTCGCGCTTGAATACGATAAATCTGATACCTGGCTATCGAATTATGTTTTGAAGTTTGCTTAGCACGGAATGAGGTAGGTAGATTGAAAATGAGGTAATAATATTATCATTAAACCATTTAAGTTTCACTGCAAGGCACGAGTCTCCACTCAGAATTAGAGGGATTAAACGGCACTGATTATGATTATAGGTTTTGTAGCTACAAATATTCTAAACTTCAAAAATTCCTCTGATATGACATACAATCACGCCTGTATTCCCGACGGTTAGGCAGAGGTGTACTAATGTACTACATTTAACAGATATGTTTGGGTACCATGTGGAGGCGAGCATAATGAAAAACTAAGAGATGATTCTTACTGAGTATTTCATAGTCTAACCCAATAAAATTTTGCTCGACCTGGGAATCGCGTAGCAGGCGCGGTTAGGATCCTTACCTGTACTAGTACGCACACACGCACACACTCATACACACACACGCACACACAGACTTACATGAACGCGACGGGCATCGGCTTTGCTTGACATCCGTATGTCACAAACACGTTTCAGCAGAATACCAGCGTCAGGTGTTACAGCCTGACACATGCTGAGCTAAATACCTTTTTGCCGCAGCCGGGACACACTCCGCGCGTTGAAACTCTGAACCTATTAGGTATATACTAATAACTCTGAACCTAGTATTCGTGGGATGGAAAATTATGTGGTTCTCTGTGTATAATCTAGCTTCTTAGTTAATTTTAGTGTGTCTTTTACGTAGTAAATAAACAATTTTTCTTTCTTTCTTTCTTTCTAGTGACATCGCTATAAATTCCACTGTACCTACTCTGGCAGTTGGCGAAAATCTTGACCATTTAATACTACCTACTTATAAAAAGCATACCACGACATAATGTGACATATCATTATCTCGTCTCGAACCATTGTATTTGCACAATAATCGAAGACAAAATCATTTCGTGGCTCGCAGCCGCGCCTAAACCGACCCCTCTGGATACAGAACTTCAACAGTCATTCCCACAAATGTTTAGCCACATAAAACAGGACCTCGTCATGAACTGAACTTACTGCAGTGACATCTGTGCTATTTTCAACTTTATCAGTTTTTGTTAAGGATCATTTTTAATTGTGTGCGAGCAGTGCTCTTATTATGTGCAGTCTGAAAATTAATTGCACAATTATATTTATTTTCTCTTCCTTGTTTCAGGTATGCAACATCGAAAAGAACAGAAGATAAAATAATTATTAGGTTCCTAGCTACTACTGTTACACGCGATATAACTCATAATAGTATTTTCGAGGTAAAAGGCAAAAGGTAGGTGGGTACTCTATGTCTCTCTCCGAGATCTATCTCTATACAAATTTCATTCAAATTGGTTCAACAGTTTAGACTGCAAAACACGGCAAACAGAGTTATTTTCGAATTATAATTATTTCTTTGGATATTTTCTTATAAGTAATATGATGAAAATACAGACAGTTTATAATGAGTTTCAATCTGGTTTCTGTTAACAAAAGGCATTATAAAATAATTACACGAGTACTTTGTTCTTTTATTTAACAATAATGCTTTGAAAGAAGACTTTATTAAATTTTCCATGAAATTACTTATCAGTGACTACAGGCTCTTCAGTCAATTTTAAGCATACGTAATATTATTTACTATTTGAAGCTGTAGGTTTCTTTTTATATTTAACTTTTTATACATTTATTAGGACCTATACCGATCTTATTGGCGAAGTCCTTCAAAAAGGCCAGGTGCGTAGTACTCGCAACCGGCGCGTATGTATGAGAAGATGTATGAATGTCGCAGAAGCAAAAGAGGCATGCAAGAATCGTAGCAAGTGGCAGTCTATAGTTTCTGCCTACCCCTGTGGGAGAAGGGCGTGAGTGTATGTATGTATGTATTTGGAACAATAAATAGGCACAAAATTTAGAGACAGAAAGTTATACGGTATAAAGCATAATACGAACCACTTGTTCACATAATGCATCAGGGTTTTGTGATATCCGCTCTTATTTCAACATAAAATTCAATTATACGGGCTGCAGACTGCCAGAGCCGCAGCAACCGAGGCTTTCACGCCCAAAAGTCAAAGACACAGTGGGAGAACCATGCTTCGGCATGAATGGGCCTGCTCGTGATTACTAGATCATCGAAACAAATTCGGTAACAAATTAGGTAACTTTTAAAGGTTAAATATTGTTTATGAGAAATATTCACAAGAAGCTAAGCTGTTTTCATCGTGGTAGAGCTACACTTCGGCAAGAATAGGTCGGCCGGACCGGAGTGATACCACGGCATCACAGAAAACCGGCGTGAAACAATACTTACGTTGTGTTTCGCCGAGTGAATGAGTATAACGGAGGCCCAAAGCCTTTTAAAAGGCGGGCATCGCACTTGCGACTCCTCTGGTGTCGCGGGTGTCCATGGGCGGCGGTAATCGCTTACCATCAGGTGACCCGTCTGCTCGTTTGCCCTTCTATCCCATAAAAAAATACATCAACACTCTTTACGACAGACTCCGACGTCACCAGTCAGACCCTACTACCACCGTGTAAATAAAAATATTCGTTTCGTTCGGGGAACGAATCCACTAATCAAGACGCAGAATCACATCGTCAAGGTTAAAAGTCAATCGCATTTTGTATAGGTAGGTGTTACAGTCAAAACTCATAATCAGTCAAAACCACTTTTGACTGTTTTTTGCAATTAAAAGTAGGTACTTTTTACCAACGTCCTTAATTAAAACACTTTAGAGTGATTTTCGCTGTCAAAAGCGGTTTTGACTGGTTATGAGTTTTGATTGTAACATAGGCAATATGTCAAAACCATAGTCAGTATCGATTTATTCGAGGGACGGGCGTATCTTCTAGATAACAGTGATAGCGTGATAACACAGTATACACAGAGGGGAGCAGTCTTATCGCTTGCAAAACTGTAGTGAGTGGACGCGATGCCGCAATACGGGCAAACACGACTGTACTATGAAGTATGGCAGGACAGGTCATTGACTTTGAGTCGCCATATTCAATAGTATTTCAAAGTTTTCAGTGTTACCATAGGCAGTCTTCCTAAAAACATATAAATCAGAGGACCGCACCACGGTGCCGTTCGGCCATTGCATTTGAGAAGATTCAGATGGTTAGATATACAACCTATGCTAATAAGAACTCACTTTCAATATTGACATTTTATAAAGATATTTAAGCAAAACAAGCTTCATTGTCCTATTGTAAATACTTTTATTTATTTTTGCATCGGTTCTATTTATTTATTATATACTTTACTGTACACCAAAATACACTACCTATATATTTATTCAACAGTATATAGTACGCAGACACGAAATATAATTATATAAATAACTAGTTGGCCCAGCAGCGTTGTCCTGCCCTGAAAATAAAAACGTCCTAGAACCCGATTGCAGCGTCACCTACTGGGTCCTATTGTATTTTCAAACCATCCAGAGACCTCCTCAAATATACACAAAAAATATCATCCAAATCGGACCAGCCTAACTTCCACCTAACTAAACATCTAAACGGAGGTGTTAGGTGACAAACATAATTATAAAGAAGAATTATATTATAAAGATATTTATAAAAGTTATAGTAATTGTACAACCCTAATAAAATTGCGAGCGACGTGATTCTGGTGGAAGGAGGTGAGGCCGCATCTATACACAGTAATAATTATTATTCCTTGATGATATCGCAACACGTGGAGGCTTCATTAATGCACCCCTTAAGGTCACTGAACAGACGTTTTTGACTGTCTGACAGAAAAAAGAAGCAACAGAGCAAAAGATAAAGAAACCCGTGTTTAAACAAACTTTTATTTTTTAAGTTAATGGATTTTGAATATACTTTCATCGAGGTCAGAACAAGCTGTTTCTGCTCGACGTTTATTTAGACCTGAATATATTTTCATATGATCACAGCCCTGAGTCTTCGTACATTTCCTACTAATGCTTACTACAACTACATACGCAAGATGACGTTTGTACACGCGTAAATGTGTGCGTAAACAAGTAGGGTTGCCTTAGTATCAATACAGGTATTCTACGGTTTATCTTGAAATAATAAAAGCTTGGAGGATTCAGCTGAAAATCAACGATCTGTAGCATAATAGTAAAAGCGTGGGAGTTCAATTCTACTTATTCTTTACGCGATGTAGATGCGTTTTATTAGTAAATTTCCAAATCCACAAATTTTTACTTGCATCTTTGTTTTATTAAGCAGGCGATAAATGTTGAGGTCCGGCCTTTCGAACTTAAAATTCCACACCAAGCCTACCATAATAAATGTATATTCGATTATTGTCTTGGTGTATTCATAAAAAGATGTATGTTTTCTTTATTTCATATATTCCTGGGTGCCAAATATACTAAGGTCAATGATCTTTAGCCATATATTTAAAAAAAAATGTTTTTCCTGTATCGTGGGTGCATTTACAAACACAAATTCTCAGAAATACAATATCATACAAATATTTGCTCCGTGTGGGGATTGAACTCACAACACGTGTCGCAGAAGGCGATCGCTCAGCCGGTACGCCAAACGTGTCGTCTTAAAAATTGCGGCAATTTGGGCACGACAATCGTAAATTTGAAACTTCATTAAAACGTTTACTTTTATGAATATTTATTTTTCTTTCGTATTCTTTTTAATGTGATTGTGATACCTATAATATGCCCCTTTCGGATTTGACAGGGTTTTTTTGATACAGTGTTTATTAAAACAAAGGAATATTTCTTTGACGGGAAAAGTAAAACGCGGAGTTTTTAATTTCTACCAAAATAAGGGCAATGTTTTTATCAAAGCTCCCAGTGGCGGTTGATCGTTCACAAACGCTTGTTTAGCCGCCTGTCACATCAAAGTTGTAGAACAGACACCGATCTAAATTAAACAACTTTTTTCCCCTTGTAAGCTCTAGTTTTTTGTCCGGAAATTACTACTGGCGTGACGGACAAAATGGAAGAAAAAATTATAGGTAGGTTAAGCTAAAATTTGCTATGGATCTTTTTATCTAAGTAACTATTTTTATATTATTCTTCAAGGTCAAGGTAACGTAGCTACATATCAAGCTATCCATTTCCATTATATTTCTTCAAGTAGATATTAGATTTACGAATTTACACCCACAGTTCTCCGGTTTGTTTAGACCCCATGTTATGGTGGTAGAACTCACATATCCCAACTCAGATCTCCTACCGAGAATTTCATAGAAATACCTCTCGTGTAGCAGTAGTGACAGTTCTAATATTTATATTTCAATATGCAGATGGAGATGATTTGCGGAAGGTAGTAGCTGGATGCGACAAGCCGAGGACAGGGTGAAATGACATTGGGGGAGGCCTACCTCCAGCAGTGGACTATTATAGGCGGATTATCAACATCCGCCTATAATAGTCCACTGCTGGAGGTAATAATACAATTTCTAGGACATTCAAAAAAATATTTCCCGTAATTGGTAATAAGATTCACTACAATCATAATATCTGTATCAGTTGACCGTTCAGGCCATTCCGGGCCATAAAGGGCCCTCAGCAGGCTGTTATCGTATTAAGGTCCTCAAGGAGAAACGTAAAGGCCCATTAGAGCCATTTTCCTGTACGTGTGGGAACCCAAACAGGGGCAATTACGTGCTGTTTTATTCACAGGTGATTTGGGTCGGTTACGAGCCCAAATGCAGTATAGTTATTTTAAAGGTGAGATGCTGCTTCTGGTGCTCGTGGTACCATTGTATTGATAAATATTCTGTTTGAAGGGCAATCTAGGCATTGGAATTACTTGGTATTATGAAACTTAACAACTGAGGCCCAAGTGTGAGTTTAATTTTACCAATTCGATCCCGTTCGGCTCTTTGAGCTGGGGATTTCTATGAAATTCTCAGCAGCAGTTCTTGGATTGGCTTTGTGCTCGGTTTATAGTAATAGTCTCGCCACCTATCACATGGGGGCGGCGAACTGAGGGTGTACATTAATACACCTCTGTAAAAACCTTCGGAGAATACAGATGTGATGGTCACATAAAGTCCTTGCCTTTAGTAGAATAAATTCCGTCGAAATGTGTTTCTTGTGAAGTATGTGATTAAACAACGCTGCGGACAGAAAGATGATCGAGTGACACGTATTGAAAAGAATATGCTGAGATGGTTTGGACATGTTGTGACGATTGAAAAACGATTAACGAAAAGGAATTTATAAGGCGAATGTCAGCGTCGGAAGAGGTGGCCCTAGAAGAACATACGCCTATCTTATATGCGAGTTCCTTCAAAAAAGTTAGGTGCGAGTACTCATAACCGGCGCGTATGTGTGAGAAGATGGTGGTGGTCTATAGTTTCTGCTTAAATCTGTGGGAGAAAGGCGTGAGTGTATGTATGTATGTGTAAGTCCTTTACTATTAGAAAACTATGTTCATGGAATCTCGTCTCCATATTGCACTATTATAAACTTTGGTCATAACATTAACTTCAACGTTATTACTGAACTACAAAACTTAGGTACAAATGAAATACTTCGGTACCTACTCGGTTAACATATACAATTTTACAATATATCTTAAACTAGCTTCTGCCCGCGACTTCGTCCGCGTAGCGTGATGATATATAGCCTATAGCCTTCTTCAATAAATGGGCTATCTAACACTGTTTATCTATCTATCTCACACACAATTTTTCAAATCGGACCAGTGGTTCCTGAGATTAGCGCGTTCAAGCAAAAAAACAAACAAACTCTTCAGCTTTATATATTAGTAAAGAGTATAGATGAAGACAATTCGCTAACTTCATACTGAAAACTTTGATGTTTTGTTGTTGTTTGAGATTCATTAATTACTAGCAACCGGAGCGCGAAAATTTTACCATAAATTATTCCGGACTTTTCAGGTGAATTTTCAGTTTTTTTTAACGGCTATATTTTAAGTTAGACCTTTTTAACAATACATCGGTGAAAACTGCATTGAATTCCATCCAGTATATCTAGTAGTCGCGCCTTGAGGCGGCAGTAACCTATTGACTAGGGTGTTGTACTACCCATTGCACTACCGACGTGAACCCACTCGTAACACAAGCATTTAGCTTAGCACGAGGGGTTAACAAGAATACTAGTAATGTGCGACCCACATTGCAAGGAAGCTTTTTTTTAAATTGAGGGTAACAATTATCATAACAGGAATAAATGAGTCCCTTTATTATACCTACTCATTGTTAATATACTGTGGAATGCGAATACCGAGTGGATCTTCCCCGATAGATATAATGTGAGTGTCTTTAAATCACGAGTGAATCGGTTTCTTCTAGGCAAGCGCGCTCCATCTTAGGTCGCAGTGTCGCATAACATCAGGTGGACTGGCGATCAAGCGTAAGCTAGCAAGACTAAAAAAAACTTCTAATTACCTACTATTTGGCCATTCAATATCCAACTTAAATTTTACAATCACAATACTAAGCGCCACTTGCACCAACTTCTTAAATGTGTTTAAATTGTATGTAAACACAACATTTCTATGAAAAATCGTGTTTAAATACAATGATGAAGTTGGTGCAACTGGCCCTTAATCTTGTTTAAATAATCCCCCAGTCGCCTACAACACCTCACATTGCCAAACGCATTTAGAAACGCTTAAGTAATATTGCTAAAGTTAGCTCTTTAAACCAGCAGAGATCATGTGTGAATTTGTATGCAAATAGGACGATTTTTACTCTAAAGCACTTACAACTAATCGTTTCTACGTTAAAACAACAATAGTGCATTCAAAACCTTCTAGAAACTTCTAACAGCCACCATTTTCTTTAATTGGCTCACAAAACTCGTGGCAATTAAAATAAACTCCATGTTTTTGTTTAATTCCCTGATCAGCTTGTGAAATTAAACAGCTCTTGTTACTTTCGGAGTGAAACGGATTAATTACTTGGCGTTTTACTTTAAAAGGCTGTTGTTTTTCTTATGGGAGTTTCTTTGACTTGTCAAAGTAATAAACAGTAGATTAGATCCTCTACACTCTTTTACGCAGTTTTCTAAAACCTTTTTTAAGATTCCATGCTTTCTTCGCTGTCCTTTGCAAATTGCTTTATTAGTCTAGTGGACTTATGCGCACCTGCTACGCAAGAGGTGTTTGGTCCGATCCCCAGGTTGAGCATTTTTATTGGGTTTCTTATGAAATCCTCCGTATCAGCTCGAGGGTTTCGATTTGTGCCCTGTTAATGGCAATAGGATCTTCTTTTATGACATGTGCCCTATACATACCAGCGAACATAGTTTGTATGCACTACTGTAGTAATGTAGTACAATAGTGCATACAACTTATGTTATGTTACTCTGTAATATGTTATGTTCTCAAACATTTTGTTAGATTCCTCATTTTTTTTAACAATTTATTCTATGAAGAATGTTAATTAAATATGCCACTGAATAGTAATTGTGAATATTCGCTACTGATCACTAGGTGTAAGAAAAACTATTTTCATGGACATTTACCTCAAAATTGTATTCCGAAAATCAAGCGTTAAGCACTTCGCCTTAATCACTTTCTACTAATCTTAGATTTAACCCGATTAGTCGTGGGTAACTTCCAGACGGTCCTAAACACAGATTAATTCTTTAATTAAAAAAACAGCCCACACAGATCAACCGGGCTTTCTCATTGCAAAAAAAGTAACGCTACACGAATTATTGTTCTTTGAGCTACGGTAAAGTTTAATAAGCTGTGGTGCTTGGAGTTCTCAGAGGCCGCTGATTCGAATCCCAGCGGGGTTCGTTGTTGTTCGTAATCTTATTAGTACATTGCTCTTATCTATACTTAATATATATAAAACTGAAGAGTTTGTTTGTTTGAACGCGCTAATCTCAGGAACTACTGCTCCGATTTGAAAAATTATTTCAGTGTTAGATATCCCATTTATTGAGGAAGGCTTTAGGCTATATATCATCACGCTACGCGGACGAAGTCGCGGGCAGAAGCTAGTGATTAATAAAAGGTTTGGATCACATTTGTTTTGTGTATAGACGACAATTTGGCGCCAAAAGAGGAAGTATCTCAGACTTCCTCTTAGCAACGCGTGGAGGTATCAAGTTGCAAATAACAAATAGGAGCTATAAAAAACAAGCTTCTAATTAATAGAAACTAACGGATATTAACACGCTTTAAGTACCTTTTGAATCGCTTGATGTTTCTACCAGACCCCTAGACAAGTGACATAGGAACGCTAATAGAATAGAATAGAATTCTCAATGTATGCAAATGATATAAGCTTCCGACAAATCGAGCGTGAACAAATGTCATACACAAAGTGTTTTATAATATATAATTCATTTTAAACTACGAAGGCGCACGATGTAATGAAGTAAAAAACTAGCTTCTGCCCGCGGCTTCGCTCACGTGAAGCTATATCAGGAGTAAAAATACATTTTGTTTCTATGCGTTTGTCTATTCGAACTTCGGATTGCCACTTGTCTGCAGCCCAGGTTGCAGATCGTAGTTAGAAGCAGACTCTTGAAAAGGTACTTATAGCGCGTTAATACCCATTAGTTTTTTTTATGGGATAGGGGAGTAATCGAGCAGACGGATCACCTGATGGTAAGCGATAACCGCCGCCCATGGACACCCGCATCACCAGAGGAGTCATGAGTGCGTTGCCCGCCTTTTAATAGTTTCTATAACAATATCATGCAACGCGATAGTTTAAAAGTTAGGTTAAGCTTCTAAATCACTGAAGTGAAAAAAAAGGAGTCATTTGTCGACATTCGCAAATAAATCGAAACCTGTTGACCTAGAACCATAAAATTTGTTAAAGAATAAGAGAATAAAGAAAATAAGTAGAAGTAATTACTAATGATATTAATTACATGAGCAATTTTCCAATAACTTACGTTTTTAATTATTTCGATAATCAAACGAAGAATTATTTTTTCTCTAACCTACAGCTAAAATTAAACATGAACCAATCAAGACTTAGAAGGAATTCCGTAGATTGTAATATTGATTAGGACTCCATGTCAAATGAAAATTGGAAATATTGGCGCTCGCTCATCTTAGATAGTCGTAGTAATAGAAGCTTTTAAGTAAGCTGTAATCGCTAATCTGTAGAATTCAATTATCTTCAAAGTCACATATTTAGTAGCGGCACTTACCATCACGCCTGTATTCCCCGAAAGGTTAGGCAGCGGTGTACAAATGTATCTACCAGTCGCCTGTTTGTTTAAATCTTGTGTAACATGGGGCGAGTATATTAACATGAACTAGGCACAAATCTAAATTAATTAAGCACAAATCCAAACTAAGAAATTCTTCCGAGAATTTCATAGATATTTATTTAAAATCGTAATCAAGACTTCTAGTATTTCAGTCGAGCTTACGACCACCAGATTAATGAAACCATAACTGAAAACCAAACTATAAAATAATATTATAAATAAACTAGCTTCTGCCAGCGACTTCGTCCGCGTGGAATAGTTACTTGGTTTTAGCATGATGATATATAGCCTATAAATGGGCTATCTAACACTGAAAGAATTTTTCAAATCGGACTACTAGTTCCTGAGATTAGCGCGTTGCGAACAAACAAACAAACTCTTCACTAGTATAGATAATTAATAATGATTGATTGATTAATAATAATTATTATTAATATTTATTTCTGTAAATAGATCTTTTAAATAACCATAAATAAATAGATTTTATAGTCGAGTATAGACTGGCGCCAGCATTTCCATACCCCATGTCTAAGAAGTAACATCGATTTTTTTAATGGAAATTTAATATTTCTATCTTATATACAATTATATAACATAAACATACCATCACGCCTGTATTCCCAGAAGGGTTAGGCAGAGGCGTACTAAATTACTGGGCGTACTGTACACCCACAGTTCGCCGGGTACAAATTTCAAACTCCGAGCTGCTACTGATAATTTCATAGAAAAACCCAATAACACTTTCCTCGACCTGGGAATCGAACCCAAGACCTCTAGCGTAGCGGTCGCAATTGAAACCACTATATATATATATATATCTAAGGCGCAAATATACAATTATATATTTGCTCCTTATCAAACTCGGACAGTCATAGTATTTTTTTATCATTAACTTATAAAAGTAGTATAAAATTTAAGTATCCGCAGTGTTACAGCACCCGGTGGCTATTCAGCCTTATCTCGTTAGACTGGAAGTCTGAGTAATAAAATTCGGATAAGCCTAGGCTGTCTGCCGATGGACTAGATGAAACCCTACTTTACAAAAGCTTATTCAAATCTGTGATTGTTAAATTATTGAAAATTCCTTTAACCGTAATCATATCGGCTTAGGTATCTATTAGACTGGACTGGAGTAACCGCAGATTAGTCTCCTTGCCAATAAATTTTGCTTAAACTGTGTTTAGTTACCTTACTACGACAAAATACATATATACCTAAGATACTGTTTATTAAGTAACTAGCTTCTGCCCGCGACTTCGTCCGCGTAGCGTGATGATATATAGCCTATAGCCTTCCTCAATAAATGGGCTATCTAACACTGAAAGAATTTTTCAAATCGGACCAGTAGTTCCTGAGATTAGCGCGTTCAAGCAAACAAACAAACAAACAAACTCTTCAGCTTTATATATTAGTATATAGATTCAAGTAATGAGACAAAAAATAGCTTTTAAGGATGTTGAGTTGAATAACTAAACATACGAAAAACAAACACGCTAAGTGTCGCATTGTCGCATATTTTTATGATCGCCACCACAGACAAAAGATATTAAACCGCCCACTGAGTTATTGGTCCAATATCTGTACAACAATGGTCCCGCAATGTCCACGACCACAATGGATAATAGATGGGTCAGAAAAATGCTGAGTGTCCAAATTGTGGTGTTGTGTATCTTTAAGCCTCGTATTCACTAGCGGATAAATGTCCCACGACACGTGTCGGACTGTCGGTAGAGATGTCGGGCGAGGTGTAACGATGTCGACTACCACCGCCAGACTCGCATATCTTCCACATTTATTACAACCTTTCATTTAACTTTACATGTTTAGTTTAAATCTTACAATTCGGATCTGAACTCCTTCCTCCCAAATTTTGTAAAACATGACCATAAGAGCAAAATTCTTCCAATAAACTTTGTATTCTACATTGAGGGAAGAACGTTTAATTTATAAATAACCAGTACCACTCTCGCTAACAGCAGGTATTTTTTTCAAAATTTGAGAGCTGTTTCTCATGATTTCCAAAGTAAAAAAATTCATCCGTTTAGGTATAATTTGATATAGGTATTCAATATCGTCGGGGATAGTGCAATACCGCGTAATTAACACTTTGCTGTAAGGTTTATTTTAAATTTTACTATTCAATGTTATTTCATTGATAATTAGAGCTTAGAGCAATGGCTATAAGGTCAAATTTTCTATGAAATATAATTGAAAATTTAACCTCATAGCCTGTTCTAAGGCCTGATTATCAACTAAATAGGTATTTAGCTTAGGCTTTCCCTCCTTGATTTGACCCAAAATGTATTAAAACTGTCTATTATATTAGTTGCAACTCTAAATCGTTCCACGTTTCTACATTGTAGAGCTACGCACGTCTACACTCAATAACTTTTATCCCTCAATTGGGCCCACACGATGACAAGGACAACTTGTCCTCGCCCGACACGTGTTGTGGGACATTTATCTTCTAGTGAATACGAGCCTTTATTATGGCTAACAGGTATTATGTGGTCTCATTAGCCTAGTGGCCCTGAGCGCGACTGCTACGCTAGAGGTCTTGGGTTCGATTCCAAGGTCGAGCAAAGTGTTATTGGGTTTTTCTATGAAATTCCCAGTAGCAGTTCGGAGTTAGGAATTTGTGTCCGGTTAATGGCAATAGGCCTTGCCCCCCTATTATATGGGACCTAAACATACCGGCGAACTTTGGGTGTGTGTACATTAGTACGCCTCTGCCTAACCCTTCGGGGAATACATGCGTGATGGTATGTTATGTTTATAATATATAAGAATTTTCACAGAAAAATACATGGAAAAAATTCCACTCAACATCCTTAGGAGCTATATTTTGGGGACTAAAGGGTATGTTATGTTAACTGCTGCCTTATGAGACCTTGTCCCACTTTTGGCAAGTAAGTATTTGCACTGGTGATTGTGTTGACACAGTATCTTGGGTCAGTCGATCAATTATATTTATGTGGTACCTACATGTATTACGGAATAGTGCCTCGAGAAGGTGGAGATATACGGAATGAAAGCCTTTTGTAGTCCCAATTAAAAAATAAGATAAGTCCCAATATGAACGGCCGTGCGTGCCGTCAGCTGGGACTGGTCTACTCAAAGCCGTTGTAGCTCTTTCGCCAAAAGGCCATTTCTGACATTCCCCTACATTGTGAAATTTTTATAATTGATAGGTATAGATGGACCTTAAAAGAGACCATCTTCCTTTTGACAAGTACACTTGTGATTTTTAGTGGGGCGATAGTTTGATCGTTCTGGGATTCACTATGGAGTTATATGGCAGTGCGCGCATTTGACGATTAGAATTTGACATGAAATTATACAGGACTACTACAGCGACTAAACTATCGGTAGACTAAAAATCACAAGTGCGCGTTACCCCTCAGAGATTCTTCGAGTTTAATTGAGCGTTTCTTTTCAATGTCGTCAGTTACCCTTAAAAGAGACTCTCTTCCTCTAGAAATACTAAAAAGATTCTCTAAATTTGTTTCAGCGTTTCTTTTCGGAGGTTATTAATTAGGACATGCTGACGCCATCTATTACCTAAAAATTTAAAAAATGACTTGTAAAAGTGTATTCAAATTATCGTTTGTCTTATAGATATTCATTTGCGTTTAAATCGATCGTATAAACATATTTTTGCCGCAATTGAATCTTCATAATATATAAATCTATTTATTTATTTCAGGTACTTGTCAAAATCCATCATTTTGGTATATCTTTCCCGCCATAAGCTTCTTGAGAAGGTATGTGATATTCTGTGATCCTAAGACGTGTATTTTATATTCACAAAAGAATTCGTCCAATTTGACGTAAGAAGCGCAATATTGTACGCAAGATCACGTAAGACTGGTTTGTAATATTAACCTTAGCAGCGTTAAGGTAAAATATGATAATCTCAAAGTTTGTGGAAACTTACGCGTGTAGACTTTCATATTTTAGGTTATATTTTAACCCATATATGAAAGTCTTTATTTCGAGGTGAAAATACCTATATGAATGTTAACAATTTTTGTCATCACGACTGTACTACCCGAAGGGTTAGGCAGGGGCGTTTTAATGTACGCTCACCGTTCGCCGGTATGTTTAGGTCCCATGTAATAGGGGGCGAGACCATATGATGATTTTCACACGATACAATAATAGGAGACTTGGGGCCCAGAGAACCTGTTATTTGTACCCCAACAATTATTTTCTTCTACCCGCGACGGAACGGAAAATATGTATGCGTTTAGGGAGAGAGGTTGTTCATGACCACCTTCATTCTAATCTAAGCTAACCCATCTTACCTTCCAATTAAATAGCATCATTTAAAACCTAGTTTCAACGCCTCTACCATGCAACGAAGCCGCACTTCAATTCTCAAATTACGGCTTGAAAACAAAAAAACTAACTACTGCACCTAACCACGGTTTAATAGGAAAAGTATGTTTTGATGCACATCAACATGAAGCTACTGTTTCAAAATGTAAACGAGACAGACAAACAAACACGCGAACTAACAATACAGCTATAGTCAGAGCTAGAAAGTCAGAGCTAAGTATTCAATTTTTTATTTACCTTCAAGAGAAAATTTCGACATGGCAGGTGGGACTCGCGGTGGCTTAGAGGTCATAGCGTCTGGCGTACCTAGCCAGAAGACGCACACGCAGGTTCGAATCCTGCCTGCGAGTCGAATTTTTCCTTCACTAAAATAACTTTATAATCTTAGCATGAAAAATGCAAAAAAAAACTACCTTCAAGAGGTTAATCTCACTAGACTTGACCAAAGATAGTCAAATATATCCACTTTTTACGGATTTTACCACGTTATATTGATATGAATAAATTCCCAATTTGGATCCATTACAGCAGAGGGCCCCAAACTTTTTTATCTTGACGACCTCTTGCTATATTTTTCGGGGTTGGGTAAACCTCTTTCTTACCTAATTTTGCAAATTTATTATAATTATAGGTATAATAAATTTGCAAAATTAGGTAAGAAGGATTTAGATCTCATGGATTCCCGCTGACACAGACACCTTTGTAAGTCGCATTCGATCCCTGGGGGCCAATATAGACCACATTGGGTAGCATTGCTTTACAGCATTCATCACGAGGAGACTAGACGGCAGCGTAAGTCGTCTTAATGTTAAAACTGCTAACATATCTCTTTAAGATCTATAGATCTCTTAGAAACTAACCATACAGTAAAGACTTGGGTTTCATCCATTAAACTCGACACTGTTCCCTAATATCATCTTAGAAACCCATGAAACAGGTTACAAGTCTATTTATTAAAACAAAAGCCATCATAAAAGATTACTTGGGTGGCATCCCTACCAAATACCAAGTGGATATAATCTCGTTAGGCAGCCCTGAGAAAAAAAGTAAAAATGTAAATATAAGCTTAGCCTTCGCCTGATGTAATCTGAAAAAATGTGTTCGCTCAATGTTCTTTTTGCGTTTTAGCGGTACGTAAGAAAATTAGGTAAATGGTTTTATGGTATGAAAAAGAAATTTGCACGTCCTTTTGATTTTTGAACGATTCATATTGTTGTTTTTATTTTCTTTGTGAAGGTAAAATCGGAAAAGGTGTTCTTACTTTATTTCCGTTTATTAAAACGTTGCCCCACCCTAGGATTTCTTCAGTATCGTGGGTGCATTTAAAACGCAATTTCTCACTTACACTAATGCCCAGACCCGGAACACCTATAGATTATGCAAAAATTAGCTCCGTGTGGGGATCGAACACATAACACGTAGCGCAGAAGCCGATCGCTCAGGCGCTGCGCCAAACTCTTTCTTTTGGTAGTGTGTAGAAAATAAAAATCTAAAATCTGATGAGTAAAGGCAAATGTATCACGCTTGTATTTCCTGGTTGGTTAGGCAGATGTATTATTAGTTAAGTAATAATGTTCACCCACAGCTAGCCCGTATATAGGTAACAGAGGCGAGCTAATTACCACCTAACTCCTAAGAATTTAATAGAAAAACCCAATAAGAAGATTATTAATTTTCTATTTGAGAATAAACTTGAATTTACGGTTCGGTAAATATTATAAATACATCGAGTTAATATCCGTAAAAGTTTTATTTCAATGTCTATAATATTTTTGAGAGCAAAGTTATCAACTAGATCAGTAAGCTATTGAAGTTTACTTGACATATTTTCTAGCTACCGATACAGCACGTTTTCTACCCTCCATAAGTTGCTTTGACACTTAAAAAGGTCGTTAAAGAAACCCTATCATGTTCACGGTAGATCTTAAGGGTGTTTGCGAAAAAGTATCACGAAAATTCTCGGCTGGAATGAGAGAAAACTAATTATGATTTGTCCTCGCCTTTGTGGAAGGTGAAATTGAAAATAAGTAAGATGTTACTGTGATTTACTGTTATTTGCGATGACGTTCTTTTTTAATTTGGAAGTAATTTACAGGAGAGACTCCTTAAAGTCTGTAGTGAGATTGGGGACGGTAATTTTTTATTTACGCTGTTGAAGATGCAAAAAAATATTTAGATAGAAAACTGTATCGTTTTTAATACTTAGAACGCCTACAGCTAAGTATTTCTTAAGTATCAAGCGCATTGTAGTGTTGTGTAGGTTGTTTCTGTTATAAAGATTTCGTTAAAGTGGTTGGAATACAAGAAAACCCCCTTTTTATCCTCAGCTGCAGCTGACAAGCTCATTACACTCACATAATATACCACCCAAACACTTCTTTGAACATAATTCTTATGATGTGCAACTACAAATCCACCATTTTTTTAAGAGAAGTAGGGCATAGTAGAATTGTATAATTCCACTCATAATTGGAGCTGCCCAACTAGGGAAGTATCCCTTGTAGAAAATCGTAGCCAAATAACAAAGCTCTGTGCTATTTTGTGTTCCAAACGGTAAGCAAGGTCGCCAGAGCTCCGCGAGAAAGCGTTGTGTTACTTATTGTCTCCTATGCTGTCAGCTAGACATGTGTAGGTGATGCGCGTAATATTACTCGGGTGATATTACTTCACAATGTGATGCCATATTACGCATTACGCGACGAATACTAACATCACACCATCACCCGCGCATTTCCTATAATAGAAGAGTGCGAGTGTGATGAGTGATGAAGTGATGTTTGATGTTAAGTAATGTTCGTTTCTGGAACGTAATTTCGCATTCTGTCCTGCCTACTCGAATCGACTTCGCGCGACGCGCGGTAGAGTGAGACAGATGTACGTTGTTCCACAAGTTAGATAGAGAGACGCGATAAGGCGAAGACAAGAAACGTTCGTGACGGATTTTAAGCCGTAAGTTTTTATGAGGTTTATTTTTATTTAGCCGGGTTTTTACCTATGATCACTTGCATTGTTTACATTTTTTTGAGTCAGAACTATGTAGTTGGCGATATGCATTTTGTTGGCTAGATATTCTTTAAAATTAATATCACTTCAAAGTAATAGTACAGTCGAAGTACAAACATTATCAGATCGTTCGAATACGTCGCGTAATGTTTCGAGTAATGCGTAATGTTATCGAGTAATATCACCTGACCGAAAAAGTAATGTTGCATCACATTACTTCTTAGGGTGATGTTTTGCGCATGTCTACTGTCAGCCCAACGATTCCTCCTTAATCTTTACCCCACCCCTCAAAAAGGAGGAATACTCCTGGTGTTGTAAGCGTCCATAGGCTGCGGTGACCACTTACCATCAGGCAGGCCGTATGCTTGTTTGCTAGAGGTATAAAAAAAACTACACGTTCCATCAAACTTTATAGGTCACTGAAGGAAAATAACTTGTAACTTAGCCAAAATGACCTTTATGGGCCTAATGTTATGATTCCAGGGAAAGCAAAACACGGTCGGTCAAGGCTTATAGCTTCAGGTAGTCGAAATTCGACACTTATGTTGTCTACAACAAGATTTACACAACTTAGTTAGAGATTATATTTATGGAGTTCAGGAAAGTGGGGTTAGATTTGACGTTAATGTGTTCAAAGGAGTTATTTGTTGTTTATGTAGCTTTGTGCTTTATTGTTTGAGCAGCGACGGGTGAAAGGCTTGCTTTATTTTAATTATATTTATTGGATTTCGCGATCAACCACTGAAATATATCACTTACAAACAGTAATTCTTGACTGATTTTCTCAACTCTATCTCTACATAAACATACATATTTACATACCATTATATATACCTATGGTAGTAAGTGTACATTAGTACACTTCTCATTAGCCAAGTGGTCCCGAGCGCGACTGCTACGCTAGAGGTCCTGGGTTCGATTCCCAGGTCGAGCAGTGTTATTGGGTTTTTCTAGGAAATTCCCAGTAGCAGCTCGGAGTTAGGAATTTGTGCCCGGTTAAAGGCAATAGGCTCGCCTCCTATTACATGGGGCCTAAACATACCGGCGAACTGTGGGTGTACATTTTAGTACGCCTCTGCCTAACCCTTCGGGGAATACAGGCGTGATCGTATGTTTGTATGTTTTGTTTTTATATGTACTAATGTATACATATAGCTTACTTTAGTATCCATGTAATCAATCTCCGAGCATCAAACTAAGAGTTTTCAAAGAAAAACGAAATAAACCAGACCTGTCAGAAATCAGTACGAAATAAACCGTTATTTGGTTCTTTTGTTGTTTGAAAACCGAACTCCTACCGTTGCAGTCGCGTTTGTGATCTCCAGAATAACGAGGTAGTTGTTAGAATTTTTGTTTATTTTCCCTTTCTTTTACTCAGTGTTCTCTCTTTCTTCTCCAACACGAATCATATTTATCTTATTACTGACGAAGACTTGGCAAAGCAAAGCTTATTCTGTCAGTTTCCATGTTCCCTCTAATCCCTTAAAATGACCTTGAACCATTTAAAGATATATACAAATATGAAATGAAAATAAAGGCTTTGTCGGTGAAACGTTTGTGTGTGGAATCTTTAACTTCGATCCAATGCTTTCAGTTTTCAAAATAGTGTACATTTTTATTTAAAATGGGTATTGAAATTAAACTACTTTTTACGGATTTTATCACGGTATATTGATATTATTTAGTTCCCGACGTTTCGAATCCTTTACAGCATCCATGGTCACGGGCAGACTGAGGTGTTGGACGTCTTGATGTTAAAATTACTAACAGCTACCTTACATTTGTGTTAATTATTAGCTATCCGATTCACGCAGAACGAGCTCACCGTATCCTTTGGTCTTGCAGTTTTGGAAACGTCGGGAACTAAATAATATCAATATACCGCGATAAAATCCGTAAAAAGTAGTTTCATTTCAATGTCTAATATTCGCGTAAGTGTCAGAAATCAGTAAAATGGGTATGTTCAATGAGATCAATGCACTTGTAAAGGCAATCTGTCATTGCCGCCGAATTGTGGAATGCGCTTCCCGAGTGAGTCTTCCCCGATAGGTATAATCTGGGTGTTTTTAAATCACGAGTGAATCGGTTTCTTCTAGGCAAGAGCGCTCCATCGTAGATCGCAGTGTCGCTTAAAATCAGGCGAACTGGCGATCAATCTATACTAATATATAAAGCTGAAGAGTTTGTTTGTTTGTTTGCTTGAACGCGCTAATCTCTGGAACTACTGGTCCGATTTGAAAAATTATTTCAGTGTTAGATAGCCCATTTATTGAGGAAGGCTATAGAAGTACGAAGGCGGACGAAGTCGCGGGCAGATGCTAGTAATAAATAAAATTGCTTATCAATTTAGTTGTCAAATTTCAACACACGTATATTACGATGTTCCTTTATGGACCAAACCTTCAGCTTTGCAGACCCAAGGCCCTTTCCCGCCCATAAATCGTTCCGATCATTCACAATTCACACGTTCTAAATTCAAACCTGTACCCAAACACGTCTGCGCAAGTTTCTTAGCTAAATTGGGGATCCTGAATCCTTTAGCCATCAAACGTTACCCAAACTTTACGGCATACGGTTGAGATCATTGGAATTGCTGCCATGTTTCTTTCATTCGGATCTAGCCTTAAAACAGGTGCGAATGTCTTGGATACACTCTAGTTGTAACATTTCTATCCGGTTTTAGATTCTTAGTTTGTACGAAGTGTAATTGAAGTTTTTTTTGTTGGGACCAGTTTCTTAGTTTAGGAACTTTGGCGTAAGTTAGCATGAGCGCTTTTTCAAAAAATTTATGCGTAAGGCTAGACTTTCAACAGGTTGAAAGGTTCGAGCTTGCGATTTTTACCCGCCGCGCTCCAATATAAACTCTATTTTTATGGTACAAACTAGCTTGGTGGTAAGTATAGTACAAAGTGGTAGAGGGGCTCGTGGGTCGGTAATAACTAAGCTGATCAACTTTTCTGCAAGGTTAAGCTACGCTTGCCGCAGTCAGTGTGTGGATGGGTGACCATTCTCAACACATCGAGACCCCTCCGTGCCTCGGAGAGCACGTAAAGCCGTCAGTCCCGGTTGTCATACGAATATATTTGACAATTGTTAGTGTAGTCAGCAGCCCAAAATAGTCTGACAACCAGTTTGTCTTCCGAATATCGGTATTACCCAGAAATTGGGTTGCGGAGGTCTGATGGCAGTCGCTTCGTGTAAAATACTGATATTCAGCTGCATCTAGGTAGACTGGAAGCCGACCCCAACATAGTTTGGAAAAGGCTCGGAAGATATTGGTACAAAGTATTTTTTAACGTTCGTTTTAGCAGCCTGTAAAGCGATGTTTTTAAACTCCCGTGCGTACGAGAGCTTATTTTGTCGGTTGTCTTTTAAGTCGGGTTCGATGACAAGACTTCCAATAATGGATGCCTAGGGAGTGATTAGTTCTCATCCTATTGATATTTATTGATCTAAAGTCGCCGACCATTGGATTATTAGTTCAGTTCACAGGACAAGAAGTTCAATCGTTTTGTTATGACTACTTACTGAGACGAAAATCTTCCGTCACTAAATTACAATAAAAAACCATTAAGATGCCGCAATACTCTAATGGTTTTAAGCGTGACAGCCACAAAAGAGGTCTGGGTATATTTTTCTATGAAAATCTCAGCAGCATCTCGGAATTTAGAATTTTATACAATAGGCCCCAAATACATGGAACCTGAACATACCGTTCGTCGAACATCCATAGTTCAACGCTAATATGAGTGGCATATCGACCGGAATTAGAGTTGGATAAGTTTTGGATGGTCATGAAATGTATATAACGTCTCGAAAAGAAAGCAGTCCACAATTTAATCGAATCACATCAGTAGACAGCGCCCAATCAGTCGGCAGTCACATGTGAAATTCCATTCAGTTGATCATGCGAGGGTATGGCTCCATTTCGCATTACCCGCTCCACTGATCCTACATTCACGGCCATTGGTACATCCATAGGATGACGTTATGCAGTACGCGCCAGGAAACCAGTTTGATTGATATCGCGTCTCTATCCCGCAGCTATTATACTGCAATGCACATAAGTACATCTAAGAACAAGTCATTTTTATGTTACATAGTCCGAGATAAGCGCGCAAATTCTGTCTGCGAGCGATCGACGCTGCAGATTATCTAGGTTGAAATGAGATAATTTACCATTTGCTATATTAACGATTTGATTCTCTCCGGCTCTGCGTAAGCTTGAATTGACCCTAATCATTTGGGCCGAATACGAAATACGAGTATCTCCCACAAAATAAAAACGATCGCGTTAACACGTGGCGGTACGACCTCAGACCAGGTTTGTCGAAATGAGGTCTTTACAAAAACATCAACGCCCATCACTATAGAAAGTAAACAATGAACACCAACAAAAAACAAATGGAGGTAAACTTTCTTGTTCAACAAATATTTGTTGGAGTCTAGCCATAACATAAACAAGAGAAACAGGTGCGGATGACGGATAACATGTCGAAATACTAAGAAGAACTGATTTTTCTAAATAACAATAGAAACAGCTTACCTGTACAGTCTACCCAAAAACAAAATTACAACTTAGTAACATACCATCTCTCAAACCTTGCTCTCTTTCATACTGATTTCTGAGACTTACGTGAATAAGGTATAGGCATAGGCAGGTATGACTCGCGGTGGCTTAGAGGTTATAGCATCTGGTGTATCTAACCAGAAGACTCAGGTTCGAATCCTGCCTGCGAGTCGAATTTTCCCTTCACTAAATAACTTACGTGAATATTAAACATTGAAATAAAACTACTTTTACGGATTTTATCGCGTTGTAGGTATTGATATTATTTTGTTCCCGACGTTTCGGATCCTTTAGAGTTTTACAGCATCCATGGTCTCGGCTAGATGGAGGTGTTGGACGTCTTAATGTTAAAATGACTAACAGCTACCTTACATTTTTATTATTTATTGTAACAGCTTAAACTATAATTACAGGGTTTACCCTAATGCGACAGTTAAGAACTTTAAATATTATGGCTTACATATAAAAATAATACACTATGTATTAACAAAATAACAGAAATCCAACAACAAAATTAAAAACAAAAACAAACCAAACATTACTGCTTAATATGTTTAAAATATTTAGGTATTATTTTTCTTGTAGCATTAATTTTTACCGATCCGATTCACGCAGTATGAGCTTACCCTGTCCTTTGGTCTTGTAGTATTGGACTTTTGTTACTATGCATGCTGTAAAGGATCCGAAACGTCGGGAATAAAATATTATCAATACCACGCGATAAAATCCGTATAAAGTAGTTTAATTTCAATGTCAACTCTCTTTTTTTTAATATAAATTAGACCACAAACAACAACAACAACATGCACGCTTCTGGTCCTTTTTTTGTTATAATATAAGTATGCCGTTTGTTCTTTTAATTATTATAATGTAATTATTTAATTAATTTGTAACAAACAGACCAGAATTTAAAAAATCATATTTTTGGATTCAGAAACGTTTATATATACACTAACCCACTTATTTTTTTTAATATCTTCAATGTACAGACGCAGCTTTTTTACAATTTTATAATAGTAGAGATTAGAATCAATTGAAATACATTATCATTATCATAAGACCCTCATAACCAGTCAAACACTTAGCGCTCGCGCACTTGTGATTTTTAGTCGGGCGATAGTTTGATCGTTCTGGGATTCACTATGGAGTTATATCTCTCTTCTCCTCCTTCCCTCCTTCCCTCTAAAATGGCGAGGGGGGTGATGGCTGATCCGTGCGTTATACTCATGAACGGGTGCTGCTTGTGGTGACTGGTCGACTTGCTGGCTATGGTTTCTTAATACATTTATAGCTTATTAAAAGTTAACTGAATCGCCTTGTAGGTTCTAGTTATGCATATTATCATTGCTCGTGTAGGCAGGTTCATTGTTTTAATAGTTAAAATTGTCAAAGGAGGCTTGCTAATATTATAAATTTTGCTTGAAAATTTATAATAATAACATGTGCGCCAGCTGACAGTAGCAATGAATAAATTAATAAGTACCCCAACACTATTGCTAAAGATTTGTAAATGGCACAGGACTATTTATGCTAATTATCTAATAGTTTATATTGGTCTGTTAATCTTCCGTAATCTAAATAAATAAATAAATAAATAAAATGATGTGAATTCTATTTTGTATAACGCCTTTTAATAACTTAACAGACAGAAATGTGTTTGCTGGGGAGTTTGTTGCGCCGTTTCTTCTTCCCAGCGAAAACACTAGGAAGCGGTGAAGGGCGGGCGTTTTGGGCGCTGTCTATAATGTAAATATGACGTTCAAAAAGTACTACCTAGTAGTCTATATTGAATAAATGATTTTGACTTAGACTTTGACTTTGACTATGGCAGTGCGCGCATTTGCGGATTAGAATTCGACATGAAATTATACACGACTACTACAGCGACTAAACTATCGGTAGACTAAAAATCACAAGTGTGCATTAGCCCTTAAAAACTAAATTGAAAGCTTAGTTTAAGCACAAAATCTGTTAACTTGTAAAGATTTTTTATAATGAGCAATATCTAATTAACATTCTGTTTTCCAGCGAGAAGAGCTCAAAGTTAACAAATAATACCATTAACAGCGAAGTTAACGTTACATTATTATATCGGATAATGTCGGTTTATGCAAAAGGTGAACTCGCATTGATGCGAAATTATTGTGTTCCGATTTGGACGGTTAGGTATGTAGATAATGAAATTACTGGGCAAATGAGACTTAACAACTGAGGTTTCAAGATGGCAACGGAATCCTAAAAAAACAAGTGGATATTCTATAAACGTCTATGGAATCCAAAAATGTGACTAAAATTCTTGTCTGTTACGGGTTGACGTAAAAACGATTGAATAGTTTTTTTTTTATCTTTGTTAGAAAGTAAATGCTTCAACTTAAAACTGGTGAACTTCTTATCTCAATTAATTAAAACAGATCCTGAGATACAGCTTGACCTATCTGATGTATACAGCCCATACAAAGAAGAGATCATCACTGTTGGTTTTTGATTAAATTATTATTGGGATCCACTTCTAATTAAAAAGTGAGCGAAGCCGCAGGCAAACGATAGTCTTACAATAAAATCCTAACTGTAATTCTACAGTGGTACTTCTGTCATTTTTCTACACTGTATTATAAATATTTGAACGACGCCAACATCTTAAATATTAGTGTGCTCATAAAACAATCGTTTCAAGAAAAGCTCCCGAATTTATCGTAACGAAGATAAGCGTTTAGTGAATAGTCTTCACTGTTTATAGTTCTTGGTAATGCTGTTTTGGAGACGAGTAATTATTTTGCTAATTATATTAATGTTTGCGATAGTGCTGACACAACGAATCGGTTGTGGGTTTCTGACACTTACGCGAATAATAGTCATTTGAAATGAAACTACTTTTACGGATCTTATCGCGTTATATTGATGCTGTAAAGGATGCCGAAACGTAGGGAATTAAAGTACCCATATCAATATAATGCGATAGAATCGGTTGTTCTTTTTATAAGAATTTTTCAAATCGGACCAGTAGTTCCTGAGATTAGCGCGTTCAATTGCAAACAAACAAACAAACTCTTCAGCTCTATAAATATATAGATATAGATTTATCAGTAGTCTGGTGTGGCATGCTACTGGGTTCGATTCCTACGTCGAACAAAGTGTTGCAGTTAATTGTGAAGTCGTAATTCTTTAAAGGAGAAAAGTTTTCTGTGTAGCATAAAATTGAAATGCTTTTATAACTTACTAGCTTCTGCCCGGGGCTTCGCCCCCGTGGAATTTGGTCTGTCATCACATCCCACGGGAACGGGATAAAAAGTATCCTATGTCCGTCTCCTGGTTCTAAGCTACCTCTCCACCAATTTTCAGCCAAATCGGTTCAGCCGTTCTTAAGTTATAAATAGTGTACTTAACGAACACGACTTTCTTTTATATATATAGATTTTGGAACAGATTTTAATTTTGTTCCTCAAATCTTAAAGAAAATGATGTTTACAATTTTGAGCATTACCGCTTTGTTTTTAGTTCTTGAGGATTATGCAGTTTGATGTGTAAGATTTATTCATTGCCAATGAGCGCGAAGTACCTACCAGCATCCTCATGATGTTCTAAGGAATAAAATGATCATATATCATTATCTCCATAATATTTTATCTTGGCTACGAAGAGCATAATTGCTTCACACGGCCAACTTTCTTGGCCTGACTTCAAAGCCAAATTTCAGCCAACTTCGTCGATTCCATACGTATCACCCAATTTTCTCCCAAGATTCGATCTTTGGTTAACCATTGTTCTTTAAACAAAGACCCTTAAAATATGGCGTGTAATATTTTATGACGTCCCGAAGTTCTGCCTATAAGAACTAAGTAATTAAGTATGAGTTATAAATTAATTTTCGATAAATTTGTTATGCCATCGTACCTCATATAATATTCTTTTGTTAATGTTGAACCAAGTTTTACATTAATTTATTGATTAATGTACTTTCGCATTGCTTTTCCTCAATTGAAGGTTTGCAGAAGCAAGATAATTACAGTGCTTAGAATCTTTTAACAAGCAAAACACGTGATTTTGTATTATACTCGCCCATATGTTTGTAATTTTTTTACCGACCGAAGTAGTTGCTAAATAATAAAGGGGCATATTGATTTACGCCTGAAACGATGTATATATTTCTATAAATATTACATCATAAAGTTGGCCAGGAGGCAGATGGCATCCATAATAGACATACGCCATCCATGGACATACAGCCTATTTCCTATGCTTTGTCGCCTTGTGTGCCACGCTTTGTGTCTTTATATCCCAAAGAAATTATTGTAAATAGTCCTTTTGAGATATTTTGCAAATACTAGCAATATACAGACACGGGTCACTTGTAACATTCTTATTATACTTAAGATTATCAAAATAACCATCTAGAATATCCTCGAGTGGCCATATGATGAAATATACATTATAACTCAAATTCAAGGCTTGTAATGATGAAAGTTTGGTAATTTGTTTGGCAACTTCTGCAACACCTGGACTGACACTAACAGTTGCGCTGAAATTGCGAATTTGAATAAATGAAAATTGTCGGATGAGTTTGCAAAGAGTCGCAGTAGTTTTACAATTTATGGCTAGTGCATCTCTTACAACTTCTTCGTTTCTTCCTGTGACAAGGTCAGTATCATTTTTTTATCGTTTATGTCGGTAAACGGGCTGACGAGACCCCTGGTGGTAAGTATTCATCGTCGCCCATGGACACTTGCGACACCAGAGAACTGGCTGATGCATTACCGATCCTTAATAGTCCATACGGACTGCCAGAGCCGCAGCAACCGAGGGGAACTGGATCTAGGCGCTAAAGTCGAAACACACACCAGGTGCTTTACGATAGATTCCGACGTAAGGGTGGTCGCCAGCCAAGCAAACCCTTAGAAGTTGTACCACCAAGCAAGTCCAATATATTCTCGCCTCCTACGAGATGCCTATTTGAAAGGCAGTGAGGATATTATAGGCGTTAAAAAAATATATAGATCACTTCATGGTCTGTTTGTAAAGACCCTCATTCTCAGGAACTCGTGGAGATATCAAGATGAAATAAATACTAAATACTTAGGCCTAAAGTCCCTTGGAGCTGTAGGAAAATTAAGCTTCTAAGTCAATGTAATAAATAATACGGCCATTTATGCTGCATAATTCGACACTCTCGCAAGTAAATCAAAAGATATACAGTGGGTAATTCTCGTTGACCTACAATAATGAAATTTGGCAACAAGCATGGTCTTATAGCCCAAGTACCTAAATGAACCATAATTTAGGGAGGTCAATGACCCGAAGTTCTTCAATACCAATCAGTAGGATATTTGCGTACCATTAGAAATACTCAAAACTGTCTGATAAGTAAGCTGTCTCATTTAATAGAACGGGGTTTTTATTTCAAAGAACAAATTTTTAAAAAGAGATCTTTATTTCTATCCTACATTAAACATACATATATATTTTCATTCCTGTGTCCCGTTGAGGTAGTCAGAGACTAGATTTCCTCTTACTACGATCCTGGCGCACCACTTACGCTTCATCTACGATCTATGATCGTCGGTTTGGGGTCTCTTAACCTTCTTTGAGAACATCCACAATTTAGTTGTAGTAAGTTCGCTGAGGTCGGCCCCTTTCAACTCTTCCATCCGTACTCACCGTGTATACTCGTTGTATCAATCTCATCATCCTCTTCATCCATCCTCTCTACATGCCCAAACCACCTTAACCTTTCTTTCTCAGTCTTTGTTACTACATCTTCTTTCACATCTGCAGTAAACACAATCAACTTTAGTTCCTTGACTAATTTTGATATACATACGTATGTACTTCAGCAAGCTTCGAAACTATAGTATAAATTTTGAAAAGAAAATTAAAAGCAAACTCTTTGTTTATTAAACTTCTTAATAACCAGAAAAGGTTGGCTGTCTCGGCCTCGGTCTTCTACAGACGTTACTGACATTTACTGAAAATGGTCCTAAAATTCTTGCTAGAATTCCCGAAAGTGCTTTAAAACTAATCTGGATTATAGCTCTTTCACCATTCTGTAGTCCTCCAGGACTTGTTTGTGGTCGTTAAATCTAACTAGAATTGCTATTTTGGCTACATTTTAGACTGGATTTCATAAAACATTTCATTGGTGCTTTTTGGTCGTTACAGCAAATAAGAGGATGTATTACAAGACAGATTTTGAATAATTAATACGAGTAATCTTATTGACTGTGCAAATAACAATTTTCTGTTGTTACGAACGTTAATTAAATTTGTGTTTAATTATTTGCGTTGCTATGGCTATGAACATGAAATCCTTTTTGGATTGGATGCGGTCGCAATTTACCACCACACTTGTATTCAAAGAGTTAACCAGAGGTGCCTACAATATGTCTGAGCTGCTTGAGAGAATTGAATGATAATTTCATGGAAAACCCCATTAACACAGCTCGACCTATATCATCTAACGTAGCAGTGGCGCTTAGGACCACTAGATTAATAAGGCAATTATAGAAGTTTAAAATGGTCCTTACATCCGGATAGATTTTTTTTTATACCTAAAATTGGCTTTTCTTTTCATCCCCAAGTATCGAAGTCATCTCAAGATAAACGGTGCAGAAAAAATCTCGTAATAAGGGTCATCAGTTGTATATTGATTTTCCGAAGTTGTGAGTCTTTATTAAAGGAGGCTGGTAGCTTGATGGCCCTTGTCTCCAAGTCGCCCATTAATAAGCAACTTAATATTAAGTACCCATCCTGATTGGATCGCCACTTATAATTATATTGGGATCTTTGGGCGAAAATAGGTCACTATTTGAGTGGCAGTAATAGAAGGTAACTAAGGACCAATCAAATATTATATCTGATAGGATTTAATTTTTAATGCTTACTTAAACCTGCATGCCTGAGAGATTTTCTCGACAGCGTGTAGAGTCTGCTAACCTACACAAGGCTAGCGTGGTGGACTATAGCCTAATCAATCTCATTCTGAGAGGAGACCCGGGACAGTAACAGTATAATGGCTTGATTATGTAGTGTTACTTAAACAGCCTTGAAGCCAAGATTTGTTTGAATCCCGTTCCGAGCACTAATTGGAATTTTCTCAAAAATCTTAGTAGCAACTTGGAGTTTTGCATTTGTGCCCGATAGAAGCACAGCTCTACCTAACCCTTTGGGGAACAGAGGCTGAACAGAGGCTGTTTACAAATATTTATAATCAATTGAGTGTGAATTTCTGTAATATATATATTATGTTAGGTAATATAATCATTGGAAATGTCTGTAAACACATGTTGATTGGATGGAGTTGTTAAAATTGGAAATTATTTTTTATACCTCAAATATTCCTTAATGCGGGGTAAGCCCCGATTTTTACTGAACAGGAAAATAATCTTTCGGTAGCGATTATTTTCTTTATAATAAATAACTTTGTTCTTTATAAAAAAGGAAAAACAACTTTTGTACAGTATCCGATATTAATGAGTTTTTATGAAAGGATGTTTTTGTTTTCGTTTAAAAATCTTTTCAAAGCCTCTTTGTATTAAGACCAAAATTCGTAATATTGATACCAGAGCTCGGATACCGGTAGGTATATTTTTCGAAACGGTGTCATCTTATATACCTAAAAACAATTTTTTTTAGTTACGTTGGATCGGAACTTTAAAAAAAATGTTTTTGAAGAATAATACATTAAATCGTTCTTGGTTAATAAAACGTTTTTAACAGTCTTAATCCATTTTTCGAGACTTCTACAGTCAAACGTAACTAAACAAGTTCACGCTTGTCGTTGTGTTGTGTTCTGCGAAATAAACCGGTTTTTGAAAACGTTTTTATTTCGTTTTCGTTCCATACATAATGTTGTACAAAGAACAGTTAGAAATGTTTTAAAAGCGTTATTTTAAATAACGTTTCCGAGCCCTGATTGTTACCCCTCCTGCCTCGGAGAACAGCACACCTGTACCTAACTCCTTAGTTATACATGCGTGATTGTATGTATTACGAAAAAATGTCCCAATTTCGCAATCCTCCCCAGGGTGGCTCACCAATTCCTCATTCATATTTCAATCCATCTCCCGTACATTGAGAGACAAATGTTATTATGTTGAGTGCTATGGAATATGGATAGTATTTTTACATTCGAAGATAGACAAATAGTGATACACTCACCAACAAAATTGGAAGGCTAGACTAAGTAACAACAACGTTGATAAATTGATCTGGAAAATTAATTGTGCTTGCCGCGGTTAATTTATGGATGGGTGACCATTCTTTGCTCATTGAAACCCCCCGGAAAGGTCATTAAGCTCGTTGGTTCCTGTCATACTTGTGACATGGTAGTCAGCAGCTCGTAAAATTGACGGTTAATCTTTACGATTATGATAAGAATGGTTTGTCCCACTGCTAGGCAAAAACCTCCCGCATCTCACTTTCAGCTGCTATGGAGAAATTCATAGAAAAACCCAATAACACTGCTCGACCTGGGAATAGATCCCAGAACATCTAGCGTAGCAGTCGCACTTGGGACCACTAGAATAATGAGACGTTCCCGTAATCCGTATTATTATTATTATACTAGATATATTGTATAATAATTAATTTGTAGGTAAGTAATTTCGTAGAATTTCGGAATTAACCAGAAATCGTTTCTTATAAAATTCAGTGACATTGAAAACCAACCTCAACTAAATTGAGAAAAGGTCAAAAGTCCATTGTCCCGTAATTTTTTCCAGCCTTGAAACCTCATTTCACTCCATAAACGTCAAATGAAAGCTCGGATAACATCTTAGGAATCCTCACAAAAGCCCCGATTAGGTGCCAAGAATATTATGGGTATAACAATTCTTGGGCGTTTCCCTCCCAAATAATTTAACACCTCGAGAAATGTCTGGACCTTAGGACCATGAACTTTGTGTTGTTTCCTATCAAAGAAAGAAAGAAAATGTATTTATTGGCACACACAACAAACATTTTTTTTTTTTTTTATAAAGCTTACTAGTAATGTGGGTCACACATTACTAGTATTCTTGTTAACCCCTCGTGCTAAGCTAAATGCTTGTGTTACGAGTGGGTTCACGTCGGTAGTGCAATGGGTGGGGTTCGAACCGGCAACCACATGATCGCAAGTCCGACGCCCTAGCCATTAGGCTACCGCCGCTTCAAATGATAATGTATCTATGTGTTTCAGGAGTCAGTGATTTCTTCTTGAAATCGTCATATATTTGAGCAACAAAGATGAACACAAAATAATATATTTATTCTAGTATTGTTCGTGCCTCACCTGTCTAGTGGTCGTACACTCAACTGCTGCGCGAAGTCCCGGGTTCGATTCCTAGGCCGAGCAGTGTTATTATGTTTTTCTATGAAACCCATACATAAGGCTACTTGCTATTCTTAAATGTGTTTAAATTGTATTTATACGTAAATTTACAAAAAAAACTGTTTAAATACCATTTTAGTGCAAGTGGCCAGTGCAAGTTAATATTATAAATTCGAAAGTAACTCTTTGGTCACGCCTCAATTATTTTTTTTTTTTAAATTCCTTTAGATATCGAGTAAAACCGCAGGCTACAGCTAGTTATAAGAGCTAGGTTTCTTATAATTGAGAAATCTTCACAAGTAACGACTGATAAGTTTAAAACGTTCTGTGGTTTTTCGCTATGCAGAGCGACCGCTTTGAGCGGGCAGACACTGGTCCCACCGGTTTACTTGTTAACCCATTCAAAAGGACTTAACATTAACTGTTACTACCAAAAACCAACCTTAACAACCTCGACTAATGTTTAAATTCCATTGCTAAGAGTCACATTGCCGTGTATGTTTCTGATCGGGAATGTAGCAGCGGATTTTGAAGTTTACTCAGAAATAATTAAAGGTGGGTTTGGATTAATTTCGAGAAACTTGCAATCGGTTATAGAGAGATGCTGATTGCTGGCCGTAGGCATTTCTTGGCGGTACAAAACCTATTTGGATATAAAGGTAAGACTGCATAGTAGATAGACTGTTTGCAAATTGAGCTTTAGATTTTCTAAATATAAGTACTAGTATGTTATCTGGTAGTGAAACTGTCTCTTTGATTGTACATCTGATTTGAAAACTCAATTTTCTCGTGACGTTTGCTATGGAGGCTGTGTTCAAAAAGCCTTTGCATATATTTTATTTATAAAGACAAATAATATACCATCACGCCTGTATTCCCCGAAGGGTTAGACAGAGTTGTACTAATGTAAACCAACAGTTCGCCGGTATGTTCAGGCCGTATATGATAGGGCTAACCTATTGCCATTAACCGGGCACAGAGCACAAATTCAAACTCCGAGCTGCTACTGAGAACTTTATCAAAAGCCCAACAACTCAACCTGGGAATGGAACCAAGGAACACGCCATAAAGACCATAGTTTAGTGGTCCGGCCACTAAACTATTTAAGTTTAAATTTTTATTAGTATTTTTACAAATAGTAAACAAGTAGTCTAAAGGCAAATTCAAACACAATAATAATAATTTAATTTTATAGTATTACTAGTCTGATCATGAATTCACGCACATACTAAAGGATGCTGAGAACAGCGCCATCTACAGAGTTCAACAATCACTATGACCCGTTTCAGTGATTTATTAGAATCGGTCAAACCATTTTGGTAGAAAAAGAATTACATACCAACACGCATAAAGGGATTTTTATAATACAAAGATGTAAATCTTTATAATTTACTCTGTACTTATTATTAGTCAAGTGGTCCTAACCGCGACTGCTCAATAGAGGGCCTAGCTTCCATTCCCAGATCGAGTAGTGTTACTGGTTTTTTTAAAATTAAATTCTCAGTCGTAGCAGCCCGCAGTTAGGATTGGTGCCGCGTTGACGGAAATAAGCTAGCTCCCTTTTACATGGGACCTAAACCTACAGTCGCGGCGGCGAACTGTGAATATACGTATTAGTACATCTCTGCCTACCCTGTCCGGAAATACTGGCGCGATGTTTTGATATCAATTAATTACATTCCTGGTTCAATGTATCGGAATCTAATTCTATTGATCTAGATTCTAAGCCCAATAGCCTGGTTATCAATTGACCTGAATTATGTGCTAAGTAGCGTTTTACGTATGTCATCAAGATTACCTATAAAATAATTAAGTGATCCAATTAATTGTGGTATAAACTTTAGGGCAACATAAATCTTTAAATACATAGTAATATTAATTCGGCCGGCTCGACCGGAGTGATACCACGGCCTCACAGAAAACCGGCGTGAAACAACGCTTGCGTTGTGTTTCGCCGAGTGAGTGAGGTTACCGGAGGCCCAAACCCTTTTAAAAGGCGAACAAAGCACTTGTGCCTCCTCTGGTGTTGCGGGTGTCCATGGGCGGCGGTTATCGCTTACCATCAGGTGATCCGTTTGCTCCCCTATCCCATAAATAAATTTAAAAAAAATAACTATCTTTTGCCCTCGGCTTCGCTCACCTGAAGCGATATTAGGATTAGAAATGGATCGAAGATAGAAGCGTAAGGCAAAGGGTTACCTACTAATGTGGTATACATTAGTACCCCACGGTCCGCAGTGTATGTCCTATGTAAAAGGGAGTGAGCCTATTGCCATTAACCGGGCAAAAATCCCAAAGTAATCGCTGCAAAAATTAAAACTGCTCGGTTATAGTGAGAATTTAATAGAAGAACCAGATGACATTTTGGTCGACCTGGGAATCGAACCCAGCACCTCTATCGTAGCATTTGCGTTTGAAATCACTAAGCTAATGTGTAATAGTATCTAGTAATTTATTGGTACACGTTTACATATTTTACACACGGTCTTTATCTAGTACTAGCTTCCGCCCGCGACTTCGTCCGTATGGAATAGTAACTTAGTCTTAGCGTGATGATATATGTATAGCCTATAGCCTTCCTCAATAAATGGGCTATCTAACACTAAAATGTTATGGGCGTGGGCGTCGTTATGGGCGAAAATAAATGATCTTTCTTTCTTTCTTCTTTCTAAAAGAATATTTCAAATGGGACCAGTAGTTCCTGAGATTAGCGCGTTCAAGCAAACAAACAAACAAACTCTTCAGCTTTATATACATATTAGTATATAGTATAGATAAAATAACCAGTATTACTTATATTATTTATTCTATTTTTTACCTTTCCTTTCTCTTGAGTCCATCCAAAGGTTGTCTGTAAGAGATCGCTTTTAGCGATAACACCACCCATTGTACCATTCTATGATTGATAACTTATACTTGACATTAGTTTTTGGTGTACAATAAAATATATTCTATTCTATCCTATTTAATTATACTCTGTGCTTTTCCATTTAAAAAGAAAGAGATAACAGTCTTTCATCTGTCTTTATCTAAGGACTAAAGCCATCGGACCATACGATACTTTAAGTGCCGCGCAACTTGATATAAGTCATAACAAGAATATTTAATAAGACTGTCAATATAGTCTTCAATCAATTCGTGGATATAAAGAAAGTCACCTTTTTATAGTATTAGTCCTTCAAAAAGGTCAGGTGCGTAGTTCTGGCAACCGGCGCGTAGGTATGAGAAGATATATGAATGTCGCAGAAGCAAAAGAGGCATGCAAGAATCATAGCAAGTGGCGGTCTATAGTTTCTGCCTACCCCTGTGGGAGAAAGGCGTGAGTGTATGTATGTTTAAAGTATTTGAAGGGGATCCCTACAGTGGAGACTTTTGTTGAAAGGCACTTGCCGTATTTATTTTCATAGAAAGTGCACTCGCGAATTCGTTTCTTGTGCGTTCTTCAGTCTTCACTGCTAGTTCTGGGTCCCTTCTTTGCTTCCCTTTATCTTCAGGTTGTGCCTCCAGGTTCAGTTCAGTTCGGTGTGAGGCGTGATCAGTTCTGTAGATCTGGCGGTCTGCCTGCTAGTTATTGCCGTGATCACCGTAGAAAATCGTATACTGTAGTACTGTGGTAGACACACTGAATAGTGAGCGAAGTGGTGTTACTAAAGTACTATTTTTGAGGGGCGCAAGTTGTGCCAGCCATAACCAGTGTTCAGAATATGTTTGACGTATGGTGGCGACATTGAAAGATCACGCCACCTTATTAGCCCCACCCACTCGATCACACCTTATGCATGACTCATCGTCCGCTACAGTATTATAGCCTAGAGCCTGCAGACTGCTAGAGCCGCAGCTACCAAGGGGAACTGTCTTTTACACGCCAAAGTCCAAACACACAAATGTGCCTTACGACAGATTCCGACGTAAGGGTGTTCACCAGCCAGTCAGACCCCAAGAGGTTCTACCAACGAGCATGTCAGACATTTTGGAAATTCAGTCCGCCGGTCTCTTAATACTAGATAGTCTAATGATGTGAGACGAATCTAAAGGCAAACTTATGCTTCGATATCAAATTTATCAGCGCTTTGAAACTGCTCTGATAGCTAAGAAGTTGATAAAACTGGATCAGTAATTATACTTACTTATCGCCATTCCCAAGTAATAAATGATGGCCAAACTATTGCTAAACTCCGTGACATTAAAGCTTAAACAGCTGGTGCCCTACATAAGGCCCGTCTCATTAGCATAGGTACTTATTAACCAATGTAGGCTAATTATCTGATGATGTCATGGCATAATTGTCGAAGGGTAAAGTTCACGCCGAGCTCAAAAAGTACGGCACAGAAGATGGAGAATACAATGGATTAATTGTTGTTTATTAATAAAAAATATAGTAGTCATAACATACCATCACGCCGGTATTCCCCGAAGGGTTAGGCAGAGGCGTACATTAATGTACACCTACAGTTCGCCGGTATGTCTAGCTACCATGTAATAGGGGGCGAGCCTATTGCCATTAACCAGGCACAAATTCCTAACTCCGAGGTGCTTCGGTTTGACGTCAGAACATGCTATATTAAGCCGACTTCTCTGGTCCTCTCTGAAAATTTAGGTCGCAGTTTAGCGTGATTTTAGAACCAATTTAAACTTTATGCGATTCTATTTATGGTATTTTTTTTCTTATTGTAATAAAAACCGTCGACTACCCTTCCACGCTCACATCACGCACCCTTTCAAGCTCTGGTTCTTAACTTCTCTCCTAGTTTCTTCATTTTTCGACTACTCTAAGTACCTTCTAAGTGACCAATCAGGCCATTGCCATAAATACTATTGACGAATTTAGGTTAATGTTCTTCTGACGTATCGCAAATACGTTAACTCTGTTATGGTAAGGTACTCGAAGGCCCAAGATAACTGGATTAGTAAATTGGGTACATTTTTTCCCTTTCCTGGTCATAATTTATAGGGTGATCTGATTTTCTTGTAAATAAATCTTCTTTCCCTTTCAAAAAACTGTTTAGGATGAAGTCTAGCTATAATTTTCCTTGAACAAGGAGTGGGAGACATGTTCATTATCGATATTTCGAGTAGAAAATGGATAACTTCATCAGTGAAGGCTTTAAAATGTTCAAATGGTCATTCAACCCATTATGCAACACAGTCAACCCATTATAGGTCCCAATGCTGGGCACGGGTCTCCTCTCATATTGATAGGAATTAGGCTATAGTCCACCACGCTAATGAAAATCTCTCAGACGTGCAGGTTTCCTCACGATGTTTTCCTTCACCGTTTAAGCGCATGATAATTAACTATTAATACGCACATAACTTCGAAAATGAGGTACGTGCCTTGGATTTGAACTCGAGAGCTTTGTCTTCGCAGTCCAATGGTCATGTCACTAGGCTATAACTGCTTTTATTAACGTTCGTGCAGATAGATTATTTCATTTCATTTTAACAGATCGATTAGTTCAATAATACCTACACAACATCAATACTCTCAATACCTATTACTGATAATTGTCGGTTGTATGTTTGATCGCTAATCTAAGTGACCTCTGTCCCTGCCTTGACTTCAGAGTGTGGAATGCGATAAGAAACATGTACGCTCCACTTAATTGAATCAACCAACATTAATTTATTTGTTTTTCTCTCCCAGACCAACAAAGATATCATTACGGAACTTTTTCTTCATTTTGGATTAAGAACAATACTAAGAGTAGTTTTGTTCTCAATCCAAAATGAAGACGAAGATTTATAAAAAGAAATTGAGTGATATATACGAATGGGCCGGCTCGAGTGATACCACGGCCTCACAGAATACCAGCGTGAAACAACGCTTGCGTTGTATTTCGCCGAGTGAGTGAGGATACCGGAGGCCTAAAACCTTTTTAAAAGACGGGCAACGCACTTACGACTCCCCTGGTGTTGCGGGTGTCCATGGGCGGCGGTAATCGCTTACCATCAGGTGATCCCGTCTGCTTGTTTGCTCCCCTATCCCATTAAAAAAAGAAAAGTAGTAGTGATGTGGCCATTGAAATGGAGTTGGAATTAAAGGCCTCTGATTTTTCGAAGCCATTATGCATTATATCACTCGGTGAAATTGTGAAGGAAAATTTTGTCTGAGAGATTTTCTTGACGGCGTATGAAGTTTGCTAACCCGCATTAGGTCAGCGTGGTGGACTATATATAGCCTATAGCTCTGTGTAAAAGTTTGTAGTGTCAGTCCCAGGGTGCGATTCCAAGGTCGAGCAGAGTGCTATTGGGTATTTATATAAAATTTTCATTCTCTGACGGAGTTTGAATTTGCGCTTGATTAATATCATTTTTTGTCAAAGTAAGGTACTAATTGTGACCCATGATATTGTGCCTTGAAACATATCAGGTGTACAGATGTACACCTGTGCACCATTGAAAAGTACAGGCGTGATAGTATGTTATGTTAAACTCATTTTGCAATAATGCTCCCTCATTTATTTCAACACCCACGACGCTTAAGCTAGAAAATATTATTTTAAATTCCAGGAATGCAACTCAATGATATTAAAAATGCTATTACAACATTATTTCTCTTTACTTGCACTATGAAATCCGAGATCGTTTTAATTAAAGTAGTTTTTTACACTTTCATATCTAGCACAACGCAACACTTCTATACTTCTATACATACTTACAGTAATTATTATCAACCTCTTTACGGGCTATAGAAATTTGACATAATAATTATGTCATATTTCAATCTCCAGTAGGGTAAACAATCCAGAGATAGGATTCATTTCAGATAGCCTTTTAACAACTATGTTGAGTTTGACTTCTAGTCTTACCAGATGCGGCTGGAGGGGCTCGTGGCTGAGTAATAACTAAGCTGATCAATTGATCTGTAAGGTTAAGCTGTGCACGCTACGGTCAGTTGGTGGATTGCTTACCACATAGAGACCTCTCCGTGCCGTGAGAGTACGTAAAGCTGTCGGTCCCAGTCTATCCTCCGAATATTGGTATTGCTCAGAAATTGGGTTGTGGTTGTGGAGGTCTGATAGCAGTCGCTTCGTGTAAAATACTGATATTCAGCCGCATCTGGTAAGACTGGTAGCGACCTCAACATATTATAGTTGGCAAAAGGTTCAGAGGATGATGACTCTGCCTGACATTTAAAGGCTAAACTGACCTCCTGAATGGTGGACCTGAATGGAGTTGCCGCAGCATAAAAGTCAGAAGCGCGCTCTATAGTAGATCGTAGTGTCGGTTAACATCAGGCGAATTGGCCATCAAGAAAAAAAAGTCCCCCAGAATATTCGAAATGTCACCGAATTAATCTAGACGTCCCGAATTGCGGTCAGCTTGACGTAAAAGGTGAGCCGGGATGTCCAAGCACGGCAAAAAAGGACCTAGAATTTAATATTAGTAAGACGTATTTCAGATAATTGTCAACTAAATGCCATACAAAGCCTCAATATGTTTAAAAATTACCTAAATGGTCGGGAATTTTTCATCACCGTACCATCATCAAATAAAATTGTACTGTCAGAAGTTGAAACAGAGTTCAAAATTGGAGGCCAAGCGTTTTCTTTAGAAACAGACATTTTAGAATTTCATTGTGCACGCAGAAAATTGCTCGGAAATAAAAAGTTGTACTGCGAACAAATTACTTGTTTAAATTCTCTCATAGCTCTATTATTCAGTGCTCTAATTCGAGCTATAAAACTTTTAAATAAGGGAACTAAATGGGGGAGCAGGAGCTTTTTAGCACTTCGCTCACATATCATCATCATCATCATCAGCCTATAATAGTCCACTGCTGGACGTAGGCCTCCCCCAATGTGCGCCATTTCACCCTGTCCTCGGCCTGTCGCATCCAGCTACTGCCGGCAGCCTTTCGCAAATCATCACTCCATCTTGCCGGAGGGCGTCCTACGCTACGTTTGCCGAGTCTCGCTCACATATCGACTGTCATTTAATGAATGTGTGCTACTTACCTTGTATAGTAGAGAAATTTTTTATGTGGTTTGTGGTCACAAGCGCGACTGCTACGCTTAAAGTACTTGATTCGATTCCCAGGTTATTAGGATTTTCTATGAAATTCTCAGCTCGGAGTTTGATATTTGTGGTTGGCAGTAGGCTCGCCACCATGGGACCTAAAAATACCGGCGAACTGTACAGGTTTAAACAAGGGCGTACTAATGTAGGTACCTACATTGCCTGAGAATACATTAATACGCCCTTGTTTTACCCTTTGGGGAATAAGTATGTTGTGTCTGAATAGAAATTGTATAATGATATTCAGTATAAATAAATAGTACATTTAAAAGCCAGCTAGAACATTCTAGTGTAAGGAAACGTTTTAAAGAAAAATCTTTTACATCCTGGCTCTTAGACAAACGTTTCAGCAAGTCGCAATGTTGTTTTCAACTATCTGTCTTGCCGCCTTCCTTGCAGTGCTTCGTGTGTGCTCTAGTTTTAAAACCTCTAGAATTCCTTTGCTATATTACCGGAATTTGCTTACAATACTCGTGTCTATGGGGTTTGCGGCTAGGCAATAAACTATGTTAAGCAATCGATCTGCAAGGCTCAAATTCAAATGTTCTATTTCAAAATATAGTTTTGTACAGTCAAACACTAGTTGCACGGTGCTTAGAGTGAGAAGGATTAGGTTATTAGTCGACCACGCTGTCCCGGCAAGACAAACTCTTAGAAATGCGGGTTTCCTCGTAATGTTTTCCTTCATCATTTAAGCACGTGTTAATTAACTATTAATGCGCCCCTGACTTTGAAAAGTCAGAAGTGCATGCCTTCGAAACCGACACCTTTGATTGGTAGTCCAGTGATCATATCACAAACATTGTTATAGATTTTTATACAAATTTAAAACCATATTAAGTCGACTTTAGCACAAACAAAATTATTAATTACTAGCTTCTGCCTGCGGCTCCGCCCCCGTGGAATTCGGTCTGTCATCACATCCCACGGGAACGGGATAAAAAGTATCCTATGTCCGTCTCCTGATTCTAAGCTACCTCTCCACCAATTTTCAGCCAAATCGGTTCAGCCGTTCTTGAGTTATAAATGGTGTAACTAACACGACTTTCTTTTATATATATAGACTAGCTTCTGCCCGCGGCTTCGCCCCCGCGGAATAAAAAGTATCGGGAACGGGATAAAAAGTATCCTATGTCCGTCTCCTGATTCTAAGCTACCTCTCCACCAATTTTCAGCCAAATCGGTTCAGCCGTTCTTGAGTTATAAATGGTGTAACTAACACGACTTTCTTTTATATATATAGACTAGCTTCTGCCCGCGGCTTCGCCCCCGCGGAATAAAAAGTATCGGGAACGGGATAAAAAGTATCCTATGTCCGTTTCCTGGTTCTAAGCTACCTCTCCACCAATTTTCAGCCAAATCGGTTCGGCCGTTCTTGAGTTATAAATGAAGTAACTAACACGACTTTCTTTTATATATATAGATAAATATTTATGAGCAGGAAGTTTTAGAAACACATAAATACCTAGCTATTTCAAGACGACTGATGAAAATGTTTCAAGCCTCTAGGCTTTTCAAGGCTCTAGACTTTAAAAGGGTCTACCCTTTTAAAGTCTCAACAAAACCCTGACAGCGTCGCCCTCGATCTATTTTAGTCCCATTTAGGTCCAAAATGTCCTTCTAGTCATCTATCAAGTTATCCATTCGTCCTATTACACGGATATGACCTAACCCAAACTATTTCCATTCCCCCGTGTACGACCCGAGAATTTATACCCTGGATAAGCGTCAAGACTTTCAAAGCTATCCGATAATTGGCTTCCATTTTTATGATGAGTTTTCGTTTTTATTGTGATCTTTTATGCGTAATGATTAATAAGGAAAATAGTCTTTAGTATTGAAGACTATACACATTAGCCTCAGTAGCCTAGTATTCCTGAGTGCGACTGCTACGCTAGAGGTCTTGGGTTGGAATCCCAGATGGAACAAAGTCTTATTGAGTCCGGATTTGTGCCCGTTTAATGCTAGCTAAACATACCGTCTAACTGTGAGATACATTAGACCTCTGACTAAACCTTCGGGGAATACAGGCGTGACGGTTTGTTATGATGGTATGAAATTGAATAAAAAAGATACAGACCAATGATCTCACGATTACACTAACATACTCGTCGAGATAGGGCCCCAACACTATTAAAAAAAAAGAAAATATTGCGTCTCATCCTAAATGTGTCCACGCAACCTAATCCGGGACCTGTCACTTTATCTTTCAATACATTTAATCCAGTTTTTTTGGCAACACTTACCATGACAAATAGGATATGTCCCGTCGTCTCATAAATATGAAAGGGCCATTTTCATGGCACGGTACGTTCCTCGCTCACAAACTAGGGTTGCGATTGTGTTACATTTGTATTATCCTCATGTATACTTCAGATATGTTGTGTCAATCTTGAATTCTTGATATTTGGGTCAATATTGGCTCTGTCCGTGAGTGAAATGAAATATTTGTTCGGGAACAAAATATTTGGCTACATTTCCCCTTCGGTCATCACGAATTTGCAGTCGTAATCAGTCAAAATAATTAGGTAATTTTAATTAGACAGCTCGATACTATTTTTCGACTAGGCAAACTCCACCTGGCCAGCGGGCGCCCTACACTAGTAGGGCGCCCGCTGGCCAGGTGGAGTGACGACTTGCGGAAGGCAGCTGGCAGTGACTGGATGAGGAAAGCCGAAGATCGGGCTCTGTGGCGTTCACTAGGAGAGGCCTACGTCCAGCAGTGGACGAATATAGGCTGATGATGATGATGATACTATTTTTGTTTTACTACTGTTTATTTTATATTTTGGGAAGGATTCGTTTCCATTTCATTGAAGGAATCCCCATCAACGAAAAAAACCGGCGAGTCGGACTCGCGCACGAAGGGTTGCCTACCATTATCGAGTCCGACTCGCATTTGGCCGGTTTTTTAGTATTTTATTGTTATAGCGGCAACAGAAATTCATCGGCCGAAAATTTCAACTTTTTTTTATGGGATAGAGGTGCAAACGAGCGGGCGGATCACCTGATGGTAAGCGATAACCGCCGCCCATGGACACCCACAACACCAGAGGAGTCACAAGTGCGTTGCCCGCCTTTTAAAAGGGTTTGGGCCTATTTTTTTTTTGGTAGCGGGGTTGGAAATGCTTTATGCACTATCCACCACTCCGGGGAGAGCGGTGGGGTGTGTCGGACTCCGCTCTGAAAAGAGCGATCTACCGACTAAAACCAACCTCGGCGTTTCGCGACACCACTTTGGTGCCGGGCCTACGGGAGCGCTGTAGCATTCGTCCGCGGACCCGGCAGTGGCGGGCCGCCTTTTGCGGCCCCCTTCGCAGAAGGGGAGATAGACGTGGACGTTCTCCCTCCCCTTCTTCTACCGATCCGCTGAGCGGAGCGTGGAAACTGCAAACCGCGTTGCCAGCTCGGGCCTTGTGAGTGGGCGGTCGGACTTAAAAGGGTTTGGGCCTCCGGTAACCTCATTCACTCGGCGAAACACAACGCAACAGATGCTTCACGCCGGTTTTCTGTGAGGCCGTGGTATCACTCCGGTCGATGACTTGACTCTCCCACGTCAAAAACTACCCACATCTACTGTCCATCTATCACGGTTCATGAGATACAGCCTGCTGACAGACGGACGGACCAACTGCGGAGTCTTAGTAATAGGGTCCCGTTTTACCCTTTGGGTACGGAACTCAAAAAAATGATAGAATTGCACGAAAGAACAGAGAAGTGAATTATTTTAGCAGCTGAATCAAGAAAGAAAAGTGAGGGATCCAAGAAAGACGTAAAATTCTAGATCTGGAGTCAAAAACTAGAATCATGACAGATGCTTACACTAATTCTGTTTGAAAAGAAAAAGAGAACTGCCCGTAGCAGTATAATTAGTGGTTCAAGGCTTCAAACAAAAAACACTAATTAACTTTCAGTGTTGACTCACCTTGCTAATTGCATAATAATCTCAACCGTCTTCCTAGGCCCATAAGCTTAATAATTAGTTGTTCTTTACACAGCTTGAGTCACTAAAAAGACTTTTTTCTTTCTCAATAAACTTCTATAACGCAAAACACTGATTTAAAAAAAATACTTCAGCGGATCGCACGTTTGATTGTTGCAATGAACAAATAATTGCATACCTTACGCATAGTTTAAATTCAGGTGAGAGAAAAATGCTCACTGCCATTCAGTTAAATGCATCTTTCAAGAGGTGGAAAAGTATCTGACTTGCTCGATAGTAGGACCTATTGCAGTCTGACTAGCTGGCGACCACCCTTATATCGGACTCTTGTCATAATTATAGATATGCATCTTGGAAGAGGAGGAAAAATGTCTGGCTTAGGGGTGCAAACGAGCAGACCGATCACCTGATGGTAAGCGATAACCGCCGCTCATGGACACCCGCAACACTAGAGGATTCACAAGTGCGTTGCCCGCCTTTTAAAAGGGTTTGGTCCTCCGGTAATCTCAATCACTCGGCGAAACACAACGCAAGCGTTGTTTCACGCCGGTTTTCTGTGAGGCCGTGGTATCACTCCGGCCGAGCCGGCCCATTCGTGCCGAGACATGGCTCTCCCACGTGAAAAATGTTTCCACTATCCCCCGTGAGTGCCAAAGCTTCAGTTACTGCGGCTCTGGCAGTCTGCAGTTCGTAGCGACTCTTGAAGCTCAGCTCTCCTCTGGTGTTGCAGCTATTAATATACATTCTTCATCATCAACCTATATACTGGCCCGCTGCTGAGCACGGGTCTCCTCTCAGAATGAGAAGGTTTAGGCTACAGTCCACCACGCTGGCCTAATGACGAGACTAGAATTCATATAATTTCGATTTGATTTTTAACCTACTAATATAACTTGGATTAGAACTCAAAATCTTTGACACGGCAGTCCAAGTTACATTATTTTTACCAAAATGTTGATTAACACGTTATTGCGTAATGAAATGAAATGATATTTATTTTCTGTAAGTAGATCTTTAGAGACACTTTTACAAGTCAATGGTTTGTTTTTTTATAGCTAGATGGCTTCGGCATTTCCTAACTGACAACCTCTGAGAAGAAACACCGAAACAAACTCAGAGAATCATGGTCTCTTTTAAAGTCCAGACATAAAATAATGTGAGTGGGACAATGCAGGGCAATGTCTGTAATGACCTTTTGAGAAAAGAACCATAGCAGGTTTGAGAAGACCTGTACTAACTGACAGCAATTTCGGTATTTCGGTCAGACTATGCCTTTTATTTACTAACTTAAGGGTCAAAGCTTTGAAATTCCATTTCATTTCGACATCGACAGAACTGTTTCAAGAATGCATGTTTCATTTTCATAATAATATCTTGTTGCTTTCCATCCAGTTTCCTGTCCAATCCCATTTGGAGGTATCCTGCTATATTCCACATCCACTTGGCCGGGTTTCCAATGTCGTTTCGTGTTCACTCCAGTTCCCCTCCGTATTATATGTTTCATGGATGTTATTTGCATATTTCATAGAATAACTTGGGTCTTTCACGTATATTTTTAAAAGAAATATACAACCACGCCTATGTTCCCTGAAGCGTAAGGCAGAATTGTACCCACTAATGTACACCGACAGTTCGTCGGTATGTTTAGGTCCCACGTAGCCGGGCACAAATTCCCAACTCTGAGCTGCTAGTGAGAATTTCACAGAAAAATCCAATAACACTGCTCGACCTGGGAATCGAACCAAGGACTTCGAGCTTAGTAGTCGCGTTTGGATTAGTAGCCAGTGTTGAATTACTAATATAGCTTTTAATGTTAGGATTTTCTATAAAATTTACAATAGGAGCTTGGAGTAGCAGAGAAATCTGACAATCGAATGAACCGGCTCGACCGGCCTCACAAAAAATCGGCGTGAAACAACACTTCCGTTGTGTTTCGCCGAGTGAGGGAGGGTACCGGAGGCAAAAACCCTTTTTAAAGGCGGGCGACGCACTTGCGACTCGTCTGGTTTTGCAGGTTTTCATGGGCCGGGCGGCGGGATCGCTTACCATCAGGCGAACTAAAACATATAGCGAACATATCCCATTAAAAAAATCGACGAGGGTAATGGCCCTTATGCTCTGTATTTATTTATGAAACGAATATCAGCCATTTTTCTTTGCACACGTCCTTCTAGAACGACGTAATCTCACATATATTACTTTTAATGGTATATTTATAGTAACAGTAATAAGTGTTGGTCCATTTCATTCGGTGGACGTGAGATGTATGAATATAGCAATTTATTGGCCTCGCACCTGCTGCTTATTTCATATTGTATCGAGGGAAATTAAGTACCTACGAATGAGGATCTACCTATGGAGAATGATACTTAGTGGATGAAAAAAAAAATACATTTTATATGTCAGTACCTATATATACAGGATGAGATATTTAAGGAAAATAATTATACTTGTTTAGTATTGTAAGCAAAAGGCTCGCCCCCTGTTACATGGGACCTAAACTTGCCGGCGAACTGTGGGTGTACATTAGAACGCCTCTGCCTAACCCATCGGGGAATACAGTTGTGGTATTTTGGTATACATAAAAAAAATTATTTCAAGTGATTTTTTATAGTGTGTGCGATAATTTTATAAAGTACTAGCTTCTGCCTTCGACTTCGTCCGCGTAGCGTGAAGATATATTTATAGCCTATAGCCTTCCTCAATAAATGGGCTATCTAACACTGAAAAAATTTTTCAAATCGGTCCAGTAGTTCCTGAGATTAGCGCGTTCAAGCAAACAAACAAACTCTTCAGCTTTATAGTATACTAGCTGCTGCCCGCGACTTCGTCCGCGTAGCGTGATGATATATAGCCTATAGCCTTCCTCAATAAATGGGCTATCTAACACTGAAAGAATTTTTCAAATCGGTCCAGTAGTTCCTGAGATTAGCGCGTTCAAGCAAACAAACAAACTCTTCAGCTTTATATATTAGTATAGAAGTATAGATAAAAGAAAATTAAACAGTACTTCCAATCATATTTTTTTTTATCAAAATAAAACCGACCTTCTAGTAAATATGGTATATTTCATCCCAGAAGAAATAAACAAACTTATTTAATCCTTTTCCTCAAACAAAAAAGGGGCGCAAAAAAAAGACAGAACCTTAAATAAACAAGAATCGAAAGGAGTATTGAAACAATTTAAGGCTGATCGTTCTCATAACCCGCTAAATTTCAATTTTGTTTTTTTTTTTTCTCTGTAACACGTACCTACGTGTATACCTATATGGCAGTAGTAAACGGGACATTTTTAACAATATTCACAACTGAGAATGAACTCCCAAACTCTTTTAAAAGACGGGCATCGCACAACATGCGACTCCTTTGGTGTTGCTGGTATCCACGGGCGTCGGTAATCGCTTACCATCAGGCGATCCGTCTGATCGTTTGCCCCCATATCCTATGAAAAAAAAAAACATTATCTACCTATTATTCTACTGATGGGCACGGGTCTCCTTTCAATATGAGAGGGATTAGGCTATAGTCGACCATGCTGGAGTTATGCGGGTTAGCAGACTTCACACGCCGTCAAGAAAATCTCTCTGGCACGCAGGTTTCTTCATGATATTTTTCTTCACTGTTCAAGTACATGATAATTAACAATTAATGCACTTCGAACAGACAGAAGTGCGTGCCTTGAATTTGAACTCAAGAGCTTTGACTTGGCTGGCCAATGGTCATATCACTAGCTATCACTGCTCTTCATTATACAATTAACTTCTTTACTTCGAAATCCTTGACAAAAGTGTGCCGATTGCCAAAATTGTCAATTTAGGTAACTTCTAGGCGGAAAAGAGCAAAAATAGTGACAGTTCAGTGAGTCGTGTCATGTCATGTCTCAATTGCCATAAATATATAATGTGTTATTATCCTCCAAACTTTTTAACCGTGGGAGAGCGATGCTTCGACATGAATGGGCCGGCTCGATCGGAGAGATACCACGTTCTCAGAGAAAACCGGCGTGAAACAACGCTTACGTTGTGTTTAGCGGAGTGAGTAGATACCGGAAGCCCTTTTAAAGGGCCGGCAACGCACTTACGACTACTCTGGTGTTGCGGCTGTCCATGGGCGGCGGTAATCGCTTACCATCAGGCGATCCGACTGCTCATTTGGCGCCTTATGCCATTAAAAGCATTATTAGTGAGCTAAGAAGCATTATTAGTGAGCTAAGAAATATTAATTGGATTCAAGTTTACAGAAACGTGAATGATGTTAATATTATGGTGTCTAAATTTTACAAAATCCTAAATGACCTTATAGTTAAATTCATTCCTAAACGCGTACCAAAAAAATCGAACTACCCACCCTGGTTCAGTTTTACTCTAATCAAACTATTGTCAAAAAAAAATAAACTTAGATTAAGATATAAAAAATTTAAAAATCCCAGGGACAAATACGAATTTGAACTTTTGAGAGACCATTGCAGTAAATTGCTACATAAAAATCACAGCGAATATAAAGCAAAAATAGAATCAAACATCTCAAAGAATCCCAAACAGTTTTGGCGTTATATCAAGGATAAACGAAAAGGCCGCACTTCGATTCCCTCCACAGTCCATCTAAATAATGCTTATGTCTCGAGCGGCGCTCAAATTGCAGATATCTTTGCCACGCATTTTTCATCAGTCTATGATGATCGAGGCTCTGTTATGATGCCCGACGGAAATTTCACAAATAACATTTACGATTATACTTCCAAACTTCATCTAGTGGAAAAAGATATTACTAAGAAGATAAAAACACTTGATATATTTAAAAGTGCCGGACCTGATAACATTCCCCCTGTCTTTATAAAACGATGTATAACCGGCCTATCACTACCTTTAACTATTATATTCAACCAATCTTTACAATTAGGTATTTTTCCTGAAGAATGGAAGAAAGCCAGAATCGTTCCTGTCTTTAAGAAAGGTGATAATTCGGATGTTAAAAATTACCGGCCTATTTCTATACTTTCCTGTTTCTCTAAAATATTTGAATCTCTCGTTTGCCCAGCTATAACTCTGCATGCTAAACCACATATTTCATCACATCAACATGGATTCATGCTCGGTCGCTCCACAGAAACAAACTTGGTAACATATCTCAATGATTTGGCACGTGATCTTGATGATGGACGTCAGGTTGACGCAATTTACACTGATTTTAGCAGTGCTTTTGATAAGGTTAATCATTGCTTGTTAGTTCGGAAAATGGAATTAATTGGAATAGGTGGTCCTTTATTGCGTTGGCTTACTTCTTATTTGTCTAAGAGATCTCAGTTAGTTGCAGTAGGAGGATTCGAGTCTCGATCCTATTATGCCAACTCGGGAGTTCCACAAGGATCCCATCTAGGACCCGTACTTTTTCTTATATTTGTCAACGACCTCTCGTCTTGGATTTTTAACTGCAAATTCTCCTTCTACGCGGACGATCTGAAGATCTATAAAACAGTTGAGTCGCTTGATGATTCTACTCAGTTACAAAACGACTTAAACCGTATTTATCTCTGGTGTGAAAATAATGGTATGTTCCTTAATGTTACTAAATGTTATCAAATAACATTCACTAGAAAAAAAATACCGCTTACAATTGCATACACGCTTAATGGTGCCAAACTGGAATGTGTAAACGAAATCAGAGACCTCGGAATAACTATAGATAGTAAACTGTACTTTATCCCTCACATTGATACCATAGTAAAAAAGTCCGCTCAAGTGCTCGGTTTTCTCAAACGTAATACCAATAGTTTCAAACATCCTCAAACAAAGTTACTTTTGTACAAGTCTCTTGTCAGAAGCAAATTAGAATACGCCAGTACAGCTTGGTGTCCATCATACGCTGTTCACTCTCAGCGTATAGAGCGTATTCAACGCTCGTTCACACGTTCCTTAGCTTTTGGTACTCGTGGTATATCTCACAGATCCCCCTATAGTCAAAGATTATCCTTCTTTAAATTAACAACTCTGCACGATAGGCGCGTAATGCTTGGTATCTTATTTATTCACAAGCTCCTTAATGGTAAAATTGATGACAGTTATCTCTTGTCTCAGATTCCACTTACAGTACCCCGAAAAATACCTCGTAAATCCCTTACAAAAACATTTTGTCCTCCATTCTGCCGAACAAATATTGGTGCACATAGTCCTCTGATTCGAATATTTAATCAATATAATATGCTTAATCAAAAATTGAACTCTAAGTTAGATATATTTCATGACTCCTTGTCCGGTATTAGAAAAGTTTTAGAATTAAGTTTCAATTGTAATGTCGCATCTTTATGATAATATTTAAGCAATAGTAATATAGTTCTGTAGTTTCTCAAATGTAAAACCTACATTTATAATTTCTAACTGTTTTAAATTCCTACAATAATAATGTTCTGTTTGTTTGTATCTCTGTAAATGTAATGTACACCTCTAATTGGTATATACATAAGAAAATATGCCTTCAACCATTGATCTCAAGATTTATGTATCATGTATTTGCTGTTGGTGTACTCAATAAATAAAAAAAAAAAATAAAAAAAAAATTAAAACAAATGCGAACGACTTCACCTTAACTGAGAAGCGTAGGTACCTCTGGGATCGTAGAACGGCAATTGCTACAGTCCTATACAGTAAAGCCTGTTGCTCGAAGCGAATGTAAGCCGCTCAATTCCGTAGCGTCACTGACGTTATTTTAAGCATACGATCTAATCGGCTTGCAATGTCTTTAAGAGGTTGTATGCTAAAGATCCCAGCATGTGTCTTAATTCTTGCTGAATATAATATATGTATATAAGACTGTAGACATACCATAGACATTGAAATAAAACTATTTTTACGGATTTTATCGCGTTGTATTAAATTTTATTATTTCCCAACGTTTCGGATCCTTTACAGCATCCATGGTCACGGGTAGACTGAGGTGTTGGACGTCTTAATGTTAAAATTACTAACAGCTACCTTACATTTTTGTTAATTATTAGTGATCCGATTCACGCAGAACGAGCTCACCGTATCCTTTGGTCTTGCAGTTTTGGGCTTGGATTTAGATTTAATAGATTCTATAATGGGGTTCCAAGCAGCTGGTAAGACCCAACCATCTTCTCTATTGAAATTTGGGTGTTTTTTAATTTCAATAGCCTCACGAATCATCCTAGGTAGGAATCGGTTTTCTTTTGCGTATCCTAATCTATTGCTAATCCGTAAAAATAGTTTTATTTCAATGTCTAATATTCGCGTAAGTGTCAGAAACCAGTACATACCATAGACGTTTAAAAAATACTTAGATGTGAGCAAAGATAAAAACAGACACATTTTTTTGTTAGAGCTTAAAATAAAGATACTTATTTTGCTGCAAGTTTCAAGCTGCACGATGCTCACGTTATAAGAACTAAGTTGTAACAAAAATCAATGTAATAATCTTTGTTGAAAGGAGTATCTATGGAGTTTCTTGCCGGTTCTTCTCCATAAGACCCACTATTTGGAACCGCGCACCTAGTTTTTGACTATTCAAAAGTACCTGTATTGCTGGTCTAATTGAAATAAAACATTTGACTTTGACTTTATTGAAAAAAAAACCTGACTCTGGCAGATCTCGAACCTGCGGCCTTCCGGTTAAGTGCACCGGACGGCTTAATCAACTAAGCTACCTAGACCACTGCCTGTGACATCGAATTTCTCTTAAAATTACTTCGTTTTTAAAGTGACGTTTAAAATGTTTATCTTATTAAATGTGAGGTACGGAACCTTAAAAAGAACTAATAACACAAATATTTCTCGCAGCCTGAAAATGCTGAATAAAGCAGTTAATTATTGAAAAAAATAAGGTACTTACCGGTATGAAATAGCCGTAGTAAATCGGATATTCCTTGTTATAGCTTTACTTCAAATGCAGGTTAACAAGTATACTTCATTTACAATACTCATCGCGCTATAATTGAAATTCTAATAATCCGCTCGCCAGCTACCATCCGATGGGCGAAAAGTGAAATATTATTCACTGTTCATTACTTTATCTACTGTTATACAATAGTTATTGTACCTAGTAACGAAACGGCCATGTACATAGGTGTAGAGTTTGTGAAGTTAGGCCTTGTAGAGTTAAGGGTTTGGCTCTACATGAGATCTCATACATATTAGAGAGTGCGAGCCATATGGATATATTTGACACTAGCTTCTGCCCGCGACTTCGTCCGCGTAGCGTGATGATATATAGCCTATAGTCTTCCTCAATAAATGGGCTATCTAACACTGAAAGAATTTTTCAAATTGGTCCAGTAGTTCCTGAGATTAGCGCGTTCAAGCAAACAAACAAACAAACTCTTCAGCTTTATATATTAGTATAGATGAAAATGTTTTTGGTGGGATAATATTTTACTTAGTTGAGATTTTCAGTAAATAATAGTTCATATCACGCATATCACGCGCTTAAACGGCAAGGGAAAACATCGTGAAGAAGCCTGCACGTCTTGAGAGATTTTCTTGATGGCGTGTGAAGTCTGCCAACCCGCTTTAGGCTAGCGTGGTGGACTATGGCCTAATCCCTTTAATTATGAGAGGAGACCCGTGCCCAGCAGTGGGACATATAATGGGCTGATTATGTTATTTATATTTTGAAGCGACGGCGGTAGCCTAATGGCTAGGGCGTCGGACTTGCGATAATGTGGTTGCCGGTTCGAAACCCGCCCATTGCACTACTGACGTGAATCCACTCGTAACACAACCATATATAGCTTAGCACGAAGGGTAAACAAGAATACTAGTAATTGCCAATCCACATTGCTAGTACCTACGCGTTTTAAAAAAAATACGATTCAAATCATTACCTAGAAAATCGACAAATCTTACTTACCAAATCGTAACACATTTTACTTCAAATAAGTTTTTTTTCTTATATATAAATCCTGCATTGTTATATATATGCAATAAGGTATCTATAACGCATCTGTAAATTTGTACATCTTGGTTTTATTATGTTTTGCATGACGAATCCACCTAACGACCCCCTGGGGTCTCGATCCTTCGCAGGGCATCGCAATACAATACGCACCTATAGAGGCTCAAGGAGGATCACTGATGTGATTGCACACGTGCCGGTATTAAGGGTGAGTTTGAAAGTTCTCTCGACTGCAGTCTTGTCCAATCAGTTGTGTCTAAATCGATGGCCAATTTAACTTGCTTGCTGATGTATTTTTTTCTGCATAAGTATAAGCCCTCGGCAGACAAAGAGAGCTCCTATTTTATAGCTAATAGTTTTTCCATCGCTAGTCTTGAAGTAAACGTTATCAAATTGAAATGCAGACTTTATAAATAGAAGAAATAAGATTGAATTTCAACTCTGGCTATCCCGCGGATTTGTAAATAAAGATCTTATATGCTTATAGTCCTTTAATTTTTGCTAATAAATGAAACTATAAGATGTTATTTTTGTTTCCATTCGAATTTGCATGCCAGAGATACTTTCTCGACGGCGTGGGAAGTCTACCAACCCGCACTGGGCCAGCATGGTGGACTGTGGCCTGACTCAGGTCACAGGTTTCCTAAGGATGTCCTTGATCCCCTTACAGTACAATTGTAATTACCTCCTTCCTACCCACAAGTACTTTTTACCGTGGGGATCGGTGCAATTATTTACGATGACTAACACATGATCAAGTATTGCTGCTTGTATCCACTCAACGCAAAAAATGAAGCGTCATACTTCAGTTTTCTATGAGAAATAATTTTGCAAACCGCGTAAACAACTTTCCACCATGGTAGATAGGAAGTTTACAATTTTTGCAGGCGACTTTTGAAACTTGGTCAAGCTGAAATGTTTTGAAATATTATCTTTTATGTCTTAATAATTTTATCTCCTTAATTTTGAATGGAAAAACACAGAAATGGTCTTTAGAGTAAGATGCTGCAGGCATTAATATAATAATGGTTAAATAAAAACATTTTGTGCTTAAAATTTTGCAGAAATACTTGTTTACTTTGAGGAATTATAATGAACAAATTCTCTTGTAGCACCGTAAGTCTTAATTATCTGATTATAATAACCATTTTCAATCTAAAGCTCACAAACAACATATTCAGCATGCTAAATAATTTTGGTTGGATGGAGGTAACTCGTTGAAAAAAACTTAAACTATTTTGAAGTGCCCATGACCATGGATGCTGTAAAGGATGCGAAGCATCGGGAAAAATGTTACTAGCAGAGGGTTCAAATTCGTCCGTTTTTAGAGTGGGTCAGGTAACAGCTATAACCCATTGTACATTGAAATTTAAATCTTCTTAGCCTACTCTTTGTCTAGTCGCAGTTTCTATGTCCAAAAGGTTGTTTACTAACGTCCAGTCACTGTCATATATGACAGAACAGTTTATATCAATCAACGATAGAATATCAATACAACGCGATCAAATCCGTAAAAAGACGCTTTATTTCAACGTCTAATATTCGCATAAATGTCAGAAAAGTAACTCGTTTTTAAGTGTTTCTCAAACTGTAATAAAATAATCAAATGTATGGCTCCATTGCAGTCGGCTATTGTGCTATGCGTCGTAGGATCGACACCAGCTTGGAACTAAGTAATATTTATATGGCCTGCAAATATTTTTTTTGGGTCTGGGTGTTAATGCATGTGAGATTTGTGTATCTAAAGACATCCTCCATAGAGGAGAACATTATAGTGTGGAACAACTTTTTTTTAATCATAACATACCATCACCTCTATATTCCCCGAAGGCAGAGGCTTTCTAGTGTACATCCATAGTTTGCCGGTATGTTTAGGTCCCATGTAATAAGGACCAGCCTATTGCCATTAACCGGGCACAAATTCCAAAGTTCGAGCTGCTACTGGGAATTTCATAGAAAAACCCAATAACACTTCGCTCGACCTGGGAATCGAACCCAGGACAGCGTAGCAGTCGCGCTCTGGACCACTAAGCTATGCAGTTTTTTTGAATTTGTAACCATTTCAACTTTCATATAGCAACCATACATCATATGACATAATAATACGTATCAAAATATCCAATTCACGTGAGTGAAGCGTTCCAAAAGCAAGGTTAGCGCAACAGAGATCTAAAATTGCATTTTTCAACTTAATTTGAACAAAGCTATTTTTAGTGCAAGCTTATTTGGTTTTCAGTGTTTACGACAGGGGTAAAAGTATGATGTATGATTTAAAATTGGAAAGATTAGGTACGTTATGATATGAAAATCATTTTGGAAGAAAATATAGTTCTATTTTTAGACGATCCGTGGTCTAAATGTGAATGTTTTAATATTTCAAATATCAAATTTATCATCGTCCACGCTTCTATTTTTGTAATGGTTGATATTGATATTCAGTTGCAAAAGTTATTCCAATATTTAAAACGAAAGCCAAACTAATGATCACGATTTTATAGGTTTAATTGGCAGTCCAAAATCAGGAATCTTGTGTTTTTTGTATAAAAGCAACAGCATTAAATATAACATTATATTTTCTACTTTTTTAAGAACATATTGATGAAATTGTCATCGCCGTCATTCCCGCCGCATGCACACATACACATTTAACTGAAGATACCATATTTTTGTGATTTTTTTGCACTTTACATGCTAAAGTTATATTAGTGAAGGAAAAATTCGACTCGCAGGCAGGATTCGAACCTGCGTCTTCCGGCTAGGTACGCCAGACGCTATGACCTCTAAGCCACCGCGACTGCTATGTCGAAATTTGCCTTCACATCACATCACAAGATACCAGTTATGCCAAGAGTTCAGTTCTAGCGTCAATTATTCAAAGGACCATTTAAATTGAGGCTAGAGTTAAAATGTTCCTTTGTGTAATTTTTTGTTGAAATTGAAGATCATTGTGTCGCCGTGAGAAAATATTATACGTAATCTCATATTCGTAATAGTGTCACTTCGAGTCTAGAATTTAAATTGTGTCTTTTAGTATTATTATTCTTATCCCCTGTCATATTCAAGTCCTCACCCGCCATCAGCGAACCGCGCGCATAACCCACCCATTTAGCGGTTACGGCCGTGAGTGCCGTGACGTGGCCACATTTATGTAACGCGATATTTTGCACAAAAACCGCTTAAAATTCAGTTCCCGGAGAACGTGACCATACATACGTACATCTAGATATTATTACTTTACTCTTTCTATAGCGCATTGTTCGCTCAGACTTGTCCATTTAAAAAAGAGCAATCGTGGGACACGCAAAAAAATAAATAATATCCCGCCATTGTTAGAAGAGTTGCTTAAAAACTTTTGTATTTGGAACGATGTGGTTGCAGAAATTTAAAAAGTTCGTACGGTGAAATAAATATATTTAATTGGAAAAAAAAAACAAATATTGAAAGGGGATTGCCTTTAAAACTTATGTATTTGGAACGAGATGTGATTGCAGAAAATTTAAAAAGTTCGTACATTGAAATAAGAACAGCTAATTACAAAATTTAAAATAATATATTAGGTACATGTTGTGTTGTTTATTTCGCTGATAGAGACACATAATTTACTTTTTCTGTTTTTGACTGTAATTAAATTTAAGTAAACTTCTGCCCCAGGTGCATCGACCGTCCATCTGTTGTGAAAGTGATAGGTCGTATTTGGTGCAACCGTACAAGGGCTTGGCAAACAATGCTATGCCGCTTCAGTTAGCGAGGGTCTGCTAACAGAATATACTCTGGAAGCACCCAAATTTGTATTTCCGATGACAACATTTGTCGGGACCAGATGTTGAGGGGTTTGATTAAAGTGTATTTTGTTGACGAATTTTTGCGCATTTATTTTAAACATTAAACGTACTATCACGCCGGTATCCGCGAAGGGTCTAGCAGAGGTGTACTGTTGTTGTTCATATCTAGTACATTGGTAAGTATGTTTTTAGATCGCATACTTTTTCGGATTTTATTTATTACGAGTGTTTTGTATAGATATTATTTAATACCCGACATTTTGGAGCCTTTAAATCTATGGTCACGGACTGAGGTGCTGGATTAAATAATATCAATACAAATCAATAAAATCCGTAAAATGTAGTTTTATTACAATGTCGTGTAAGTGTCAGAAATCAGTAACTATCTACTTAATAAGGATTTCATAGAAAAACCTCAAATTTCTTATTGGCCTGGGATTCGAACCTAAGACGTTACACTCAGTATCCGCGGTTGCGCCCACAAATGAGACAACACACTTAAGTATTTGTTTAAATACTCCTTTTTTCTATAGCAATGATACTACTTTCATGTTTCTTCTACCACACCCAACTTCCTCAACAAACTGACGTCACCTTTAAGACGTAAGTTCAGAATGTGAAGGCAAATTTCGACATGGCAGGTAGGGCTCGCGGTGGTTTAGAGGTCATAGCGTCTGGCGTACCTAGCCAGAAGACGCAGATTCGAATCCTGCCTGCGATTCGAATTTTTCCTTCACTAAAATAATTCCTCTACAAAATCAAGTAACGTAATTATCTGCAAAGCAAATGAAAGTAATCCACATTAACACTAACTAAGCTTCACAGTATCCAACAGTATTCGGCGTGATATTACAAATCCTTCGGATACCGTAACCGGATATAGCGCGATTGTTGCCACCCTACCCGAAACGGTTTTGATTTAGCAAATCTTAAGCCCCTTTTGTTCTAAGATTGACATGATTTATGCTTCTTGTCTTGAGTGCTGCATATCGGGTTTCTGTTGAAGGAGCCCTTTTTTACCCGACTTAGACTGAAAAGAAGGTAATGTTTATATACCACCACGCCTGTTTTCTTCGAAGGGTTAGGCAGAGGCGTACTAATGTACACCCATAGTTCGCCGGTATATTTAGGTCCCATGTAATAGGGGGCGAGCCTATTGCCATTAACTGGGCACAAATTCCTAACTCCGAGCTGCTATTGCAAATTTCATAGGAAAACCCAATTACACTTTGCTCGACCTGGGAATCGAACCCAGGACCTTTAGCGTAGATGTCGCGCTCAGGACCACTTGGCTAATGAGGCAGTTAGGTAATGTCTGTATAATAACAACATGATTGGTTCATTTGAAAAAGCATGTGTAGGTACCTACCTATGTGAGATTTGTGTTTATACATACCTACACACGGAACGAAGGAGTACAAATCGTAGAGTGGGAGAAAACATGCCATCACGCTTGTATTCGCTGAATGGATAGGCAGAGGTGTACTATATACCAACAATTCGGTATGGTGGAATGCGAGCTAGTCAACTCCAGCTGCTACTGAGAAAAAGAACTCAATAACACTTTTCTAGAATGGGTCTCGACTGCTACTTTCTTGTTTTAGGGTTTTATCACTTCCAAAATACACAGAAACGCAGTCGGGGCTTTTAGTTTTTCAATAGTTTAAAAAAAATATTTTTAGGCTGTGTCACTTTCACAATTAATCGTACCTTTTAGGGTGCAGAGCGTGCCAAACAATTACACATACCTAATCTCGAAAAACATCACCCTCCTTCTGTCTCAGTCGGGTAAAAAGACTTATGTAAACGGGTCCCGGGCTGTGGTCATAGCGTCTGGTGTATCATACCAGAAAATGCATGTTAGAATCCTGCCAACAAGTCTACTAACTTTATACCTACCATTTAATTTCAATATAATTTCATTTTACGTGCATTGTGCTAATTTGAATAAATGTTGTTTCAGGTAAATTACTCAGTCGTACCCGGCAATGCACTCAGCGCTCTCCGGATTACGTCATGTGAGTTAATTCTAAAGTTTGTTGAAAATCAGCGCTTTAGCGCTGCAAATGCTCTCAAACTAAACTACTTACTTTCCAGCTAAAAGTAGCACTAGCTTTTTTATTTAAAGACAAAAATGTGGAAATCTATTTGGCAAAAATTCAACTTGAAAATCAATGAGATTGAGATATAATGAGAATCGTACTAAAGGTTGAGAACTCAAGTGATTAAAAATTATAACATACAGTTAGCGCAAAATAACTTGAACCAGAATGGTGGATGCGCAGTAGTCGATTTTTAGTACATTACACGTAAATGCACTGCGCAAACTTTCCCCCTCTCCGTTAGTTTTGGGTCAAGTTATTTTGCGCGAACTATACATGATATATCATCATGCCTATATTTCCCGAAGAGTTATTCGAAGGTGTATTAATATACATACAACACCCACAGTTCGCTAGTATGTGAAGGGTCTGGCGGAGCTTAAATTGCCCACAAAAACGTAATACCAAAAATAAATCGTAATTCAAACAATATTTTATTAAAGTGTGTTATCATTCTGATTGAGATACCGTTAATCTAGGTTACTAAAGTACCTACTATTACTTCACTGGAAATAAATGACCGGAACATGTTCGGGTATCTACTATGTTTGCGAACCTCTTTCGCTCCGCGCTCCTGCAACTGCTCCACATTGTGGATACGTTTGCGATCCTGGAGCGTGCAACGGTGCGCGTGCAGCATGTTTCTTATGGAGATACTCGTACGTGTACCGTCTCCATCAGAGCGGTTGCAGATGCGCGGAGCACAGTTCGCGAACATAGTGGATATCCAGCTTAACGTTATCAATAATCACTTACATTTATTTCCAGTGAAGTATTTGAACGAAATGATACACCAGGAACCTAGATTAACGATATTAGAATCCGAAAATTATAACACTGAATAAACTGTGTTTGAATTACGATTTAATTTGGTATTACGTTAGTAATGTAACCTCGATCCGCTGAACTCTCAAGATCCCATGTAGTAGAAGATGAGGCTATTGCCATTAACCGGACAAGGATCCAAACTCAATAACACTGCTCGATCTGGAAACCGATACCAGAAACTCTAGCGTAGCAGTCGCGCTTAGTACCACTAGACTAATAAGGCAGTGTATTCTAGAACAGATGTTACTAATTGGACTTAATTTGTCCCCTTAATCGTTGGGTACAGACCACACGGTTAAACGGGATGCCCTTTACGTCTCTCAAAGTCGCAAACAAGATAAAACTCAGTCTTATTGAGTTTTTATTCGGAATTTAGTTTTATTGTTTAAAAGTGGAGACTTGATTTACTTTTGTTTTTGTTTTCTATTCTGAATTACAAACTCAATTGGTTTACTGGTTTCAGATTCTGAAAAGACTACAATAAAGGAGTATTTTCCTAAATTTTGAAAACTGCTTATATTTAAAGCAACCACTGAATAAAAACTAGGCCGTCATTAAAAAACCACATTATCATCATATTTCAGTAATGAAAAACAATAGGAATGAATTTTGAGGCATAAATTTATTCCACAATACTTTTGAAGAAATATTTTTAAGAAAACAACTAGAACAGGCGGGATAGGAGAGTATAAAAAAAAACATTTATCCGGGACCAGTTAAAACATTTTCTTCAACAAAAGGTCCCGGACTATTGTGGTGCGAAATTAGATTTTCTTATTATATCCCATTTTTTGTTCGCAAACCGCTCATTATAAACACACTGCGTTATTATTTCTGTACAATAATGGCAGATATTATAGGATTGGAAATACTCCAGGAGTACGAAGGTGGGAATTTATGGGGGACAAACCCGCCATTTTATTAAATTACAGAAAAGTATTGTTTTGTTGGACATTGGAGGTGGAAAACATTCCATTTCCATATATTCGGGCCTATGTTTCAAGTTTTTACCGTCGCATTGTGCGTTTCAAATGAGAGCGTTTCTGGAACACTGTTATGATCGCATAAAAGAATTCTTTTTAATTAAATTTAGTTTTAACATTGAATTACAAAAATAAGGTATAAAAACTGCTTCATTGATTTTGTGGGTGCAATCGAGGTCTTAGTTTTGACTCCCAGGTCGAGCTTAATTTTTAGTAGTTTCTTGGAGGTATGCCTAATCTGGGTTTGTCTTTTATTACCTATATATACACCTAAAACCTCTTACATACTTTACTTTTTTTTATTTAATAAATCCAGAATCGCTTTTAGTACAGTATATCTACTAGTGCCATACTTTATAAAATATTATATCCAACGAACCGGTTCTACTGTTATTTATAAATGTTTATTTTTATTTTCCAATGGTTTACTTAATTTATTTCCATTACTCATTGAAATAGAACAATTTTTTCGTGTTGTATTGATATTATTTAATTCCCGACGTTTCGGATCCTTTAAAGCATCCATGGTCACGGGTAGACTAAATTGTTGGACGTCATTACTAACAGTTACCTTAAATTATTGTTAACTAGCTCTTGCCCGCAACTTCGTCCGCGTTAGCGTGATGATATATAGCCTTCCTCAATAAATGGGCTATCTAACACTGAAAGAATTTTTCAAATCCGACCATTCGTTCCTGAGATTAGCGCGTTCAAGCAAATAAACAAACAAACTCTTTAGCTTTATATATTACTAGCTTCTGCCCGCAACTTCGTCCGCGTTAGCGTGATGATATATAGCCTATAGCCATCCTCAATAAATGTTAAGGTGGTTTGGGCATGTACAGAGGATGGATGAACGGAGATTGACGAAACGAGTATACATGATGAGTATGGATGGAAGAGTTAGAAGGGGCCGACCTCGACGAACGTACCACAACCAAGTTGCGGCCGTTCTTAAAAAAGGACAGGTTAAGAGCACCCTAAACCGACGTTCATGCATGAGGAGGTTAATGAACGTATATGAAGCGAAAGTAGTATGCCAGGATCGTAGCAAGTGGAAATCTATAGTCTCTGCCTACCCCAATGGGAGACAGGCGTGAAAATATGTATGCATGTATGTAATAAATGGGCTATCTAACACTGAAAGAATTTTTCAAATCGGACCAGTTGTTCCTGAGATTAGCGCGTTCAAGCAAATAAACAAACAAACTCTCTAGCTTTATATATTAGTATAGAATATAGATATTTTATACTAAACATTTATCCGTATCTCAAATATAATATGGGGCTTTTCAGAGGACATAAACCATTAACACGCTTTTATATCCTTGGTGACCATTTAAACTTATGGTGTCAGCCATTATAAATGCCCAGTGCCCAGCGTTGAAATTAATTAGTGAAGGTTTTAACCTTTTTACCGCTACTGACGTGTATGGACGTTGGGTTTACGTATGAAATACCGAGGCGCTATATATATAATCAAATCTCTACTATTATAAAATTGTAAAAAAGCTGTGTCTGTACATTGAAGATATTTAAAAAAAACAAGAGGTTTAGGTTATAATAACGTCTCCGAATCCAAAAATGTGATTTTAAAATTCTTGTCTGTTTGTTACGGGTTGGCGTAAAAACTACTGAATAGATTTTAATTTTGTTATCACTGTTAGAAAGTGTGTGCTCCAACTTAAAAACTGGTATACTTCTTATCTCAAATAATTAAACGGAACCTAAGATACAGCTTGACCTCTCTAATGTATAGAGACCCACACAAAGAAGAGGTCATCACTGTTGGTTTTTAGGGGGGGGGGGGGGGGGGCATAAACATGTGATGTTAAACATTCAATTCTAAAAATGAGAAAATCAGAATACAAAGGACTTTTCGAGACGATGGATAGCCTATATCTATCTCCAAAGTACAATCTACCTCATAATATCGTAAAATAAGGTAACAAACAGACATAAAGATGGTTATTTTCGCATAAAGTTCATAGTTCAAAAGTTTTTATTTCGAATAAGCTTTTACAAGCGTTTATGAAAGTTATAATTCTAGTTGAACTGTTCCAAAAGGTTGATCCTATGGAGAAGAATCCGGCAAGAAACTCCATGGACACTGTTTTTAAATAAATTACAATGTTACAATCTTCACTGGTACAATATTGCGATAACAAGATGTGTGGACGTTGAAGGCTGTATAATTATGTTTTTATGTATTAGTATGCATGGATTATCATATCCAATGTTTAACTGTCATACAAACATGTGCACATACTAACACTCAAATTCCAAATTAAAGAACATTAACTGAACGCAGCATGCCAGTCGCAGGTTTGAAACTGCCATACTAAATCTAAACTCAAACTGAAAAGGCAACTCAGTCCCGTTCCGTAAAATACCACAATATTTTACTCAGAAATTACCAAAGGCACCTCTGTAATTTTCCATGCAGCTAAAACGCAGCATCAAAGTTCAAAGCACGGCTTTGGCAACGGCAGCATACCTTCGCCGTCTCAACGTTAAAACGGTACTTCACTTAAATAAATCCACTCAGATATCATCTAAGTAACCGTGTTCTGATACTTCGTGACTGCACTCACAGACGACCAGTTATTTGCGACCTCTGACTTTAACTGATACGACTTTATTCCGTAGGGTTTAAAGGCTGTCAAAAGACTTTGTTGGGCCATGTCCGGCTGGCCAAAACGTGCCGGTCAGAGAACGTGTCTAGTATCTTAAATATATAAATATATTTTTCATATTCACAGACTGTTTTCATTCGTGATGTTACAATGATGTCGTGTGTAATTGTTGTTCAAAATGTCGTGATGTGTATTTTATATAGTTGTTTTATTGTTTTTAACTGACTTAAAAAAGAGCCTATTGCCATCAACCAGGCATAAATCTATTTTTTTGTGTTTTTTTTTGCATATTTCGTGCTAAGATTATAAAGTTAATTTAATGAAGGAAAAGCTGGATTGCCAGCGGGATTCGGACTCCGTCTTCTGGTTGAAAACATGTCGTGTCGGTTAAGAAGCAAAGTTGATTTTCAATAGATGCCACTCACATCACCTCAAAGACGTAAATTAAGAATGTGATGACAAATTTTGACCAGATGGGACTCGCGGTGTCTTAATGGTTATAGCGTCTACGCAGGTTCGGATCCCGCCCGCAGTCGATTTTTTCCTTCATTGAAATAATTACAAGCTGCTACTTAAAATTGTATAACACTGAAATTATTTCTATGAAATTCTAAGTATCAGTATCGTTTAAGTATCAGAAATACTATTAGCAGTAAATATGTTATTCTGTAATTACATGATAATTATTAACAACAAGTATTATTATATATGAAACCCCAGTCTAATTAATTCATATAATTTATTACATTAATTATCTTGAATAGAATACACAAACCAAAATATACCCCAATCATAATTTAGCTAATAATATAGAAATTAATGAAATCTAAAACCATTTGGAAGATAACACTTCAACCGAGCAAACTCAAAATAATCTTCAGTCTTAAATTGTAACTATGAAAGAGATTACAATCAAGATATCCAAAGAAAACTTTGTCAAAAGTTGCTATAATTGTAAATACAAATTTCGCTTTCAAAATAACATATTATTATAATCTAGGCGGGATAATCTGACAGTTTAAAATACGTTTGGATTTTGTGATGCCTAATATCGTCATGCCTAATTCTGAGACTCATCATCATCCTATCATAGCTTTAAAGCCCTACTAGGATTAAAGAGATTCACAATTCATTCATCCATAGGATTAAGTTTAACATTTTGCTGAATAAAAGTCATCTTGTAAAACAACTTTGAAGAAGGCCGAGTAGAGAAAATATATTTTGATGATCGCGCATTTTGTTGTAAGACGTCTATTTTGTTGAAGTTTCAAAAGGGTTAGGAAAATATTTTGCTAGCATACAGGATTACACTGGATATGTAGATAATCTCTCTGATCCCAAATCTTGGATGGGTTACAAATTAAAGTAAAATTAAATTACTCAAAATTTTGTTGCGTAGCGGTTCTGGCGGGTTAAAAAGTTTTCAACATTGGTACTATTGTATGATTCAAGGAATATACTGGGACGTATATTTTAGCTTTTGCTAAAATATACGTCCTAAAAGCTAAAATAAGTTATCTACGCATACCATCACGCCTTTATACCCCGAATGGTTAGTCAGAGGTGTAGATTTAATATTAAGGTTCACCGGTATGTTTTAGGTCCCATCTAAGAGTTTAGACTTTCTATAACGGTTATGTAGCCACAGATATTACTAGGCAAATAATACATAGGGACAACTAAGGTCACTTCAATTTTTGCTAACGCGACACTGCAATAATTTCACCCATCTGGGTAGCATTCATAAACATTAACAATAACTCTACATTACATTTTTAACATTATATAATATAATAACGAAAAAAATTGCCAAATCAATAAACAATACTTTTAACAGGCAATTTTTTTAAACCCTGAACATATTGGTCCTTTGAGCCGGATATTAATATATTTTTGTTTGAAAATGCTCGAGTGATACCATCGGTGTTGCTGGCCAATTACGTAGGCTACCGCCGGAGGATCGAAAAAAAACCAAAATTTATTTAAAATAAAACTATATTAAAAAATTAAATGAATTACAATTAATTCCTAAGTCTAGAATTAGTGCCTACTGTTCGATGTTAGAACAATGAGTGTGGGAAACGGGTAAGGGAATATGAGCGATGACGTTAATCGCACGTTATGCTGAGTCGGCGCCTCGTGCCCGTAGCTGTTGCAATCGTGAGAAATGAGGTGATCGATGTCAGCAGTTATAATGTCCAAAATATATGTAACACCTCCCCCCGTAGATCAGCAACTATTTGAGAGAAATCTTCGAGAGAGTTGCTGAGATGTTGCTGGGATCGATCTTGATCTGCCCGGGATGTATCTTCGTATCATCGGTTATTTCAGCATAGACGTCTTGCGTTTTATTACAATCAGGAACGTGACTTTGCTGCTTTGCGGGGCGTTTCGTCTGTAGTCGTCGGTACAGTAATACAAGACTAAGTACAGCTGCACCGGATAGTATTACGTACACTGGAATCGTTGTGTGATAGATAGTGTAATTTTCAACTTGATTTATTTTTGCAGGTTTTTGTAGAGATATCTTCGTGTTCGTGTGATGCAGATTTTCAAGATTAACAGAATTTAATTGTATTAATGACTCTTCTTTTTTCCAGGTTTCATTTATAGATGGCAGCTCCAGTATCTTCAAGGCTCGTCCTTTTACGTTATCATTTGTATTGAAGGCGGTGAATTCGGGCGTAGACAGATAGCAGCCACGTGGGATGACAGCTATGAAACTTCCTTGTAGTGTCTTGTACTGATCTTGACCGCAGGATAATTTTATTTTAGTTGGCTCCGGAAGGCTGATGGTGTAGTGCTTCTCGTCGAGTTCTTCAAGCGCTGGTTTGGTAAGTATAACTTTTGTCATTTTGCAGGATATATCGAGGTGCTGTTTGGTGATGAGCTGATGTATGCAGTCAGGATGATCTTGATCTCGGCGATGAAGTTTATCTTCGCATAAGAACCAAGAATTTGCCTTCGGGCATTCAGCCTCCATGTACATAGAGTCGGTACTATGAATTGCTATATAAGGTAAGGTAGGTATTAGGGCAAGGTTATTTTTATTAGGTACTATTGAGAGTTTATAGAAGTCATAGGTAGAGGATAGGATAATCGGTACTTTATATACTATAACTACTTGCTTATCAAGGTAAAAATAGCCTAATTTGATTATATCGTAATAATCCCTAAAATCTACATTAACGATTTGTTCCTTAGGGTACAAAATCCTTATCTTATCTAATATACTCCTAAGCGACTCTAAACTAAGTATAGCATTACAGGTGCTCGATGCACGTATAAATGCCAGCGCATTTTCTAACTTATATATTTCGTCAGAAAGGCTATCTATATTATCACCTAATATTAATAAATGTTGAGCCAGATGGGCATATTTAATTAATTCTGTATCTCTGGTAGCTTCGCTATCCATGATAGAATTTAATGCTGTAGAAATTTTATTTTGATTATCTAATATACTATCTAAAATGTGGGAATGCTGGGACATCCATTCCTTTGTTAAGCTAACATGATTATTAAATTCAGACTCTAATGTATTTTCATTACTTTGTAAAATTCGGATAGCGTTATCGTATTTTAAGGCATCCGTGTAGTCAAGATTTCCTGAGATACTTTTAATCACCGAACCTAAACCGTCTATAAGTCCTCTTTTATTACGGTGAGGTTCAAACGTTTCTAATCTACTGAATAAGGTATTAATTTTATAATTTAAGTAACTAATATGGGGTTCATAAAGAGATAAGGTTTTATTATCTAATAAAGGTTTTAAATCTGATAACTGTAATTTAACTGATTGAATTTGCGAGTTAATGTCCTTGAGATGGACATATTGCAAAAAGGAATGGTAGTGAGATATAATTTTAGCTTGTCCTATTTTGAAAGGTAGCAGACCTGGGCCGTCTTGTAACGAATCAATCGTTACATCTTGTGCGCTCGTCAGTTGACGCAGTAGTAGCAATATTGGAAGTATCCTGTAACAACAAAGGGTTTTTAGGGGTTCTCTTTAAACGTGACTTGGCTACAGGGCCTCGTTTCTTTCGGGTATAAATGTGGATAGGCAGGTCGGCAAGGACAGTGTCCTGCGTATAACGCGGTGCTAATTTTTGTCGACTTGCTAACGGGTTGCGTACGAAGACCTGCTGGTCAGGTAAGAGTTCCTGTTCTGATTCGCGATCTTTATTTCTATTTTCAGTAAGCTGTGTACGCTCGTGCAGGGATGACTCATTAATGATTTCGTAAACTTTAGTTAATCTATTCCTATGATCCTGTATGTATTGCTGAAGTAAATGTTCGGTAAGTTTAATATCTAACGGGTCTCTTGGATCAAAGTGTCCAGTTATTAACTCAATGGGCCTGCATTTTGTAAAACTATGTATAGAATTATTATATCCTAATACAGCGTATGGCATAAGATTGATAACTGACTCGCTACGGTGTTCTAATTTTAATATTCTTAAATGTTCCAGGATCGTTGAGTGAAAACGTTCTACTATTCCATTGTCATTAGGGGAGTGAGCAAGGATTTTATGATGCTGAATTTTATGAAGCCTTGTAAACTCTAAAAATATTTGGTTAGTGAATTCTGGACCTTGGTCTGTAACAATAGTTAATGGTACGCCATGGTGCGTGAAAAACTGTAATAGAGCTTGTACTACGCTTAATGCTGTGCCGTCTCTTAAGAAGTAAGCTTGAGCATACTTTGAGAAGGCATCTACTATTGTAATATATTTTTCGTTTTGCGCTGTAAAGAGGTCTATATGGACTATTTCAAAAGGTTTAGTTGGTGGTGGAACTATACAAAATTTCTGTTTTACAGGGTTCCTGTCATACTTAGCTTGGCCACAGATATTGCATTCATTTATGTATTTAGCTATGTGTTCCTTCATTTTAGGCCAATAGTATTTGTGAGATAAGGCGAGATAACATTCGTTTATACCACGGTGGTTGGTCTTGCCTTCGTGATATTTTTGGATGATCTCTTGCTGACGTAAGTATTCTTTTACATTTTCAATTTCTGTTTTTGTTAATACTAAATTCATAGCGGAACTTTTAAAAGCATTCTGAATAATAGGAATAATTTGGTACATACGCAACGTAGGGTGAATAATTAGGCCAGTTTTTACTTTAGGATTAACAAATTCTTTAATCGCGCTAATTACATCTTGTTCCAGGGACGACTCTGACAACTGAATGGTAGTACGGGTATGTGTTTCGAATGGCTTAGTAACGGTTGGCCGTTTCTTAATGTCTCCTACTACTACAAAACAGATCTGTCTATTAAATTTATTAAGCGGCTCATCTGTTAGGGGAATTTCTAATATAGGGTTTTCTGCACTTGTATGGGCAGTGACAGTGGTAGAACCAGTGATAGACGGCGCTTTTTCTGAAGGGTTGACCATGACAGAGCTAACTTCCTCATTATTGATTTGAATTCGTGATAATGCGTCTGCATTTACATTATTTTTTCCTTGTTTATAGACTACGGTAAAGTTATATTCGCTTAATTTTAATTTCCAACGTGTTAGCCTTGAATTTGGTTCTTTTAAATTCATAACCCATTGAAGGGGTTTGTGATCGGTAACTATTTTAAATTTTCGTCCGAATAAGTAGGGGCGGAAATATTTGGTTCCCCATACTATTGCCAGAAGCTCTTTCTCTATAGTACTGTAGTTAATTTCGCTAGTGTTTAATGTTCTAGACGCATAGGCTATGGGCTTATCTGAACCTAAAGTTCCTTGAGATAATATAGCACCTATCGCGATATTCGATGCGTCGGTCGTTAAAATGAAATCCTTTTCAAAGTCCGGATATTGTAGTATTGGGTCATTAATTAATAAAGTTTTACATTTTTCAAAGCAGTTAATATAATTTGAATCATTGATGTTAATTTTGGAACCTTTCTTAAGACAATGCGTCATGGGTTTAGTTATCTTAGCAAAATCGGGAATAAACTTACGATAGTAGCCTAATAGTCCTAGGAAACGTTTTATTTCGGTTGGGGTTTTCGGTAGTGGAAATTTTTGAATAGCGGCAATCTTATCTGGATTAGGTTTAATACCGTCCTTACTAATTATGTGACCTAAATAAGATGTTTCTAATTTCAGAAATTCTGATTTATCTAACTGTATCTTAAAATTTGATTCTCTAAGCCTATCGAATATTTTTTCCAGATTTATCATATGTTCCTGTAATGAGACACTAAATACAATGATGTCATCTAAATATACTACACAAATTTGATTTTGAAGGTCCTTAAGCACATTGTCCATAACTCGTTGAAAAGTTGATGGAGAATTCTTAAGTCCCATTGGCATACGTAAAAACTCAAAGTGTCCGTGCTCTACAGTGAAAGCTGTCTTCGGAATATCATTTTCTGACATTTGACACTGATAAAATCCACTTGCAAGATCCAAGGTCGTGAAATAATTACAGTTTCCAAGCTTATCTAATATGTCTGATATGTTAGGGATAGGGTATTTATCGTCTATTGTTTTTTCGTTAAGCTTTCTGAAGTCTATAACTAACCGCCACTTTTGTTTTCCAGATGCATCGATTTTCTTTGGAACCACCCAAATAGGCGAGCTCCAGGCAGACTCTGAAGGTCGAATTATACCTTGTTGTAACATTTTAGCAATCTGTTCCTGAACTTCCTGTTTGTGTATGTAGGGGTATCTATAACTCTTAGTATGAATAGGAATTTCGTCAACAGTCCGAATGCAATGCTTAACCTTGTTAGTGAAGGTTAGAGGTTCTCCCTCTAAGTAAAATACATCTGCGTATCTAGCACATAATGTCTCTAAGTTAATGCGTTCCTCAGGATTTAAATGATCGGTCCGCAAACGCGATAGAACTTCGTTAACACGCGACTGCGATATGCGCTGTTCGGTGCGCGTGCACTCTACGTTGAATAATTCCGCGCTCACAGGGCGATCCATTGAAAAAACTAAGTCGTTCTGGGTCGGATTAGTTACTTCTAAATAACCACGGCTATTATAAATCTGCGTTACACATTCACCTATAATACAATTGGAAATAATTTGTTCCGGAATAAATGCTTGTCCGTCCTGAAAATTAATAGGGACCTTGATGATTTTAGAAGATTTGGCTGGTATTATATCCTCGTAGTAATTACAATTTCGTGAGCTAAACATGTGTATAGGGTTACGGGAAAATTTAGTTATTAAAATTTTATTCTTTAAATCTATTTTTGATTCCCATTTTTCTAATAAATCATTTCCTATAAGTCCGTCGAAATAATCGTGAAATTTATAAATGAATAGCTTTATGTTATCTTTTTCGCAGAACTCTCGGAAACACGGCAATGTAATAGAATACTCGTGACGACTCGTACCATGATAATTACTAATTTCGAAAGGGTCATAAGTACACTGTATATGAGAAAAATATTCTCTAACGACATCAGGACAAATAATTGAGGTATTGGCACCAGTATCAATTAGTAATTTAAGAGGTGGGTCTGAAATAGAAATATATGGTAATTGACGTTGTGTCTGTAAATTGACCTCTATTTTAACTTTTCTAAATTGGGGCTCTTCTGAAAATTTTCTTTATCAGATGAAGATGGTGAAACTTCTTCAGAACATTCCTCTACAACGGCAGTGGAATGAGGTTCATAATAATTCGGTTCGCAACTGTAATACTCATATGGATAATCAATGTAATCCGAGTCGAACGGATCATAGTAACATTCAGGGTTGTCAAAATTTGGTTCGTCATAAAATTCATTAAAATGAAGCTCTCTAGATTTAAAATAATTATTTGGTGGTGGGTTACCGGATTTTGACCAATCATGACCACGAAAGGGCATGGCCTTGGGCACATAGTGACTTACTCCGCTCATCGGCTTTACGGTATTATTCGCATTAGACTGCGGATCTCGTTGCGGTAATTTAAACACATTAGTATTAGGTCTATAATTAGGCAAAGGTGAGCCAAATACTTGTTGGGTACGGCTAGGGCCTTTATATTGATTTGCTGAAGGTCTCCAAAGGGGGACCCTTTGAGGTAACTGAGGCTGTACAAACTGACGTGAATGACCTGGCATATTTAACATAGGCATGCGTGGAGGACTTACCTGCATGGATGGGAATTTATAGGAATGACCAATTTGTGCATGAGGAACATAATTTTTCTTATCTGTAAAATTTTCATTGCGTTGTTGTAAGTATAAAGTATTGACTTCCTCGTGAACAAATTCGAGTGCTTTTTCTATAGTTTCCGGTCGCATACAGCGAATGCGCGACCCTAATGGTTCTTTTAGACCGCGTAGAAATGACTGAAGTGTTAACTTTTTATATAACGTACGTTTGGACTCAATTGTACTTTCCAAGGTCTCATGTAAACTAATATATGTCATTATTGTACTAAAAAGGCTTTGGCATTTTTCATAAAATTCTTGGGGTGATGATGATCCTTGAGTTAAAAGAGCTAAATCATTGTATAAAGAGGTTTCGTCGCGTTGGTCAGCGAAACTATTAATGAGTGCATTTTTAATACCTTCCCAATTTTCGGGTATCCCATTAGAATTAATTAAACGAGCTGCGGGTCCTGTTACTTTGTTAAGAATACCGTTCAAAAGTGCAAGGTTGCGTAATTCATGTCCCGGCTCTCTACTGATATATTCTCTAACTAGCTGATCGCATAATTTAATAAAACGTGTCAAGATATTCGGGTTTCCATCAAATTCGGGAACTAAACGAAGGGCCTTGTACACTACTTCTACTTCCGACATTTTTATAGAATTAATATTTAAATCTCTATTTGCGTCTTGCAAACTATTTCTACTACTAACACTATCTAACCTAGGGGTACTGGGTTTCCTTGGATGGAAAATTTTGGATAATTACCAGGAAAACTTAAGGAAATAAGGGAAAGCAACCATAGAGCGATTCTAAGGTACTCACATATACATTTTGGTTCTTTCTGCGTATCGATGGCTGGATACACCTCCTGCTCGTAGCGCCCGTAGATTCTGGATACTCGAAATCGGTCAGCCACGCGGGACTTCGGTCCGATTTTAGGGGAAATCTTCACGCGACACGAATCGATCTATCTCGAGTATCCTACCGACTGCGCCAATTACGTAGGCTACCGCCGGAGGATCGAAAAAAAACCAAAATTTATTTAAAATAAAACTATATTAAAAAATTAAATGAATTACAATTAATTCCTAAGTCTAGAATTAGTGCCTACTGTTCGATGTTAGAACAATGAGTGTGGGAAACGGGTAAGGGAATATGAGCGATGACGTTAATCGCACGTTATGCTGAGTCGGCGCCTCGTGCCCGTAGCTGTTGCAATCGTGAGAAATGAGGTGATCGATGTCAGCAGTTATAATGTCCAAAATATATGTAACAGGCCTCTATAGGCTGAAGTTGTCGCTTACCATCAAGTGGTTTGTATCTTTAACACTGCGTGACCTAGGAATCGAACCTCCACAGGTACCGCGCTTGGGATCAGTAGACACCAACAAAATGTATACAGAAATATCTCGAAAAATCTTTATAAAATCGTACACATTTCTCGTATTTGCGCTGTCACGATAACACGGGTGTTCAGTAAATCCCTGTGTGCCCCCAGCATTATGGAAGCTCGTGTGACTCGAGATTAATCGGGGTGATAACGTCTGTTTTTTTTTCTTACTCCCATTTTAAAAGATCAAAAGAGAAAGTATGGAACATTTTTATTGCTCTTGCACGTAATCACACTGTAACACAAAACCACACATTAGGTAAATAAGGAAGAGCATAACCAAGTTGTTTTTTTTATCAGAGTTTAAAATTTGATGAAGTTTCTGTTGGCTCCTGTTTTAGAAGCCGTGGGTTTGATTGTCATTTGTAAAGATTATTTCCTTCATAAATCTTTTACCCGTGACCGCGTGGACTTCAAAATTGGGTCCGACTTGGATATAAAGTAGCCTAAATGCTATTTCAGACTGTAATCTATATCTTTGCCGCATTTCATCCAGATCTATTCAGCCGTTCGAGCGTGATTGAGTAACAAATATTCATCCATCTATACTTTCGCATTTATATGTAGTATAAGTAAGGTATAATGTTTGTGTACTACATAAACATACCTCATACACTCACTGCCTTACACGGCACTATAAACGGCCACTTACGTACGATTCCTGCATATTTCTTTTGCTGCTGTCACATTTATACATCGTCTACTCGTTAGTGACAATTTGAAACTCCTACAAACATTTTGTAAAAGAAGAAACTTATTCCATACTAATTGTGTTTGCAGTCGTAGTGAAGGAGCCGTAATATTTCCTCCATGCATTCGTCATTACACTGTCATCGTTACAACTTTTTCCTCCCACAATACCCACCCTTAAGTGCCACATAAATACATACGCATCGGCGATAAATTTGAATCTACCCTCCGTAGTACCCTCCACTCAGGGTCCCACACAATAAGTCAAGTCCTAAGCAAAGTTGGGGTGCCATCCCTGGCGTATTAAAGATATTCGGAAACATCGATAAAGCTGTACTGAAGGGATAAAATAAAGTTATGAGACGCAAAATATTTTTATTTGTTTGAATATGCGCAATTTTGGTGCATGGTTAGAAGAAATATTGGTCTTTTGAGCCTGATAGCCACGCGACACATGTTTATGATCTGTTTACTTAACATCACCCCTGTAATCCCCGCAGTTAGGCAGAGGTGTACTAATGTACACTGCCACATATTATATCCACAAATCACCGGTATTTATGTCCTATGTAATTGGAAGCCTATTGCCAATAACCGGGTACAAATCCAAACTCTGAGACTAAAGAAAAATCGACCAGTTAATAATTTGATTTCAGCCAGAAACCATTGAGTTTACTCATGAATACTACGAAAAAAATACATTAAAATACAACTCAAACGTAACTCCGCAAAACTTTTCTAATTAAAACAGAATTCTGAAACGAAAAGTTTTTGTTTTTAATTTTTAATCGTCCTACCGCCCATGGCCCAGTAATTAGAAGTCCCATCTTGGCCGAAAAGTGGCGTTAATCAGATATACCGAACATTTTTGTTTGAGTTCAAAAGGTTACGCACAAATAAATTAAAGGAGTGGAACGGGTGAGGAATAGGGGATCCTGCGAACGGTAGGCAGACTGCCTACTCCACGCGATATACAAACTGTGATAATTTCTTTTTTTAAAAACGTTGCCCCACACTAGGATTTTCTCCTATATCGTGGGTGCGTTTACAAACACAAATTCTCACATACACAAACGCACAGACCCGGTACAACTACCTGTAGATCATACAAATATTTGCTCCGTGTGGGGATCGAACCCACAACACGTGTCGCAGATGCCGATCGCTCAGCCGCTATGCCAAACGTGTCATCGTCGTCGATAATTATCGTCAAATAAAAAAAGGCTCTGTAAAGATTTTCCTTCAATAAAAAAACTCATGTAAAGATATTTTGATTAATCAGTAAGCTCTACGACTCATTTTAGAATTCCTATGAGATATTTACTTAATTAGATCGCAACTCTATTAATCGTTTTTTTTTTGTATTTGAATTGGCCTATTAAACATACAAACATAACACCAAACTTGTGATGAATGTGTGAATTTAAAATTAATGAACTTTGTGCGAAGTTGTAATTAGTTTTCAACCACATTTGGTTTGAAGTGGGTTATATATTTAAATTTTACGCTTTATGCTTTTAATTAGCTGCTGGCGAAATCAAGCTGTTGATGAAGATAGTGATTAGTGTCACATAAAATGACATTTATTATCATCCCGCCTGAATTCCTCAAAAGGTAAGGCAGAGGAATACTAATGTACCTACGCAGTCAGTTCGCTGGTATAATTTGGTCCTATGTAATAGAGCTTTAAGTAACGTTAAATGATAAACACATCAAGTAAAATTCCGTTTTCTTTTCTCCTCCCCTTAAGTGAGGAAGCTCGTACTGCATAATATGCACTGAATACTCAATTTAAAATACAATACACGTCTATTTCAACCCTTGGAATGCCGACCCCTTTTTAATATCGCTCGCCTTTCTTAATCTGTTAGGTAGGTTGCTTTGTTTATGTCTCATATGTTACAGGGAGGGACTGAATAATGGGTTGATTATGACTCGAAATAAGAAAATAGTTAACGAAATAGTATTAACCAAATAACCGTTAACGAGTTATCTCAAAAATTAATACACACCAAATTTGATTGAATTTAGTACAATATCTTCAAATCTAGAGATTTTAGGAAAAAAAATAAATACGGAATATGTAAGTTGCGATTAGATGAATACTTAGCATATTCTCAACCCAAAATATTAGCACGCCTCTGTCTAACCTTTCGGGAAATACAGGCGTGATGATGGTATGTATAAATAGTACATGATATGGTTGGCAATATGACAATAGCAAAAAATGCCAAACCTTATATTAAACAGCTCTTTATATTAAATCGTCTATTCATTCTTTCAACCCCGAAAAGAAACCCCAACAAATTCTCGATCCCATCAAAATATTAGCCGCCGATTCCGACACTGCCCGCTTTCCCTGAAAACATTAGCATTCTTATGTTAGAAGGAACTCTTTCATCAGTCCCATCGCACCTAATAATCATTGCATTCGCCCGGTACCGAGAGAAATGGTTTGAATGCGGGTTAGGATATAGTGGAGGTAAACAAGCGATAAGCGGAAGCGGGTTAGAAGTGTTTTGTTATTGTTTTACTTTGAAAAGTAGAGAAGTGATTTGAGTATATTAGGAAAATTGAAAAGTAGCTACATACATATTCACATAGTCCATACAATGATCTCAAAAATCAAGTTTAAATGCATTGTTATTTAAAACTTTTACGCAACTTCGCTTGGGCAAATTTTCCTGATTTTTCCGGTGAATTATAAGAATACAAACCGACATAAAAAGTTCTGAAATTAACGAACACAACACAACAAAAAAAGAATTATCCGATTTGGTGCATTCGGTTGGAAGTAATGCTCTTACATACATTTCGGCGATTCATTTTTATTAATATAGTTAGAAGAATGATTAAAATTATGAATAAAAATTCTAGAATATTATCTTGACTGAGTTTTGACTTATACAATACTTATATTATTGAGTGCAGTTTATATTAAAATAGTTTTGAAAATACACTGTATACTTCTTTCTCAAAGAGGCATTACAGAATACTTATTTCGTAGATTTTAATTAATAAACTGGAAATCGTACTATGTGGCGTAGTCTTATTGGAAGAGGCCTATGTCCAGCAGTGGTTAGTAATAATAATTAAGCTTTGAATAATCATTATAAAAACGCTATTAATATTATCGCTAGCGCTTATGAGCATGTGCAACCAGTCTATTCCCCACAGATACGTATCGAAGGGCTTTTATAGTTCCTTTGTGCGATAGAATCCCTACGAGGGAAGGCCCACGGTATAGTATTATGTGTATTTTATTGATAGCAGTTGTGGATTTCAATGCCAATGGATTCGCTTCCCGGTCTATTGAGAATATTGAGATTGAAGATTTTTACAAAAATATCCTTTTATAAAAATATAGATTATAGTTTCAGTAGTTTTTTGCAAACCAGTGGTCAGTTATATTAAGACTAGTTGTGACCAACGGTTTCACATACATCACGCAGGACTTTTTGAAACAAATGGTAGTAATCTACAATTTTCACATTTAGTTCAGCGATATAGGCTTAAAAACGTTACAAAGAAACAGACAGACAGAGTGACTTTAAAACAGTATGGCTTAATAATAACTATGCATAGTAAACATTCACAAGGCTAATCTCACGATATATAACAGGGCCCATCTTCTTTAATCGAGCTATAATCGTCATTCAAATTCTTCAGAATTGTTACTTCCGTCAATTCGTATAACATTGAACGACCATTCCAATACAATATTTAATTTGCTTAAAAGATAAGTCTAACACCCCATAGGCTTTATCTTTAGGGGACCACAAGATAATGCACGAAGCACATCTGGCAATCTGCCGACGACATAAGGATAAACGCCCAACTTTAACTTCGTAGTAAGGAACACCTCATTAGGCTATGCTTCAACTTTACCCAGCCTGAAAACACGACTTGACTGGTTGTACTTATAAGTACAGTTGACAAAAGAATTTTGTATAAAGGTAGCTAACGCCATCTGTTTTGACAAAGTTTGTGTAATATTAATTTATCGCGCAATGTGTATCAAAATACAGTTGTTGTTGCCTAAATGCCAAACCATTTGGCGGTTTTATTTTATAAAAAACCTTGCTTCATCCTAGGATTGGCTCCCGTATCGCAGGTGCTTTCACAAACACCGATTCTCACATGTACTTATACACAAACGCCCAGACCCGGAGCAGCTATCTGTAGGTCATAGAAATATTTGCTTCATGTTGGTAATCGAAATCGCAATATGTGACGCAGAAGTTGATCGCTCAGGCACTACGCCAAACGTGTTATCAAATTTTAAGGTCAATATTATTTAACAGAATCTACGTCAAGCGAAGACGACATTTAGTTCTTTGCCTGAATACCTAAGTCTGTTGCCGTGTGTACACGCTTACATGGGCAATGCAGTTTTGAGTTTCTTAATGAGGGAAAAATGTAGACGAATGTGTTCGCAAAGCTAAATAAATATATAATATAATAGAACACACACTTCTGTTATGTGCGTGTGCGACCAAAAGGCGAACCGCCCAAGTTTTTAGCAGATACGTAATTAAAAAGCAATTAAGTAAACAGAGCGACATTGAGTCAGTGTGAAATTAATAGTCTGTGGACGGGCTTTTTGTGTAATTGACTTCTGTGGTGTTTAGAGACGTGCCGAGTCGTGAAATTGATGAGTTTATGGCACGACTGTTTTCGAAAGTTTTTGGGCAAACAATTTTATGTACCGTCACGCCTTTATTCCCAGAAGTATTTGGCAGAGTTGTTTTTCCACTGTTTTTTTATACTTAGATGGCAAACAAGCATACAGGGGCCCAAGTCTGCTATTTCAGTTGTATCAAAATGGTCGTTCAATGGCACTAAATGTCATAAGAACTGGCAGATTTCGTAGACAAAACTGACGACACGACAAAATAGCAGACTTGGGACCCAGTCCTCCTGATGGTATCATCATAATTCACTCAATCACTTGTTCAATTTGTCATACTGTTCAATAATAAAATAAATAAAAGCCTTGTAATTTCCAGTAAAATATTACAATTTTATTATATGTATTATTTGTATTATTACAAATATTTTATTCTATGTTATTTATTTGTTTCTTACTCAATATAATTTTTATGTGTATACTACTCATTATATCGTATTATTTATAGTTACTTAGTTTTAATTTAATCTACTGGAACCCCAGAATGGGTGAAGGCCTCCTCCAGTGATGCCCATTTGACTCTGTCTTCAGCTATTTGTCTCCAGTTTGGACCAGCAACTGTTTGGGAAGATGACATAAAAGCAATACTTTTATGTCATCTTCCCATCTTGTAATAGGTCTACCTCTTGTTCTTTTGCCTAGTGGGCCGTTCCAGAATGTTACTTTTTTGGTCCATCTATGATCAGTTAGCCGCGCAACATGTCCTGCCAATTTCCATTTTAATTTTTGTGCGTAACTCAACGTTTGTTACATTAGTTTTTTTTCTTATTTTTTATTAAAAAAATACTGTTCAATATTATTATATTTAATTTTAATATAATATTCGACCGTTCAACAGTGCACACGCCTTTCATTGCTCCTGTGGTTTTATTCCAATAGTTTCTGTAGCCTATGGACGCTTGCAACACCAGGGGTATAACTCGCGCATTACCGGCCCTGTAAAAATCTTAACACACCCTTTTTGAAGAACACCATGCTGTGGTCCTTTGGGAAAACTTCGACGGCGAGCTGATTCCACAATCTGAGTGTGCGTTGGAGGTAATTCCTCTGGAAAATCGCACAGTATGAGACCAGAATGGCTCTAAGGTATGTGGATGAACTCCACGCCGATGGCATAGTCAGGCCATGCGGGTAATAGGTAGAGATTTACAGACAAATCCAAACTACAAGCTGATAGTGACAACCGCAGCCTATAGACGCCAGCAATACCATTGGTATCACTAGCGCGTTTTCATCATATTCTTGCTTAGCAGCAGAATATTCGGTAATACGCTGGTCTTTGATTTAAGTTTACCCTTGTAAAACAGAGTTTGAAAGATGATGTAGTGACACGTATTGAAAATAATATGCTGAGATGGTTTGGACATGTTGAGAGAATGAATGAAATACGATTAACGAAAGGAATTTTTAAGGCGAGTATCAGCGGCAGCGTCAGAAGAGGTCGTCCTAGAAGGACGTACGCCGATCTTATTGGCGAAGTCCTTCAAAAAGGTAGTACTCGCAACCGGCGCGTATATATCAGAAGATTTATGAATGTCGCAGAAGCAATAGAAGTATGCAAGAATCGTAGCAAGTGGCGGTCTATACCCCTGTGGAAGAAAGGCGTGAGTATATGTATGTATGTAAAACAGAGGTTTATTTCTTATTACTTAACTAAACTTAAGCTTGAATAACAACCCACAAAGAGAGACAAGTCTAGCCCCAGGTTAGTTTAAAACAATACCTAACTATTAAATCTGAATTTATAAACACAACTTCTATTGTTTATAAATTTACTAACTGCTGCCCGCGGCTACACTATCATCGCAAAAGATTTTAACAAGAGGCAGCCGATGTACTCCTCCGATGTCTAATCTTCTCTTTATGCCTGAATGAATCAAAATTCATCATCATGTCAGCCTATTGCCGTCCACTGATGAACGCAGGCCTCCCCCAAAGAGTGCACACTCCAAGGTGCTTTAAGACAGACTCCGACGTAAGGGCGGTCGCTAGCCAGACACACCAAGAGGTCTTGTCTATTGATGTCTATCTGAGTAGCAGAAGGAATAGTTTTCTAATCCGTCCCTCCACGAGGAAGAGTCTCAACTACTGTTGCAAAATACATATTATCTTCATCATTCTTAAAATTCTCTATTTCCTTATTATTGCTACTCATTCCAGCGTACTCGTAAAGATAAGTACCTACCCAGTTCTACTTAAATTCACGGTACTTTATTTAAATAGCATCGCATCATAATACATCCAACAAATTGAAAGTTTATGCCTTCTCATTCCCGTCACTCAGACGTTGAGTCGTTACAGTTAAATTTCTTCTCTAATATCTTTAGAGGATATTACAAGAAATTGTAGCGACGCGACATTCTACAATAAAATAGCCTGATGCCCGAGTCTAGTGTTCCTGAGAGCGACTGCTACGTAGGTACTGGTTTGGTTCTTATCACTACATTAGTCATTATGCGTGGCCCTTTTGGCACAATTTTCGACCGTAGACGCTTACGTTGTGTATCGAATGGGTGAGGAAGCCGGAGGCCCAAACCCTTTTTAAGAGCCTCGACCGGCTGCGACTCCTCTGTTGTCGCAGGTGTCTATGGGCGGTGGTAATCGCTTACCATCAGTTGATCCGTCTACTTGTATCCTATCCCAGAAAAAAAATAAGTTAAAAAGTAAATAGATTCATTAACTTACCAGTGATATGACCTAAATACTACTTATTACAAATATCAAGTTACTCAACATTGTCCTTCTAAATTGTGACTAACTGACCATACACAGCTGTTTGCACCAAGTTCCAAGTTAACCTACTTGTGCTATGACTAAACTAACAGACGTGATCTGACTTCATGATCTGGGGTTAGAACTTTTAAGATCATAAGTGTAGTTTGAATGGAAGATCATGAATTCAACTTTAAATGTTCTTTAAGCTTGCAGAGTTTCTTATTCTTTTGAGATGTGTCCTTTTAGTTCTTGAAAATAGGGTATTTTTATGGTCTAATAATAGTGCCTTATTAGCCTAAAAGGACCTAGGTTCGGTTTCCGGGTTAAACAACGTATTAGGCGTTTTAAAAAAAAATATCTTGCAATGTGGGTCGCACATTACTAGTATTCTTACTAACCCCTCGTGCTAAGCTAAATGCTTGTGTTACGAGTTGGTTGATGTCGGTAGTGCAATGGGTGGGTTTCGAACCGGCAACCACATGATCGCAAGTCCGACGCCCTAGCTATTAGGCTACCGTCTCTTTTTTATTGTTTTGGGTATAGGTTAAATGGTATTGAGTTTTTCTATGAAATTCTCAGCAGCAGCTCGGCGGAATTTGAGATTTGTGCCCGGTCAAAGTCAATAGGCTCGCCTCCAATACATAAAATAGGACCTAAACATATCGGCGAACTGTCGCTGTACTACATTAATACGCCGCATTATTATTGGACGCTCCTTTTAGATTAAAAAAAAGGAAAATAAACAAAATTTATTTCATAAGGACAAAAACAAACCGTGAAGCTCTTAGAAAACCAAATTCAAAAGGGAATACGAGCTCATTGGAAGCATACAAATGTAATTCAAAAAGATTATTCCGTCAAGGGATGCATGGGTTCGACCCTAAGTTGTCACCCCGGAGCGACACTTAAACGCGTCGGGGTTCTGCATAATTTAACTTGCTAAGATACCTTGATAATGTGTTGACTTGCGACTTTGCGATTCGAAATAATTTTCACACTAATTTTACTGGCTGCGTTTGCATAAATGTTTTAATCTTTTTATAACATAACACAATATATCTTCTGTTAAAATTATAAAAAAGCAGTGTCTGTACATTGAGGATATTTAAAAAAATCAAGCGGGTTAGGGTATATAAGCGTCTCCGAACCCAAAAATGTTATTTTTATAATTCTTGTTTATTTGTCTGTTTGTTACGGGTTGGCGCAAAAACTACTGAATAGATTTTAATATTGTTATCACTGTTAAAAAGTATGTGCTCCAACTTAAAAACTGGTATACTTCTTAGCTCAAATAATTGAACGGAACCTGAGATACAGTTTGACCTCTCTAATGTATAGAGACCCATACAAAGAAGAGATCATCAATGTTGATTTTGAATTTCAAGTGGGCGAAGCCGCGGGCAGAAGCTAGTATAATATAACACTTTACTCGAACTGGGAATTGAATCCAGAACCTCTAGCATATTTGTAACGCCTTCTAGAATAAGCTCTCGATAGAACAAATAACTGAAATAGTGTTTAGTTTTTTGAACTACCCAGAATATTAAATTCGCACGATACCAATGACCTAGTTTATTCTGAATACTATTTTATTTGTTCATTCATCATATTCCAATACCGAAACGAGTAAATAACAACTTAATTTGATAACTGTATTGGAAGTTTTTATTACAAAAACAACCTACATTTTGTCATAAAGGTTGCTGTCCATTACATTGTACCAAACAATACCGCAAAAAAACCTGTATGAATTATTATCAGGCATTGCCCTGACTGACATAGACATAGGAATAAGTAAAAAAATATACATTCTAGCGTTGGAATATTTTTTAATCATGCCTAGTGATTAGATAAATTAATGAATGAGGTATGTTCATACTGTACTCAGTATGAGCATACCTCATTCATTGATTTCATGTGCACAGAATTATTTGTTACTTGTTTTAAGGGCGAAAATACATATCATGATGAAAATTACTTCCATAAGAACACTTCTCTTTTTTGGTTATAAAGTATTGCGAACCCACACCAGCCTAGTGTGCACGACTATAGGTTAATCATCCTTAATCTAAGAAGACTGAATTATTATTTATATAATGTGGTGAAATAAAAACAGTATTGAGTTTCTCTGAAAAGAGTAAATTATTTTAATTCAACGTAAACAAAAGTATATCTTTATTAAACATAAATCTTACCTACCTGAAAAGAGAAATAATATTAATAGCTATTATTTCACTAATTAAATTAATTAATACTTCCATATTTGTTGTGTCATAGTGATGTAAAATCATTTAAGATAGACTACTAGGTGGTACTTTTTAATGTCATTTTAGGCCACCTTTCACCGTCTCCTAGCGTTTTTGATGGGAAAAGTAACATCGCAACAAACAAATTACTTAATACTTTCCCATAGTTGTAGTGATGTACACAGACCATAGTAACATTGACCATAAACAATTTAGAGGAAGTGTAAATAACTTCGTTTATATTTATAAGACTAAGTACATGTGCTGACATGTGTTGCACGAAATCTTTGCGATCGAGCACAAAACAGCTCGAACAAAGTTTCATCGTAATCGCAATAGTGGTTTACGAACGTATGGACGACGAATTTTTTTATGATTACTGGATTTGTGATCCGGTTACAGTCATAGTGTAATGCGGAGTGGTGAGCAAGCACCATTATAATTATTATGTTTATTGGGAATTACCTATACCTATGTTATTCATTGATGAAGTAATCTTTTAACCCGCAACAATGTTGCGGTTAATCGCGTTAACCGCAATACTTGTTATGAAATTATTACTATAAGTTACTGTGGACCTTAAAATATGTATTGGATGCTTGCCAAGACTACAACGAGATAATTATAGTATAAAAACTATTAAAGAAGTTTTTTTAAGGATATAATATGTAATGAATGAGAAAGCATGTATTGTATGTGCCATTATATAAGTAAAGAAATTATTAATCTCAGAATTATGCTAAAAAATTATAATAATTTATACATATTTTCACGCCTATCTCCCATTGGGGTAGGCAGAGACTGTAGATATCCTCTCGCTGCTGATCTTGGCACACCTTCCCTTCGTATACGATCATTAACCTCCTCATGCAAGATCATCAGTTTTAGGTACTGTTAACGTGATCTTTGAGAAAGTCCGTAATTTGATTGTGGCACGTTTGCTGAGTAATATCGAACTCATTATTCCACTGCACCTTACTGAACTGTGCCTATCGTTACGATTAACTTATGCTATAATAAATATGGATGAACCAAGAAAATGTGAAAATGAAATCGGCCATCTCAAAGGTACGTTCATGTTCGTATAATGAAACTAGGATTTGCCAAACATTTGATAAACTTCCTTACTTAAGTATAATCGGGACATTTGACACTGCCTGCATACTACATGTCTCTCAATTTAGTCGCAAACTAATTTCGTCTTAAAATCGCATGTCTGTACCTTCTAAAAACACATGCTCACAGCTGCAACTTGCAAGTCACTCCCTTAGGAATTTCAATATACTCTCAAACAACCCTAAAATAGGGGTGAAATCCTTTCCTCAAACATAACATACCATCACGCCTGTATCCCTGAAAGGTAAGGCAGATATACAATGTTTTGAGAAAACCCTGTGCGACCGTGAAGGTATCCAGATCTGGTTCAATAATCTTCAGCAGTTTTCAAGAAAACAAAAACTCTGAAAGAATATTGAATTCCAAACAATCGTCAATCTTACTTTCATGAATATTTAATGTTTATTATTTCTTTTAGTTCTCGAGTTCTCCAAACGAGTTCTCGAGTGGAGACCGCGACTAGGCAAATGTAGTGTAGGGCGCCCGGTGGCCAGGTGGAGTGACGACTTGCTGAAGGCAGCTGGCAGTGAGTGGATGAGGAAAGCCGAAGATCGGGCTCTGTGGCGTTCACTAGGAGAGGCCTACGTCCAGCAGTGGACGAATATAGGCTGATGATGATGATGATGATTTCTTTTAGTGATATGATTGGGATAACTATATGCTCCTGTTGGAAGAGCCGTCCATCGTCGATTGTGGATTATCTACCATCCGGGAAGGTGGCAGGGTATTTCGGACTTGTACCGACTAAAAACCGTACAAGATGAATGTCTCTATTATTATTAGACTGACACTAGAAATTTCTCCTGTATCGTAGACGCATTTATAAAAAAATATCACACACACAAAAACACCCTGACCTGGATACCACCCCTGTAGATCATTTTTTTTTTCCGTGCGGGGATCGAACTCTCGACCGCTACACCAAATGTACCGTGACTTTAAAAGATCTATTTATAGAACATTACGAAGGTTAGGCAGAAGCGTACTAATGTACACCAACAGTTCGCCGGTATGTTTGGGTTTCATTTAATAGGGGGCGAGCCTATTGCCATTAACCGGGTACAAATTCCAAACTCCGAGCTGCTACTGGGAATCTCATAGAAAAACGAACCCAGGACCTCTAGCGTAGCAGTCGCGCTCAGGACCACTGGGATAATGAAGCAGTTAAAGTTTAAAGAAATAAATATTATTTATAATTAAAACTCGGAGGTCAATCGCTATATTACAGCAATGAGGGCATGATCTCATTTCTGTTGTGTTTCTCATATCATAATTCTGATTAAAATTTATTTTACTGCTGATGGTAATGACAGTATTGTACAAGGTAATTTTGGGAGGCTGGTTGTATATAAGGCTGATACACGACGGTGATAACGCAAATGGTTACATGGGGCTTTGCGCCTGACGAAAACAGCGCTTGGGAATTTGTTTTGTTTTTGGAGGAAATGAAATTGAAATGTAGCCGTAGTACGTGAATTATTTTTGCACGAGAATTTCATTTTAGTGTCTTTTTTATACCACTAAGGTGGCAAAACGGCCCGCCTGATGGTAAGCGGTTACCGTAGCCTATGGACGCTTGCAACGCTAATGATTAGCACTCGCGCGTTGCCGACCCTGTTAAAATCTTTACACACCCTTTTGGAGAGGGTGGGGTGAAGATTAGGGAGGATTAGTTGAGCTGGCAGCATAGGAGACAATAAGTGTGATACTTAAACACCACCGATCTGCCCCACTGCCAACACAACGCTTCCTAGCGGAGCTCGGCGACCTTGCTCACCGTTAGGAACACAACACAACATTACAGACATCTACCTTATTTGGCTACTATTTTCTGCAAGGTTACCTACTTCCCCAGTCGGGCAGCTCCAATCGTCAGTGGAATTATTTAATTCCACTATACTTCTCTTAAACATTACTCTCACATGCAGTTCAATGACAAAATTAAATAGTCTGTCTAAATTTTGGTTAGCAGTATTATAGAGATATTGACTATAGTGAAAGATAGTATGTTTTATAGTCTCTTAATTACAAATGTTACTGTACTGTGTACTGTTACGAAGTTGCGTTGGTTGATTCGACACATAACATACCATCAGGCCTGTATTCCCCGAAGAGTTAGGCAGAGGTGTACTAATCTACACCCACAGTTCGCCGGTATGTTTAGGTCCCATGTAATAGGGGGCGAGCCTATTGCCATTAACTGTGGGCACTAATTCCTAACTCCGAGCTGCTACTGAGAATTTCACAGAAAAACCCAATAATACTTTCCTTGACCTCGAGAATCCAACCCGAGAGCTTTAGCATAGCAGTCGTGCTTAGACCACAAGACTAATAAGGCAGGCAAGATATATGCTATATTAGAATATTTATGGTGTTATGGCAATACACGAAGTATTTTCCACTTATGCAGCTACTAAAATTTTCGCTCCCACTGGAACATACAACAGGGTTATTTTGTCTGCCATATTTATCACGAAAATAGTTCATATTCATACAAGTATAAGGTTTGACCTCGAGGGGCATGGGTTACGGAAACCACTCATCATCGTCGCGGTTCTACCGCACCGGTCTCTCTCATAAACTATAGCGGGAGCGCTAAAATGGCTACTTTTGATGAAGAACAAGATGAATAACGATATGATTCGCGTACCTGCTATAAATTTTAGTGAAAATGTTTTTCTTTTTTCTTTATGGCAAGTTTGCCAATGACAACAATTCAGCCAATTACGAAGTGAAATAGAAAATAATGAAATTGTATACATGAATTAATTCTTGATATAATGATATTAGTGCTTAGTGTAGATAGATTCTAAAGTTTAATGTTCATCAAGGCCTCAAGAATTTTGAAGGTGGGATAGGTCAGAAGACATGATAAGTTAATTGGGAGAGTTGACTGTATAGGTCAAGAGATGGAAGGTTGTTGGAGCAAACAAAAATATGATACAGAGCGCCTTCATCTATTCCGCCAGTAAAATTTTCCAACACTGGCATTTATAACGTATCTGTTTTAGTTTCATGTCAAAAGTCATTCAGTTTCGAATCGGTGTCAGCTAAACCAATGAATATTTTAGTTGATGGAAAAAATATGAACGGGTTGTAAACGTCACGGCTTAAATAAATAATTGAACAATATTGGAGTGATAGAACTTGATTAGCTTCATAGTTGTTGTGATCAAAATGTCGTGATAAAAAGGCACATTAATTCAAAGAGAAGCAATGTGAAATCTGCTAAGCTGTAGTGTACTAATGTACAGTTAAGAGCATAAATATGTATACACTAATTATAATTCTAAAGCCATTTTTACGCCAAATAATGATTGCAAATTTTGAGATAATACCAATATCATTAAGGCGGATCGTTCACCTAAGACCGCCAAATTCAAATTTCAATGGGTTTTTAATTCCATTACGTATGTAAGATTCATAACAGTAGTAATTGCGACATTAACTATACAACATCCACAACTGAGAACTAAAATCTTCGCTTAAAAATCCTCATCAAGCTCGAATCTTGCCTAAAACTGTGCCAACGGCCAAAATTGACGACACTACTTTTAGCTTCTGTAACGTTTTTTAAGCAAAGTTTTTAATTCTGAGATGTAAATATTGTATAGTTAATGTTGCAATTACTATGTGTTACAGATCTACAAATAGCGAAAAGCCAATTGAAATTTGAAATTGGCGGGCTCAGGTGAACGACCCGCCTTAAAGCATTTGTTCGAAAATGCTTTGTTGATAACACCATAGAGAAAATTGCTTTTGAATTTTGCGAAGTATATAAATATCTGTGCTCGTGACTGTACACCCGAAGTTCGCCCGGTATGATAGTCTCATGTACAGGTAGTGAGCATATTGCCTGCCATTAACCGGAAACAAATCCAAACTATAAGCTGCTGAGAATATTCGAGAACGTTCTATTTTCGTTAACTGCCTCAATAGCCAAGTAGTCCTGACCGCGACTGCTACGCTAGAGGTCCTGGGTTCGATTCCCAGGTCGAGCAAAGTGTTATTGGGTTTTTCTATGAAATTCCCAGTAGCAGCTGGGAGTTAGGAATTTGTGCCCGGTTAATGGCAATAGGCTCGCCCCGTATTGCATGGGACCTAAACATACCGGCGAACTGTGGGTGTACATTAGTACGCCTCTGCCTAACCCTTAAGGGAATACAGGCGTGATGGTATGTTCTATTTTCGTTGAAGCCCAGGATACCTTCCTGTAAAAAAAAGCAAACAAAAGTATTACCTCGATGTGCCGCTATTGACGTGGCCCAATAGAGCAATATGGCAGAGCCTATCGACATTTTATTGGACGCTGTTCGAAGCCTAGGTCACGTGAGTGTTCTATTTTCTGATAGATCAAACCCAATCACACTTGTCGGTTTAGTGGCGTTTCGAGTCTAGATTTTTTTGGAACTATATCATCGGGCTTGCAGGTGAATATACAGACAGGATCGAATGTTCAAGTTTTCAAAATATTTCAGTTCAAATGTTTTTATTTCAAACTAGCGCCCCACTGTTCACTTACAAAATAAATCTCATCCAATTTTCTGACTTTTACGATGGATTTATAAAAATATTTCATACAAAACATGTCACGACTATTAAGAGCAAAACAAACTTTAAATATCCAAATCTGTGGACCCGTTTTCGAGTGGCGATCTTTCAGACATGCGACACTTGATTTTATTTATATGGAAGGCTTTTACAAGCATATAAAAATATCGCACGGAAATCTTGATTTAATAGCTATAAATATTATAACAACTTCCTAAATCTTCGCCTACTAGTAATCCAACCAAAGTAACATTATTTATCCCAGCTCCTAGTTCAACTATCCAACAATGGACCAACATTTAGCACCAATATGTTGTGTCCGTGGCCAAGCCCACAAGTGAGTAACGGTGCAGACGGCCGATTAATTCAAAGAACATATCCGACTTGAGTTACTGTTATATCTTCCTTTGTGTCCCTACCCTAGTGTTCGCGTTACGAAGGAAAGATACGGTAGTTATTGAAGTGTTCATTAATTATGCCACTAACATTGATTGACTTATAAAAGTGTCTGCCTCATTAGCCAAGTGGTCATGAACGCGACTGCTACGCTAAGGGTTCTGGGTTCGATTCCCAGGTCGAGCAGTGTTATTGGGTTTTTCTATGAAATTCCCAATAGCAGCTCGGAGTTAAGAATTTGTGCCCGGTTAATGGCAATAGGCTCGCCCCCCTTTACATGGGACCTAAACATATATTGATTGACTTGTAAAAGTGTCTTATGGACTTGTAAAAGTGTCTTATGGACTTGTAAAAGTGTCTTATTGACGTGTAAAATATCTATTAACTTGAAAAAGTATCATATTTACGTATAAAAGTGTCTGTTGACCTGTAAAAGTGACTTCATAGGATCTATTTACAGAAACCAGTATTATTAATCATAAGGTTTTGGAGGGTTTGCCAGACACAATCTTTTCAATCAAATGTGTTTGTAAACTACCTACTAAACGAAAATCATAATTTAGCAAGTTTTTTTTAATTATGTTAGGTACTCTCTCTTTTTCCCAGCAAGTTAGTAAAAGTTGGTCGTATTTAAGTTGTATTTTGTTTTGTTGATAAATTTTAATGCGTGACTTTATTCCTCAGTCTTCCTCCACGAATTGGACGTGTTCAAGGTAGCGCATATAACGTTATTTAAGAGAAATGCGAGGAGCTAACTGAAGTAAAATCAGGCAAAAATTTCCATACCCTCCTTGCAAATATATCTCAACAAATTGTTATAGCAACGCGGCTGTTTCCTTTAAAATTATCACTCCATTTCTATCTTAATCTTAGGCTCATGTTTCAACGCATTCACTTGATATATTTAGCTTAGATTACAGTGAAGTCTAGACGCCGAGTGAATTAATTATTAGTTATTTTTACTCCACACCTCGCTCACTTGAGATTAAATTCAAAGCAGAAGAAATGAACTGTTCGTAATAAATTGTTATTGGTTCTGTTGTGGTTAGGAGATAAGTTACTACTACCACAACTTTCACGTAGGTAGAAACATTTATTGATGAAAAGTTTTTATTTTTTCTTTAAAAAACCCTGCCTGCCTCACTAGCCTAGTGGTCCTATACGTGACTGCTTCGCTAGAGGTCATGGGTTCGAATTCCAGGTCGAACAAAGAATTATTGTATTTTTCTATGAAATTCTCAATAAGTAGCAGCTTCGAGTTTGGATTTGTTCCCGGTTAATGGCAATAGGCTCGCTCTTTATTGCCTAGGCCCTAAACATATCGGCGAACTGTGTCTATTCGTACACCTCTGCCTAACCCTTAGGGGAATATGAGCAATTCCATTATGAGTTCAAACACTTTTTTTTTTTAAAAAGCTTACTAGTAATGTGGGTCACACATTACTAGTATTCTTGTTAACCCCTCGTGCTAAGCTAAATACTTGTGTTACGAGTGGGTTCACGTCGGTAGTGCAATGGGTGGGGCTCGAACCGGCAACCACATGATCGCAAGTCCGACGCCCTAGCCATTAGGCGACCGCCGCTTTTTAAACATGATTTTCAACTGTATCGTAAAAACTGTGCAATTAAAACAGAATTAGATTCGACTTGCGGGCAGGCATTCGAACCTGCGTCTTCTATTTATATACACCAGACGTTATAACCACTAAGCCACCGCGAGTCCCAGCCGCCATGTCGAAATTTGCCTTCACATTCTAAATTTACGTCTTGAAGGTGCAAAAAAATCACAATAAGATTTACATTGTTAGGTTAATTCTGAATTAACATACCATCACGCCTGTATTCCCCGAAGGGTTAGGCAGAGGCGTACTAATGTACACCCACAGTTCGCCGGTATGTTTAGGTCTATAGGGGGCGAGCCTATTGCCATTAACCGGGCACAAATTCCTAACTCCGAGCTGCTACTGGGAATTTCATAGAAAAACCCAATAACACTTTGCTCGACCTGGGAATCGAACCCAGGACCTCTAGCGTAGCAGTCAGGACCACTTGGCTAATGAGGCAGTTTTTCTGAATTAATTCACACATTTCTGAAACAAGGTCACTTTTTGTCGCATTATTTTCTTATTTAATTACCAGTTTACTTTTTGTAATACCTAAGAAGCTATAAATGAAGTCATTAGTTGTAATTATTTGAAGTAAGGTTTATAGCTACATAAAATTTCGCTTGTACTGAAATACAAAAGGTTAAAGCCTTATTATTTCGGGAATTACTAAACCTTTCTATGTAGGTAGGTTAGTATAATTAACTATTGTTTGCTTTGGGATAGCTCTTATACAATGTGTTAAAAAACCCAGTTAAACATAACTAGTTATTGCGTAATTCTGACACGCTATCATTAAATTTCACATTATCAGCATCATATTTGTAGATACATGCATAAATACATATATCTCATCACCACATAAATAATCTTGTGAATTTCTTTCTTTCATACAAACCTTTTTTTATATGGAATAAGGGGGCAAACGGGCAGACGGACCTGATGGTAAGCGATTACCGCCACCCATGGACACCCGCAACACCGGAGGAGTTGCAAGTGTGTTGCCCGCCTTTCAAAGAGGTTTCGCCCTCCGGCATCCTCACTCACACACACAAACACGTAAGTGTTGTTTCACGCCGGTTTTCTGCGAAGCCGGTGGTACTTATCACTCCGGTCGTGCCAGCCCATTCCTGCCGAAGCATGATCTACAATTGAAACATTTTAACTTCAAAATTGAACATTCCTCTCCGTCTTCCAATTATCAACGTCACATTAAAATCTTAACGCAACATAAATATATCGTCTCGTCACTCAATTATGCAAGATCACCCGTACAAATCGTGTGGGTAATGTCATATTTCCTCCTCAATTTGTAGGGTATTTGTCGTTTTCAGAAATTACGCTGTTAAACGGCCTGGGAGGGTACTGTTGATAGAATAAAGAAATGGGCGCGGTTCAATTTTGGGCGTTAAGTTATGGGGGTGCAAATGGAGTGAGATTGGACGTTATGTTTGTCTTTATGAAGATATTACTTTTTATTTATATTAACTGCTTCGTTGTGTGTGTTTGTGAGGTCCTGGATTCGAATTTCAGGTCGTGTAAATTGTTAGAATTTCGAACTGTGTACACCATACTTGTTTTATTATGGTACTTTCCTATGGCTGGGCGTGGGTCTTGTCTCAGAATGGATTAGGCCGCTGGTCTAGTATCGGGTTGCCAGACTTCACCCGCTCTCCACAAAAACCCTATACAGGTTTCCTCATCAGTTAGGAAAGTTACTCTTCAGAGTCATCTCGATCGTTTTTTTTAATTTAATAATTAATACGACACGCTTTTAATTCGAACTTAAGATCTACGAGTAAGTAAGCCTACTCTTGTGCTGCTTATTAAAAAAACCGTCAATATACTTTTAAAGTCCGCAGCTGGAGTTTGCATTATTCTAAAAAAATATGGAAATTTAAATTTGGAACTCAATGTTTCTCGCGACGGGAATTCACGACGGGCCTAATCAATTTCAGACTACATACACTATGAAGCTCTTCCATTTTACTTTGTCCCCCGTACAATCGCATCATTATTGATCGATTGCCCATTTGTTTGCTCTCCTCGGCTCGATCGGTGTAACAAGTATGTTGATCTATGCGATGGACGCATCAAAGTCTGTATTCTCCATACGTTGTTATGTTCCTAGCTTTATGAACTGTTTTCGTATCGGGTACTCAAAAGGTAGCTGTGAGGTAGTTTTGGCAGTCTCATCATAGCATCCATTTCGTGTTTGTTATGCTTGATGCAGTAATGTTTGGTTGAAATACTGGTCTAGTCTATAAATATGGCTAGAACTGGTCGACTTCCAGTCTGATTCAAGAACAACCCAGTTATTGTCTGCGTCACGGGTCTCCTTTCAGGATGAGAGGGGTTAGGCTATAGTCGTAGTACAATGGCCTAACGTGAGTGTAGACAGACTTCAAACGCCGCAGTCTAGAAAATCTCTCAGGCACACCGATTTCCTTCACCGTTTATTCACGCACAAAAAATATTATCATTTATTTATAATTGCATTTAGTCTCGTAGTCGTAAGCGCAACTGCTACTCTAGAGGCACCCGGGTTCGATTACCAAGTCGAGCAGTGTTATTGGGATTGTTCTATGAAATTCGCAGCTGCAGCTCGGAGTTTGGATTTCCGCCTCTTTTGGCATTAGGCTAGCTAATGGCATTGCCTAGTTCGGCTACAGAAGCTAAATCCATTTTCAACTGTAATATCTAAGTACTAAGTTTTACTTGTAATAAAGATATTAATCTATTATGTTTATTATTACATATTAGTAAATAATTGATTAAACTGTACCTCCGTCTTGCCATAGTGTTGCAATTAGGTATGCTATGTGAAGGCTATTTGCATATCGAGCACGGCAATCCCCCAAGGAACTATTGCGACTGTCCGTGGGGACTGTCAGTAGGTATGCAATACTGAACATTTACGCTCTGTTAGCCGCACATAGTATATATTACCTACCTATATACTTCTTAATGTTACTGCTACCGATCCCACTAAATATATCACATAAAAAATAAGAGTTTGTATATCTCTACTATTATAAAATCGTTAAAAGCTGTGTCTGCACATTGAAGATATTTAAACTTCTCCGACGCCAAAAATGTGTTTTTTTTTTCAATTCTTAGAATATAATTAGAATTCTTGTCTGTTTGTTACGGGTTGGCGCAAAATATACTGAATAGATTTTAATTACGTTATCACTGTTAGAAAGTATATGCTAGAACTTAAAAACTGGTGAAATTTCTTCTTTCAATTAATTGAACGGATCATGAGATACAGCTTGACCTCTTTGATGTATAGAGGCCCATACAAAGAAGAGATCATCACTGTTGGTTTTCTTCGGGAACCCATTTCTAATCCTAATATAGCTTCATGTCTTTCTAGATTTTTTTTTACTAATTTTAAAATATGATTGAGATATTTTTTTTTGTATAAGTGCTCTAAAAATATAGACACAAATTAGCACCTTAGCAAATTAGCATATCTACATCCACGAATCTCTACAGACAAATCTATTCCATACCTAAGGAAGGCGGTACCGGCAAAAGCTGAGTTTAAATAATCAAGCAGTAAATTCTAGCTAACCAAGCAACGTGTCGCCGCAAACCAGTGACGTAGCTACCCATTAAACTTAACCAGAGCTAAAATAAGCACCAGAGCTGAATCACCTTAATCCAAGATTACTTTAACGCGCCCGCTAATGTGTATCACGCTTATATTTATATTTGTATGTTAATAAGACGCATCCTGTGGGCTTTAAGGCCAGTGATTCATGAGCGCAAATAGATATCGGACTCGGTAGAGCTGAGGCCAGCTGCGTACATGCAAGTCGAAAAGTGTTTAAGTATTTTAATTTATTTTAAGATCGTTCGCTTATGGACTTAAACAAACCCTAAAATAATTGCGGTGATGTCGCATTTTGAATGTCTATATTCGATCCCTAACTCAAAAACTGTTTCAAGTCTTTCTGTCTGTCTGGCATCAAAACTCTTATCTTTATTGTTCGAAAACTAATTTTACCGGGACGATTGTAGATTTGTTTAATGGTGAACTTTAAGGCGTTTCTGAGCTCAAAATAAAGTTTTGTATCACAAACATTTATAGGTATAAATTCTACAATAATCCGTTAAGTAAAGCGGCGGTAGCCTAATGGCTAGGGCGTCGGACTTGCGATCATGTGGTTGCCGGTTCGAACCCCACCCATTGCACTACCGACGTGAACCCACTTGTAACACAAGCATTTAGCTTAGCACGAGGGGTTAACAAGAATACTAGTAATGTGCGATCCGCATTGCTAGTAAGCTTTTTAAAAAAAAACAAAAAAAAATGTTTTGGCTGCAATGCATATCTATTTATTACATGGAAAATCTACAACTAAGAATACAGTTATAGTAATAGTAGGATAGTTGTTAGATCTTGATTCGTTCCTCGTATGAACTTATGCTATTTACTCGATTTCACTGCGATCAATCGCTCACTGTGCCGTGTTAATCCAGCTCTATTCGTTCCATCACTCTTGACGTTGCCGTGTATACTATTCGTAATAGTATAATCCGTAACACATCATCCGGCTATCAGTTAAACAGCTAAATAATATGTGAACGATTGTAATAGGTATTACAATACAATAGGTATACCCACTCGTAACACAAGCATTTTAGCTTAGCACGAGGGGTTAACAAGAATACTAGTAATGTGTGACCCACATTGCTAGTAAGCTTTTAAAAAAAAAAAATAGGTATGATTATAGGTTCAGCAGCCCCTCTCATTTAAAAGTCAGTTAAATCTTTGTGTAGAGAAAACGATCCTCATATAAAGCAGTTAGAAATAACGAATAACATTTGCGGAAATAATTTTGTAAAACCGTCGATACCTAAATAAAAACAAACGTAAATTTTGCAGTATCATTGCGCGCACTTAGTGGTCAATTAGGGAACTGGGTCGCCGTGACGTGAACAAAATGGTAGCTGGTATTACAACATCACACTTGTTAACTGTGAAGGGTAAACAGAGGAGTGTGTTCACTAATTATCGTATTAAATCCAGTCGGCAGTCTACAACTGTGCGTTTCTCTAGAGATTTTCTGCCTCGCACAACAAAACTGTGGAATCAGTTTATTTCACTGCAGTATTTTCCAACCAATACGACCTTTAAACTTTCAAGAAAACAGCGTATTTCCTTTTAAAAGGCGGGCAACGCACTTGTGACTCCTCTGGTGTTGCGGGTGTCCATGAGCAGTGAATCGCTATCATCAGGCGAACCGTCTGCTCGTTTGACCGCTATGCCATAAAAAATGAACCAACTCTCTTTGTTTTTAAATTTTTGTCTTTCATTGTAGGTTAGTTTAAGTACGACCTTTGCTGCGAGTACAATTTTGAAGTAGAATTTGATCTTCAAACGAAAAATCATGTCTGGATTTGTGTGTAGATGAATATGCTAAAAACTCAACTGCAAGTTCCGACAATACGAGAAACAGTAAACGTACGACATAGTACATGCACTAGCATTCTTGACATTGTGGGTGCCTTAGCATACACGACTCATGCAAGTATGCAAAGCGTCTTGACACTAGGCTGCTCGAATATTTAGTCAATGCGGCAATGTAGGCCAAGCATCCGCATATATGCACATTTATTTATTACTAACTGTTGCTCGCAATTTCCCTCCCAACTTAAACGACTTTGATAAATAAAATAACTAAAAAACCCGACTGCATAAAACACTTTAAAAAAAACTAAAAAGACAAAAACAAGTCTAGTAGTCCAGACCTATGTAAAGTAATATTGAATAACTACACCATTTAAATGTTTTCATGATCTTGCAGTCGGGACCCATTCAAAATCGTGACCGTCTCTAAAATTCCCAGTAACTACCCATTAGTTACTGCAAGGTCCCGACTGCAAGATCATGAAAACATTTAAATGGTGTAGTTATTCAATATTACTTTACATAGGTCTGGACTACTAGACTTGTTTTTGTCTTTTTAGTTTTTTTTAAAGTGTTTTATGCAGTCGGGTTTTTTAGTTATTTTAATTACGTAACTTGTTTCCGGATTTTTAGTGCAAAACTACGAAAAATCTGCAGACGCTTAATTTAAAACCAAGGTGTGTTATTTACTTGTGCAAGATTTATACAATACTGTTACGGAATGCTCAAAACATATTTTTCAGCCCACGCATTAAAGCGCATAAAATCCGCCATTTTGTTTTTTTTTAAATTTCATGTACCCAGTGACACTCGTGCCATCAAGACAAATCTAATGAGGTATCATTTATCTAAATCGGTTGCTCCGTTGAATAGTTACGAGCGGACATAGGAACGGACATACATACATACATACATACATACACGTCAAACAAATAACCCTCCTCCTTCGGCAGTCGGGTAAAAAGGTAGGCTATGTCCTTCCTCGAGATGAAATCTAGGTATGTCCTTCACAATTATATTTTGTGTAGTTCTTTAGCAGTTTAGGCTTTCATATTTATAATATTATAGTTTGCCGTGTTTTAGGTATGATGTTCATAGTTCATACCTTAAATACGGCACAACATGTAATATAAATACCTAGTCCAAAATTCAACAAATGAAAATGATTATGTATTTTTTTAGATAAACGATTTAGACTTTTTTCGAGGCGAGGCGGTTTTCGTAACACCGTCAGTTGTTCCTTACTAACTTTAATGTAGTGTAAGTTTTAACAAAAACAATTTAAGCTGAGAATAATTGTTGCCGAGGCCCGAACTAATTAATACTGCTTTTGTTACAGGTAAAGGAGATAACATTTTTGGCAGCCATTTTGTTTGTTCTCGGTAAGTTACCGCTACTGTTAATGACGTCTTGTTTCGGTTTTGGAAGAGATGGGACCTCTTTTCTGTGAATACAGCAAAAAGCGATACTGAGACAGGAGGATTAATTATTACTGTTAATTATCAAGTACGCTTATTATTGTAGTCTTTTGTTCCTTTAGTATAAGGGCTAAAAGAGCTTTATTGATAAACTAGCTTCTGCCCGCGACGTCGTCCGCGTAGCGTTATGATATATAGCCTATATATAGCCTTTCTCAATAAATGGGCTATCTAACACTGAAATATTTTTTCAAATCGGACCAGTAGTTCCTGAGATTAGCGCGTTCAAGCAAACAAACAAACAGACTCTTCAGCTATATATATTAGTATAGATTACCTTAGATTCACGTTAGAATATTACCAAGGAGCTGCTATTCTAGAGAAACTGCTAAATGTCTCCTTGCAATAAGAATAGTAGTATACATTTTAAAGCTTTATGGATGAGCAGCCGCGACCTAAGGCTATTTTCTACTTAACTAAAGAATCGAAATGTTTAATAATATGGCGCGCCTCGAGTGGAGCCAATTTTTCCAGTTTTGAGTGGTCTCAAACTGAGGTAACCCTCGAGCTGAGTCCTACAATAGTTCCACAGGTTATCAAAGCGGTACTACCAAGACTGATTTCTATATATTAAATCATTTTAAGGTTATCAGTTGTATTCATTTGAAAATATATTTTTAATAAACATATATTCTTTTGCACACGTTGGTGCAAAGAGGTTACCGACCTCAATCTCTGGACACCGCTATTCAATAATGTTATGATAACACTTCTGTCTCCAATTATATGTAATATCCAAACAAGCCTATCTAAGGCATAACGGGGTCACTTCGAACACAATACCATTGTTTGAGTTGACTTACTTAATTTTCTTTCTAGTATTAATAAAAAACCACAAACAACTGTGAAACACGCGACAAACAACTGTATTATCTCAACACAAAGTTGGTTTTCACACGCAATAGCACATTGAAGTCGATATTGACGTTGCAACTATATTTTTTTGAATTTCGGATTTATTTATTGATAGAGAATTTGAGATTTATGGCGTTTCCAATAAAGACTATTATTCCATGACATGCTTTTTAGTAATATGCGCTCTAGGACAGGATGCGATGACAAAGCAATGAGTCAGAGATTGGGGGGATAAAAAATGAGTGGAGCAGCGAATGTAATTGAGCTACTATGATTTTTCTGCTCCATTAAAGTTGTCATGGAGACAAATCTCGGACGGATATAATAATCTTAATAAAAAAATATGTCGCTGGTTCAAACATGTTTTTAAAATATAATGAATTATCACAGCTGCAAATCGAGAGAAAAAGAAGAAAAAGTCTACTGATTTCTGACACTTACGCGAATATTAGACATTGAAATGAAACTACTTTTTACGGATTTTATCGCGGTATATTGATATTATTTAGTTCCCGACGTTTCGGATCCTTTACAGCATCCATGGTCACGGGCAGACTGTCTGCCCGTGTAGTAATATAGAAATAATATCAATATACCGCGATAAAATCCGTAAAAAGTAGTTTCATTTCAAGAAAAAGTCTATATTTAAAGTAACTAGTTTATTTTTACACTCTCTCAACATATCATATTAATACACCTGTATTCCCCGAAGGGTTAGGCAGAGTCGTACTTGAGCCCATTGCCATTAACCGGGCATAAATCCCAAACTCCGAGCTTTTACTGAGAATTTCATAGAAAAACCCAATAACACATAAATGTAATTGTTCCGGGTCTGGGTGTTTATATGTGATAATTTGTGTTTGTAAACACACACAGATATTCTTAGTGTGGATATATTTTTTAATTAAACGAGAAAAAAAAAACACATTTAGGTACAATAATAATATTAACTGCCTTATTAGCTGAGTGTTCCTGTTCTCAACGAACTCTAACCTAATCGGACCTCTAGGTCCGATTAGGTTAGAGTTCGATCCCACACGGAGCAAATATTTGTATAACCTACAGATAGTTGTTCCAGGTTGAGCGTTTGTGTATGTAAGAATTTGTGTTTATAACAGCACCCACGATACAGGAGAAAATCCTCCTGTAGAGCAACCTTTTTTTAAAAAGAAAACTTTAAAAATCTGTGTTCAGCCACTGTGTTATCATCATCATTATCACATCAGCCTATTGCCATCCATTGCTGAACGTAGGCCTCCCCCAAAGAGCGTCAACCATCCCGGTTTTGGGCATGCGAGTTGCCCACCACCATCTGCCAGCCACCTTCTTCAAATCGAAGGGCATCCATCAGTCCATCCGTCCTCCATCAGTCGTCTCTCCTACTACACTACTAATACCTAAATGGTATTAGACGGCTTTCATTGCCAGACGATCACTATAAAACCGATATTTTCCTTATCCAATAAGAAACACTATCATATTTATAAGAAACCTTACAAACGCCAAATAAAATTTTCCGAGAAATTCGTTCAACACACTTCACTAAGGCTAAGCAGACAGGCGAGGTGTGACTAATCGTTAGTTTCAGAATCGACTTTACTTGTTAAGAAATAGAGTTTGAATTTGAAGGTTGAGTCTGTATTAAGGAATATGCTGACAGATGGACGCCGTCGCCGGTCTGCGAAGACCGAAGACTTATAATTGCATTAAAAGTTCAGCAATTATTGAGTAAAGGATCAATTGTGGGGTTACATCCTAATATTGTGGCTTTGACAGTACGTCTATAAAGTGCGGGAGAAAGAACCTTACGTGTATAGACATAAGATATAACTATATTCTGCTTTAATATAAATTTTAAAAATATTTTCATCAGTCTAGTAGTCCTAAGTGCGACCGCTACGCTATAGGTCCTAGATTTGATTCCCAAGTCGAGTAGTTTTATTATGTTTTACTATGAAATTGTCTGTAGCAACTTGAAGTATCTATTTGTGCCCTGTTGATGGTAATAGGCTCGCTCCCTATTACCTAGATGGGACCGAAACATACTGGCAAATTGTGGATGTACAACTATACATTAGTACACATCTGACTAACCCTTCGATGATACAGGAGTGAAGGTATGTTATTTACTCCTTTAATCTGTGAACAGTTTTAAACTAAAGATACTCATTTATATAATTGTTAATTATAGGTGAAATTAAATAAAAGCGATCTGTTTTTGTGTTCATTCACTATAGTTCAAAACACCAATAATTAAGTTTCTGAATTATTGTTCCCAAATGTGGTTTATCATATACTCAAAGCCCAGTTTGGTAAAATTGCTCAGCATAATTGCATTTGAAAGTTAACCACATAATAATTTTGGTTTGGAAAACCTTTATTATAATATTGACAGATGTTCTCCATGTATTTCTCTATTCTCGGTTGAACAAGAATATAGAAATCCATTGACCGTCTCTCTAATAAAAAAAGTGACTCGAAAGAGCCTTTACTAGTAATGATAGATTAAGATAATCAGTTTTGTCAATCTGCTGGCTGGCTTTTTTACGCCGCCTCTGCTATAACTACTTTTTGGCGAACTTCAAAGAATGACGAGGTTCTCAATGTACATGTACATTTTGTGGGTATCTGAACATAGGCTCTGTTGATGAACCACAAAATACTTAAACCCAGTGTTTTTTTCTTATAACGTTATGTCATAGATGTTCGTATGACAACGGGGACTAACGGCTACGTGCTCTCAGAGGCACAGAGGAGTCTCAATGTTGTTAAGAATGGTCACCCATCCATACACTGACCGCAGCAAGCACAGGTTTGCCTTGCAGATCAGTTGATCAGCTTAGATATTACCTAGCCACGAGCCCCTCCTCATGCCAACAGATGAGACACCAAAAAATAAAATAGTTTCACTTCTCAATGGCTTTATTCAATTTGTTCCCCGAACAGAGAAATCTATGGAGTCGCTTTTAAAATATGATTTCCTATTAAATACACGTTCACTGTTGGAGCGTGCGCTCTGCCGATTTATCTTCAAGTCGCGCCGACTGGGGTGCAAATTACCGGCGGGACTCGCGACAGACGATGCCTGTCTGCTATATAAATAAACTACAACTCTCATGTGTTCGAAGCTTATTTTTGTTAGTTTGATTGTTTATTGGTCGAGTGTGATGTTTGTCAGCTGTAGTGTAAGCACAAGCAGGACTCTATAAGTTTTCCCATAATTTCTATGGTTTTTTTTTATGGGATAGGGGGGCAAACGGGACGGATCACCTGATGGTAAGCGATAACCGCCGCCCATGGACACCCGCAACACCAGAGGAGTCACGAGTGCGTTGCCCGCCTTTTACAAGGGTTTGGACCTCCGGTTACCTCACTTACTCAGCGAAACACAACGCAAGCGTTGATTCACGCCCGTTTTCGGTGAGGACGTGATATCACTCCGGTCGAGCGGGCCCATTCGTGCCGAAGCATGACTCTCCCACGTTTAAAAAGCTTAATATTAATCAGGTCTAACTGAGACTATAGGTACCTGCTCCATTTGTTATAACGTTACTCAATTATTGTTATAACGCCATCGTTATTTCCATGCTAGCGTGTTAGGGTCTAATAAGGTAGGATATATGCAAAGGAATTTTACCATAATTGCAAAGGAATTTGGTCTAATAACGATTTACAAAACTTAATTTCTAAAATGAAATTATTTTTACAATATAACATAATAACTGTCGTTATTTTGCAATTATTTGTATAATGCAAATAATAATTAAATATTTGTAAATGGAATATCGGTTTTTGACGTCAGAGAACGAGAATGAAAAAAATAATGACTGATACGATTACGAATGAAAGTATTTATGAACCTAGTGGCACTTGTTCATTATTTGCTTTGATTGTCTGATATGTCAGTTATTTAAAGATTTGACCAAACACGCATCGCACTCAACGTACGACCGCGCGATGTATACAAATATTTACAAACATAATTATGTAGAATTAAACGACACAAATCACACCAAGAATCGAAACAAATACTTATAGGTATATGGAACGAAAAAATAGGATTTTTCACGGCTGGGAATACAACTCACGAGCTTCTGCAGCGAGCTGAATACTAACCACTACACCAGACGTGCAGGTTCATTTTATTTGCATCTGTAGTGTTCTTTAAACATATTTATTTAATGCCTTAATAATTCAATTTCAAAATGCAATTAATTAAACGGATATTGTGGATTAATTTGTTGTTTTAAAATTTCATTCTTAATTGTAATGAGTAAACTTTATATTATAATTTGCTCGTTAAAGTCTGTATGTAATTAAGTACAGATTAAAACCATATTTATGTTGAACAGATTATTGAAATTGTTAAAATAACTTCCTCACTTTATTGAATAACCGCTACCTCATTGTCTAGTCGTAGAGGGTTCGATATCCAGGTCGAGCTATTATTAAGTATTAGGTTTATCGATAAAATTCTCAGTGGCATCTCGGAGTTTCGATGTGTGCCCGGTTAATGGTAATAGGCTCACCCACAACCACATAGTTTTTTTAATTATAGCAGGTTGGGCCGTCAGTTTCACTCGCTATTAACCTGGGGAGGTTTCGGTTTCCAGAGAAGGCATGACTGCCTCGTACCACTCCCTTCCCTCGCCTTGGTCATGGAAATTGATATTTCATTAATCCATATTTTACTGTTCTACAACCGCCAAAATCTTTGCATGCGACTGCGCGCTAACTACGAATAGATCTATTAGTAAGAAGCTCATACCAGACACGACAAGAGTAGAAAGGAAAAACGCTTGATACACATATTATCATCGACACGCCGCGACATAGGGCGGGCAGAGGAAATCTGACACTAATCCTACGTTAGGAGTACATACATACACAGTGGAAGGCATTGAACTAACATATCAGCTGTTATATACAGTCGATACAGTTATATACATATATACAGTAGCTCAAGCACGAACAACTATCGAATTCGTATCGTAAATGAATGAGTTTTTTCTGCTAAAAATATCTTACATACATACATATTTTGACATCTGTCTCCCATTGGGGGAGGCAGAGACTTCACTTGCTACGACCCTGGCACACCACTTTCGCTTCATCTGCGTTTATTAAGCTCCTTCAAATACAAATTATTCTCGATTTCGATACGCATACGTTTTACGTGCACGAAGTCAGGGGCGAAATCTAGGCGTCATTTATTATTCAATATGAATATTTAACTCGTCCTTAGTCACGTTCCAACCACCGTGTGGTATCTCGGACATGACAACAAAGTGTTAATAGATTCCTTTTTAGCATATCACTTATAAACGCCATAATGACAACCGCTAGCTGACTCACGTTATTTGCATTGTAAACTAAATTACTTATTCATATCCAACCAGTGTTGAATAACGAAACAAAAAAACGAAGAGGACACTTGTAGATATAGTAGGTAATATATTAAATGAATACAGTCTTCTTCCCGAAAGATATTCCGGGGTCATCTTCTCGTCTCAGTATTATACTCTTGGCAGAGTAGTCGTGGTCACGTGGTGGGGGCACGGCATTTATTATTGTCTCCCGCCATCTCTCTCTAACAGAGGCAGGCTCGGACTTAGAGGTTCAGGTCCCCTAGGCACTTGGCATTTGGGGCAAGCCTTCCAAGCTTCGAGGCAAGCCAGGCTTTTGAGCTTATGCTATTCAGTGAGGCGAGCTCAATCATTGTCAATTTTTAAAGAAATGGTGAAGAAGAATTATCTTTCGCCATAACTCACACTTTCTCCTTCACATTGCATCTATTATATAAATACCAGATTCTTCTATTTAATCAATTTTCTCTTATATCCTATAATAGCACAATAATTTATGTCTATAGGTATTATATAATGATATAAATTTATTTATAGTTATATAATGTATATTATATATATTATATTTATACTATATGTATGATTATATGTATATTAAGTATGTGTATTTGTTATATTGAAATTTGTGTAATATATAATTTAAGTGTTTAATTTCTTTTGTGTACGCCAGACTACCTATTTTTCGCCTTTCCTTTCTCTTGAGTCCATCCAAAGGTTGTCTGTAAGAGATCGCTTTTAGCGATAAGACCGCCCATTGTACCATATTCTATGAGTGTTATCTAATACTTGACATTCGTTTTTGGTGTACAATAAAGTATTAGTATTCTATCTATCTTATTTGTAGGTCACCACTAGGACGGGGGCCCCTAGGCAGGCTGTGCCCCTAGGCGGAAATTCTGCACTGAACAGAGGCCTTCCGAAATCACAGATTTAGGGGTGATTTCGTGCGAGCTTTCACTTGGTCTTCCGAGCGTGCTCTGGGTCTTGAGCCATACACCCTACCCTGGACATTGTTGCTTAAACAAGCACATGTTCAACCTACTTTACTACCTTACATCTCTACCTTAAATCTCAAAAAATCCTTCGAAAATAACAGCTATATTTGTTATGGCTTACTAAGTAGGTGTAAATATCAACAGCCTACATGACACACGACATATTCCCAGAATTCAACATTTCGTATAATATTGCGTCTCAACCGTGGCAGCAGTGTCAGCCTCATTAAATTCAACACGAGTAGCGTATTTTGTTACAATATAACTTATAGGGGTGGCCAAAGTTTTTTTAAAACCTGCTCCACCAAGCTTGGCAAGCAGCCATGAAAATATTTTCCATAAGCCATAATCAAGCTAAGGCAATAATTATACTCTTTCCAACTGCTTTCCAAACCAGTTTAAACAGCACTTGCCGCGGTAACTCTATGATTAATAAAAAATTAAGAAAATAAAAAAGGTTTGATGACACAATCCGGGACCATAAAAAAACTAATTAATATATTAAAACAAATTAGTACCCCACGACAAATGTTCTGTAAATAATCTTGATCTTCCGATGGGTGACCATTCTTAACTCAACGAGACTTCTTCGAGCCTCCGAGAGAATGAACAGCCATCAATCCTGGTTGCCATATTATAAATAAGTACCTAAGGCAATCATTAGTAGTTGAAGTCAAAATACTATTCTATCTCTAATAGTATATACTTTTTATTTGACTTCTAATACGAAATAGCGTTTCGGCAATATGCTTTTATTAAAGTTTTTTTTTATACCACTAAGGTGGAAACAATCATACGCCCCGCCTGATGGTAAGCGGTTACCGTGGGCTATGGACGCTTGCAACACCAAGGGTATCACTTGCGCCTTGCCGACTCTGTAAAAATCTTTTCACACACTTTTTGAGAGGGTGGGGTAAAGATTAAGGAGGAATAGTTGGGCTGGCAGCATAGGAGACAATAAGTGTGATGCTTAAACACCACCGATCCCCCCACTGCCAAAACAACGTCGCAGCATTGCTGTACTTATTTATAAGTTCACCTAGACCTCACCTAGTATATGTTCGAGTCCTAGATAAAAAAAATTCTTTCTTTATAAATACTAATGTATCTATTTCATGTAGCCAATATAAAATACAGATATTCATCCGCATTAGGTTGAGCCAATTAACTCGAAGTAAGGAGTATGATGACCTCCCTCCACAAATAACAGGTACCATTAACCCTGTTACATGTTTAAAGTTCGTCAACCCTACCTTCAACATTATAATCCTTACATATTGTTTTACAAACACACCATTGTGTACTTCCTTTGTTATGAGAAATGCTCATTCAAGCGAGATTTACACGGATTTGTTATAAATTTAATAAGATAAATGTTTAAAGAAGGCCTCGTGAAAAATTTATGAATAAACCAGTTGAAATATGATTTCCACACGAGGGAAAATATTCCGTTGGAATCTTGTTTGGCATAAATATTGCAGGTTAGCTAAAAATAAAGTAGTACTATAACTAAAGCCTGTCTACTGGTAAAATGAGAGCATAAGTTTCGCCTGTATATGTATTCATTCTTATGATAAAATTGTCATAACAACTATATGAGTTTTAATTCGTATAGCTTCTTTTTTATTTTGAGAATGAACGAATAATAATTACATCTTCCCCACTCTTAAGCTACTTATCAGACGGAGTAGCCTCAATCCAAGGCAACGCCTTAATTCGAGGCACTGCCTCGATGCTAGACAGTTCAAGTGGATACGCTACATTAACTTTTGGTGCCTCTAATCAGGATTCCATATTATTGATCTAAGGCGATTTGTGCGTTATCTTACGCCTTTTTACAAACCGAGATCCCTACTAAACTTTCATTTCACCTTTTACTTCCAAAGATAAAAGTCAGACGCTGTTTATACAAAATTTACATACCAACTGATGCCTAACAAGACCACGAAGTTGCCAGTATTCAACTGAGTTATTTGATTTATTAATCTTTTGGCCAATTCCGAACTTTGGGTGGGACGAAACAAATTTTAAAGCTACCTCCCTCGGTCGTATAAATGTTACCTTCACAAGTTTGTTCAGTATTTACGACAATTAACGTTCTAATTAGTGTCGTGTTACGAATTAGTTTCAAAGAACTGCTTCAGGTAACTAGACCTTAGTGTATTTAGTTGGGTACTTGATATCTTATGTTTCCGGTTAGTTACTACCTGATTCTTCGAGTTACGGAGTGAATAGGTTGCTTGTAAATAGGCGTATTTCATTGTTGAAGTAGTGATTCGAAGGCACCGGAGATAGACGTTTTGGTACAGTACTTAGCTAGACCAGGAGTGCTGATCTTGCATTCTATAGGATTTCTTTTCTAGCCACTTTAGCCTCCCAATTTGTCTATCGCATTCACGGCATTGGCTGTTCTACCAACCAGCCCTAGGATAGACACAAGTTTAAACAGTTAATCCACGAGACTAGATCAGAATTTTATCCTAATTTATTTTTATACTACTAACTTTTTACTAATTTATTATTTAATACTACTAATTAACTTTGGCTAACTGCCTCATTAGCCAAGTGGTCCTGAGCGCGACTGCTACGCTAGAGGTCCTGGGTTCGATTCCCAGGTCGAGCAGTGTTATTGGGTTTTTCTATGAAATTCTCAGTAGCAGCTCGGAATTAGGAATTTGTGCCCGGTTAATGGCAATAGGCTCGCCCCCTATGACATGGGACCTAAACATACCGGCGAACTGTGGGTGTACATTAGTACGCCTCTGCCTAAGCCTTCGGGGAATACAGGCGTGATGGTATGTTATGTTGTGTTTATTTTTATCGGTGTAGGAAAGCAGTTTGAGGAAGCTTTCGCTTCCTTTTACGGCATAGGGGGGCAAACGAGCAGATGGATCGCCTGATGGTAAGCGATCACCGCTGACCCTGCTGACCCTGACCATGGACACCCGCAACACCTGAGGTCACAAGTGCTTTGCTCGACTTTTAAAACGATTTGGGCCTCCGGTATCCTCACTCACTCGGCGAAACACAACGTAAGCGATGTTTCACGCCGGTTTTCTGTGAGGATTTCTTTTTCATTATTTTCTTTTTCTTTGGATCAAAGCAGTAAAGGAAGCATTCACTAAAAAAAAAATATGTTTGAATGTAATGAAACCTTTCAATCGCTCTCTCTCCATTAAAACGTTATGGTATTAAAACTCAAATTTATTTCAATCGATTTTCAATTTAATCTCCAAACATTAGAATTTATTTTCCTTTCGCGAAATTTGACAGTTTCTGAAAACTTGATGTACTGGCGACCCTACAACGTCAAATCTTAGATCTTCCAAAACAGAAGTATAAAGCTTTGTTGGAAGTCTTGTATTCTACCTACACTATTTCTATTAGTTCTAGAAATAAAAGGGAAACTGTGTCATTGGGTAAACGTGAAATAAAAGACGACACCGAATGGACACAGAGGCAAGGCAGGACTGTTTTGTTTTATTGTTTTTCGTCACCTCGCTAGCAGCCTGTCATATGAAATCTACTACTGTGATGTGCACAAACAATAACAGTTTTTCTACAACTTCTTTTTTTTACTTGGCCTCGATACAAGGCCTATTATTACACATGGTACACACTTTTGCTGAATTACTAGCAGAAATATCCGATCAATACTTTGGTTTCCGGTACCGGAATGTATTACTAATTCGGACATTATTTTTAATGTTAATGATGGGTCTATTCCCAGATAGAGAGAATAGTGTGGTGGACTTTTTTCTGAGAGGAGAACCATATCTAGCAATAGTTAAATATTATGATGAAAGTTTTCAAAGTTGGTAATTTCCCGGAGATTTAAAAACCTGCACTGCTTAATTAGCTCTTGGGGATATACTGAATAGAACAAATTGAAGTAACAGGATCAATAAAAACAATTAAACTTTTGGAAATACACCTGGCTTATCTATTTCCTGATACAAGCAGTTTAAATTATCATTCCTCGTATATGAAACCAGCTGTATTATGTAAGAAAAACCTGTCAGTTGGTATTCCAAAAAAGCATGATAAATGCTAATGCTATTCCGTTTACTCTTATGAAAAAATATATAAGTGAAAATAGATCAGCTTCACTCTTAATCATAGAAACTGTCAGATTTTTGATACAAAATAAACCAGCAGGTTTCGATATCCATGTTGTCATCGAAAAAATTATACCATAACGATTACAAATGTCATTTTAACAAGCAATCAATAGCGAGGCCGTTTCAATTGATGGCTGAAGTCAGGAGCTCGCGTGACGCACACAATCAACACTGCTACAATAACACACATTTTAAATTATCTCTGTACCTACTGTCGACAGAATGTCTGGTACTCTTATCAGTTCACAGAAAACTAGCACCTCAGAACAAACTTAAGATAATGTTGTGTAGTTGTGACCAGGGCAGCGATGGGCAAATAAAACAACTTGTATATCTTGTTTGTCAAAACGGACTGCCGCCCTTTTCCTTTTATTGTCTCTTGTCAAACCTGACGTGACATTGACAGCTCCCAAGCTGACAAGACGATGTCGCTAAGGTGCATTCAAATATTATGATGCATTCCCAAAATACATAACAGATAACATTCAAACTCGCCTGTATTCCCCGCAGGGTTAGGTAGAGGTGTACTTTGTACACTCACTGTTCGCCGGTATGATTAGGTCCTAGGCGAGTCTGTTAATTGTAGATTAGTAGCCAAGGGCTGTAAGGCATCAATCGCAGCCCGAGATATTCAGGCGCACGAGCGCAGCGAGGGCGCCTATAGTTCGAGGGTGCAAATGATGCTTACACCCGAGCTAACTACTCTGCTTTACATCTCGATTGTGAGCTAAGTAAAAAAAAACCGGCATTACCAGAATAAAACATTTTAAAGTAAAGGTTTTCTATTCCCGCCTTTTTTCATCTTTTTATTAATTTTTTTTTCAAGAACGAAATTGAGCTTCGCCGTTCGATATTTAAAATTGATGACTATTATACTCACACGAAGACAAGGCTGAATAGCGAAGCGACCTCTTTTGTCATTGGGCTGAATGCATGATGTCTAATAATTGCCAGTATGATGGTTAGATGTACGCGAACTTTTTGAAAGAGTGAAGTGTTTATTTTTTAATTACTTACCGCCCTAGGGCTTTTCTAGCTACATTATTACCCTAGAGCGCTAATTGGTAACCTACAAGCCCCATTTGGGGGTAGTAAGGACCTATTTACCGAATATGAGAGATGTAAAAGCCTTTATTGCTGTACTTATATACTAGATTATGAATGTGTGCCTTAAACTTGACAGTATTGGCAAACATTTAACATACCAAACTAACATTGTCGTTAGTTTGGTACAGTCGAGTAGCATGGCTCACAGTCAATGCTCATTCATAAGAGTAAATAATAAATAAAGTTTAAATATACGACTGTCGTTCCTAAATTACCCCAAAATCTAGCAATTTTTTTAAATGTGGCAATATAGTCATCCTTCTTAGTATAATTGGCACCCAGGGTGCCGAGTCTACTATTTAGTTGTGTCAGAATTGTGATTCAGTGACTTCAAAATTGTTGATTTTTGACAGTTTTGTCTACGAAATCTGTCATTTCTTATGTCATTTAGTGCCATTGGACTTGGACGGTCATTCTGAGGCAATTGAAATAGCAGACTTGGGCCCCAGTGGCGATGTTACTGCCATTGTGTTGGCATTGAAGTTTCCCCGTTTTTATTTAGAGTACTTTTTTACGTATAAATTAAAAACAATTATATAAGTAGAACCGGATATACATATCAAATAATACCTTCACGGATCCGACAGGGTTTTCTTAACGTTTTTTTACTATCTATTGGTTTATCTAAGAATTAAATAATGTTTATATAGATACATTGAAGGTAAAGTGGACGACCAGAGCATGTTCCATATAAAATATTGCTTCAAGCTATACACAGCAAAACGTGCCGGTTTTAAGAATCGCAATAACATCCAAGTTTATTTTCTGATCAGCTGCAAGTATTACAGTAAGTACCGTAACCCGTTTTCACACAGTTAAGTCCGCATACTTGGATGGAATAATAAGTAGATTATATAGTTTTATATTTGTTAGGATACAGTTTTCTGCTGCATAAATGTTGATCAGCACATCTTCGAAAGGTACAAGGAGTCTTTTATGCTATTCCTAGGGTACCCAAAAATATTAAGACGTTTATAGAAAAGCCATGACATATATCACGTGGGAGAGCTATGCTTCGGCACGAATGGGCCTTCTCGAACGGAGTGATACCACGGCCTCACAGAAAACCGGCCTGAAACAACGCTTGCGTTGTGTTTCGCCGAGTGAGTGAGGTACTTGCGACGTGTTGCGACTCTGGTGTTGCGGGTGTCCATGGGCGGCGGTTATCGCTAACCCTTAGGTTATCCGTCTCCTCGTTTGCCCCCCCCCCCCTATCCCACAAAAAAAGGAAATATCTTTTTTCAGGGCGTCCAAAAAATAGCTAGAACACAAGATTTTTTTAATAAAATACTATCTATTACATATTTAGATACGCTTTCCGTATTGAAAAACTGGTTTACGGGCTTTGGGGTCTCGAACTAATGACCAATGACCGGCGTCAACAACATCATTTACGTTGTATTTCGCCGAAACAGTGAGTACCGGAGGTTCGGGCAACGCACTTGCGACTCCTGTGGTGTTGCGGGTGCCCAGGGACGGCGGTAATTGCTTACCATCAGGTGACCCGTCTGCTACTTTGCCCCTCCATCCCATAAAAAACACACACCTATAAGCGCAACATAACAGCGATTATTCAGTGTATTTATTAGGGTAGGTGTAATAAAAAATAATTATGAAGTCACCCAGTACTTTTTAATGTCAATCAAACGAATAGATATTAATCAAAATGAAACAATAAAACCGTAAGTAATTTTGAGAAGCCTACAAAGCTTAGTATTAAAACTTCGTGAAGGTGACACAGGTTCAGGACGACCTCAGAGGTCACAAGGTCAGACTTGAACCAAGTTTTTAATATACAGCTTTATAATTAGTTTGTCAACTTTTTATTTACGATAATATTACGATCACGAATAGCTGCACGGAATTTTAAAGTTGATCAACCTGTATTTATGTAAATGTTCTAGAAACATAAAATTGAAAAAAATAACACATACCTAAGTACTTAAATAGTTTTCAAAGTTTTCATATGTGTGAAGAAGGGTGTACTTATAGGTAAGTAAAAATTTTGGCAGTCTACAAAACACCTTTCATTTGATGACAGTACTTTTACCAAAGATTAAGCGGGTAGTGATTTTTTTATTTTGCGTTGACTGTCATAGGTGTTCGCGTGTTTGGATCGTGTGTTTGCTCCACGCGTGGAAGCGAGCGATCAAAAGCCTTTTGATAGGAACCCTAGATCCTTGTGTAGGTATACCTACCTTTGTTTATCCAGGTCCAGAGTCTGTTCTGATCGTGGCGAATGAGAGTGACCAATCCCATGTTCGCGTTATACGGTACGGATTTCTGGCACTGTCGCCACGTTCCGACTTCCTCTAACATTCGTTACTATTAATATTGTAACATATTGTAAAATAAATCTATACTAATATATAAAGCTGAAGAGTTTGTTTGTTTACTTGAAAAGCGCTAATCTCAGGAACTAATGGTCCGATTTGAAAAATTCTTTCAGTGTTAGATAGCCCATTTATTGACGAAGGTTATAGGCTATCTATCATCACGCTACGCGGACGACGTCGCGGGCAGAAGCTAGTAATAAATAAATATTCTGGGACATTTTTACACAGCACCATATCTAGTCCCAAACTAAGCAGAGCTTGTACTATGGGTACTAGACAATGGATATAATACTTACTTACTTTTTTTTTGTAAATACGTACTTATAATACATAAGAAACACCCAGACGAACACAAACACTTATATTCATCACATAAATATTTGTGTCCTGTGGGAATCGAACCCACGACCTCATGGTCAGCAGTCCGGTACTCGAACCACTAAACCACAGAGGTCGTCAAGCAAACGTCGTAGAAGAAAACATTACATAACGCTACAAATAGAAAGAAACATTATTTTATTTAGCTTCACAAGTAACATGTAACCGGCGTGAAACAACGCTTAGGTACGTTGTGTTTCGCCGATTGAGTGAGGATACCGGAGGCCCAAACCCTTTTACAAGGCGGGCAAAGCACTTGCGACTCCTCTGGCGTTGCTTGCGTCCATGGGCGGCGGTAATCGCTTACCATCAGGTGATACGCCTGCTAGTTTGCTTTGCTATAAAAAGAAAAGAAACTCAAAGAAGATTGTTCTCTGCTTCGCGGTTGAACTTAAAGTGCATAATATGTCTGATTGTCTGACATATTATGCACTGGTTCTCCACCAATCCCAGATAAAACCTGGTGGTGAACTTATGATGATGCAAAGGTGTAAGCATCGGCCATGACCAGGGGTCAAGACCACGTTTGCACGGCATTTTGCTGATAACGATTTTTTTTTACAATTATCCGTGTGCCCGGTGTTTGCGTGTAACCGAATGGTTATTGTTAATACCAAGGTAAAATTAAAATTAACCCAAGGTAAATCGACTATACCTATGACACGATGACTTCTTCAGAACTATACTAGAAGGTAATATTGAAGGAAAACGAGGATGGGGAAGACCTAGACGAAGTTTTGTAGAACAATTGAGTCGTATCAAGAGGTAAAACGGAAAGCAGAAGATAGAGAACAGTGGCGTTGGCTCCACCGACAAGAGCTGAGAAGAAATCGACTATGTGTTTAACCAGCACAACACACCATCACGCCTGTATTTACAGACAGGTATGGCAGAGGCGTGCTAATGCATACATACAATGCGTAGTACGTTTAAGTCCCATGCAATAGGGGCGAGTCTATTGCCACTAACTTCTTAATTCCGGCGGAACGGAGTTTCCTATACAAACGTAATACCAAAATAAATCGTAATTAAAACACAATTTATTCAGTGTGATATTATACGGATTCCGATACCGTTAATCTAGGTTCCTGCTCTACCATTTCGTCCAAAATACTTCACTGGAAATAAATATAAGCAAATGCAATTCTTGATAACGTTTGCTTTGAAAGCTTGAAACGATTTTCCTATCGTTTATTTCCAGCAGTAGTAGACGAAATTTAAAAAAGAATGATACGGTAGGGCTTAAATTAACGGTATCTCAATTGGATTACGATTTATTTTGGTACTAGCTTCTTCCTGCGACTTCATCTGCGTGGACTTCAGATAAAAAGTAGCCCATGTGTTATTCCAGACTATAATCTATCTCTGTGCCAAATTTCATCCAGATCCGTTCAGCCGTTCTGGCGTGAAAGAGTAACAAACATCCATCCATTCATCCATCCTCACGAACTTTCGCATTTATAATATTAATTAGGATTACGTTTTTAAACATCGTTTCGACGGTTTGTCGATTCATGAATCGCTGACTTTGAAGTCGCTTGAACTTTTACCCGTATATTTACTTACGTAGCCCTCTCAGTAATGAATGTTCATTTATACATAGTAGCGCTGCACATCAAAAGTGCAGTCTTTGGTCCGGTCCTTCAATTTAAATGTAATTTTCTGCGATGTTCTAGCCACTGTAATCAGAGCTAGCCCCCATCTTTATTTATGAGCCTGCATTTTGCGGCAAGTTTTAGACCGAAATATACCAACGTTATTCGGTTTAAATTAGAACTAAAGAGCAGTCCTTTAAATAATCTGACGACACCAGGTGCCAGGTTTAAGACTTTAAATAAATAATTCTTTACAAATAATTGATAACTATATATAAATTTTCTGTAGGTTTATCACAATTGATCAACAAAATTCATTAAAATGCATCAATTTTTAGGATGCCACTGTTTATATATAACTAGCTTCTGCCCGCGGCTTCGCCCCCATGGAATTCGGTCTGTCATCACATCCCACGGGAACGGGGTAAAAAATATCCTATGTCCGTCTCCTGGTTCTAAGCTACCTCGCCACCCATTTTCTGCCAAATCGGTTCAGCCGTTCTTGAGTTATAAATGGAGTAACTAACACGACTTTCTTTTATATATATAGATACTAGCTTCTGCCCGCGGCTTCGCCCCCGTGGAATTCGGTCTGTCATCACATCCCACGGGAACGGGGTAAAAAATCCTATGTCCGTCTCCTGGTTCTAAGCTATCTCGCCACCCATTTTCAGCCAAATCGGTTCAGCCGTTCTTGAGTTATAAATGGTGTAACTAACACGACTTTCTTTTATATATATAGATATACTAGGTACTGTTTCTTTCCCCTAATGAAATAAAAAAAATAAAGACACTGGCGTAGCGGCTGAGCGATCGGCTTCTGCGCCACGTGTTGTGGGTTCGATCCCTACACTGAGCAAATATTTGTATTATCTACAGGTAGTTGTTTCGGGTCTGGACGTTTGTGTATGTGAGAATTTGTGTACGTAAAGGCACCCACAATCTTAAAAAAACTTTTACCTTTCATTACATTACCCTCGGTAGTTACCGTCTGACCATATTAAGATCCTACTTTACCGACCACTTGGATCCCAAGATCTATTCTTCAGTATCTAAGAAATTAACTTCCTCGAGAATCTAATAAGGTAGCAGATGTTCCAATCTTCAACTTTACGGAAAATCAGCCTGTGCGTGTTGGGTATAAGATTCATATTGGAGTGTCGGAAATTACATTTGTAATGCACCCCAAAATCGAGGATGGCTGAAGTTTCAATGGAGGTAATTGGGGAACTCCATGTAAGGAACTCGCATTTATCTTGGGCGTAAGTGTTAGTTTTATTGTAGCCTCCCGATTCGTTGCCCGTGATTAATTGGCAGTATTCAGTTGTTCCAGCCAATAGGTACCAGTAGCTATAAGGTAGATAGACCAACTTATTTATTTATATATTAATAGGAAAGTTCACAGCTTTTAAATACAGAATAATAATCTAATCTAATACAAACTTATTTAGCCCTAAACTTACTACAAAGTTTAAGATATTACAATTTATACATAGGGCAAGATACACACATCAAAGAAAGTTTGCGATCACTAACTGAAACTGATACTTATAATGTTTGAAATTGAACTTTAAAGAAAAGAAAAACATAACATACCATCACGCCTTTATTCCCCGAAGGGTTAGGCAGAGGCGTCCTAATGTACACCCACAGTTCGCCGGTATGTTTAAGGTCTCATGTAATAGGTGGCGAGCCTATTGCCATTAACCGGGCACAAATTCCAAACTCCGAGCTGCTACTGGGAATTTCATAGAAAAACCCAATAACACTTTGCTCGACCTGGGAATCGAACCCAGGACCTCTAGCGTAGCAGTCGCGCTCAGGACCACTTGGCTAATGAGGCAGGTAGTAAAAGAAAAAAATATTTTTTTTGTTGTGTGTTATCTTTATACATAAATACCCTGTTTGAAATTAAAAAATAAAACTACTAAAGAAGAAGAAACCATAATATAATCTACCGTAACAAAAAAGATTGAAATTTTTCAGTGATCGCAATTTTTTTTTGATGTGTGTAGGTATTAGGTATTGTATTTATTGGTGTGAAGTGGAGTGTATGTGTAATGTATGTATGTCATTGCAAATATACAACAACTTATACACATTTCAGTGTATAAAATATCATTTGCTGAAATCTAGTTTTTATTACTTATGGTTTTTTTTTTGTGTTTGGTCGGCCATATTGATTTTTTATCGACATAGGTTCATAATTCTTTTTTTTTTTCAATGATCGTGAATAAATTTGTTGATTATGAACCGATTTTCACTATACTTTTATTTATTTTAGTGTTTAACTGCGTCTGTCCTGACGCACTTAAACACTAAAAACCTGACATAAAATACTTTAAAATCCTTGTTCTTAACAAAATCATTATTATTATCTATGTATATCGGAACACCTGTGCTTAAACCGTTGGAAAAATATAGTCTTGAAACTATGAATGTGCAACGAATCTCGACTTATTTTCATCCCAAAATAATTCTCAACTCTGCTAACTAGACAACAATGCCCCAGTATATATAACAGCAGAGTCTGGAATACAAGCTACTTCCATTACAAACTCAGGCTATAGTTCTGCTTACACGCTAAGAGAAACGGCGTCATGGAGTTCACAATGAAATGCCTGCTCTTGAAATTAGAATGCATCTGCTTTGGACATAATTTAAACCCATTTAAAAGTTCATTGTCCTCGTACAATTCCTTGGGTGCTACGCACTAGGTCGGTTAGATGCTGCGACTGAAATGCGATGCAAAGTAACGTTTGACGTTAGAAATATTTTAATAAATATTTTTACAATATCCTCACTCACAATTTTCGACCATAAATGATACTTGAAGTTATGTTGTAATAATTTATTGAACGTATTAATGAAATGCATCTTTATAAGATAGGGAGGCGAACGGGCAGACGGGTCACCTGATGATGGTAAGCAATTACCGCCGGACACCTTCAACACCAGAGTCACAAGTGCGTTGCCCGATCTTTAAAAGGGATTGGGCCCCCGGGATCCTCACTCACTCGGCTAAACACAACGTAAGCGTTGTTTCTCATTCGTGCCGAAGCATGGCTCGGCACGGTGGTAAAAGTGAAAAGTTACAATTACTTAGTAGTTGCACAAAAAAAAATTGGGAAATAACTTCATTTCGCATATTTGGCTTTTGGCACAACATTTCGAATACTGCAATTTTGCTTATCTGAAGTCATTACGCGAGCAAATTTTTTTTGTGTTTTATATCAGCGCGGTATTGTTACCTAGTGCATTTTCAACACCTCAATTGTGATAATTGAAGAGAGAGGACTATTTTTTGGTTGTATTAAACGGTTATCGTTTAATACAACAATAATGCTGTTATTCATAAATGTTATTAGCTTTGAAGCTCCTATAAGATCATAGCTCCATGTTGGCTACTGGGAGCTCTAGCTTCTAACACAATACATTGCTGTGAGCATCTCGCACGCAAGCTCCATAGTCAAAGGATTACCTATTGAATTATCAATCGCTGAGCTATCGCCAGACAAAGGCCTGAATCCGATTATACGTAACATCTTGCGGTACTACGTTATTCCGTGGTTTTGCTTGAACCTTGAAATTAAATTGGACACTCTAGCACTACTACAGCGGTTAGTTGTTTTACCAAGACCTCTAGGGTCCAAAAATCCCACATTCCCCGTTCTGAGTCCCCGAAGACCGGCCGCCTATAGAAGTTTTCCCCCGTAAACAAAAAAAAGGACCTCTAGGGTAGCGGTCGCGTTTAGAATCACTAGGTTAATGAGTAAGGATATACTTAAAGTTAATAAATCTACCCATAAAGTTCTTTACAGCGCTTAAATTTTTGGTGGTGGTTGTTATGCTCCGACCCTTTCCTGCAAAAGTAGTGTTAGTACACAATTTGTATGGCGCACGGAATATATGACACTACATGTAATGCGCTCTGTATTTAGCATAGAATTAAAATGTTTCTTTAACTGATTTCTATTTGATTATTGATCGCCTCATTTTATGGTCAATCTTAAATATAAAATTCTCGTGTCACAATGTTAGTTACCATACTCCTCCGAAACGGCTTGACCGATTTTTATGAAATTTTATATGCATATTCAGTATGTCTGAGAATCGGCTACTATCTATGTTTCTATTTTGTTTATGTGATAAGGGTTGTCCACCCCTAACATATAGGGTTCACGGGAGACTCGACGGGGAAAGTAAAGTTAGGGATTCTCCAACCGTGCGAAGCCGGGGCGGGCCGCTAGTTTTTATATAAAACTAGCGACCCGACCGCGGTTTCACCCACGCTGCCCCGGTCCTAAGAGTCATAGCGTTATGTTATATAGCTTAAAACCTTCCTCATGAATCACTCTATCTATTAAAAAAAACCGCATCAAAATCCGTTGCGTAGTTTAAAAGATCTAAGCATACATAGGGACAGACAGCGGGAAACGACTTTGTTTTATAATAAGTAGTGAGTAGTGATAACCAGGTTCTTATCCACACACATCTTCCATTAAGAACCACCTGTTCCTTTTGGAACACACCATATATATTCCTATGCTAATTCTGTGCACATCAAATATTCATGACTGCGGTTTGATGGCATAACATAAGGGCTCTGGCAGACGCCAGATTGAAACAACTTAATTATGTTGGTGAATTTACGAGGACTCGTAAAAAGTAGGTCGGGGCCTATTAGCGTTAGGTTGCTTAATATTGGATTAGAAGACTATATTCTTGACTATCCGCTGCCCGGCATTTCACCCGCGAAGTATTCGCTTACGAACTAAGATGAAACATGTATCAGATTTAAGTAGTAGGGAGATAGTGCGGGTTGGCAGACGTCACACGCCGTCGAAAATATCTCTCAGGCGTGCAAGTTTCCTCACGATGTTTTTCTTCGTCTTTTAATGGATGATCCTACTAATAATATATTATAAGTTTGTGAGTATGGATGGATATTTGTTACTCTTTCACGCCAGAACGGCTGAACGGATCTAGGTAAAATTTGACACTGGGATAGATAATAGCCTGGAATAACACATTTATGTGTTTTAAAACATTGTATCTAGGCCGGACCCAATTCAGAAGTCCACGCAGACGAAGTCGCGGGCAGAAGCTAGTTAGTTTTAAATTGGAAAAATCCGAGGTGCGTGCTTTGGATTCGAACTCGAGAACTTGTAAGGTTGGCGTCAATTTCATTAAAGAGGAAGTTAGCGAACAAAAACAAAAACACATTTCATATTCATGCGAGTTTTATTCAAATCAACACCATTTACTTGCATTATGAACGCATCCATCCCCGTTGTCACCCCCCATTATATTTGCAAATTAATTTTATTTGAGGGTAGTCAAATAATTACCTTCGCGTCTCAGTAGCTTCCAAATTAATTGACATCACTTCAGATTAGTGAGGAAGCTTTTTATTACGGAACCATTTTAATAAAAATATTTTTTCATCAAAGGACTTGATCTGTGCTATATACCTCGGAGATAATAAAGATTATGGAGATTATAAGTGAGAAAAATACCTTTTTTAGATGTGAAACAAATACCTACATTTTCATTAAAAATATATCATTCTAATAAGCTACGCTAAAAGGTCTTGGTTTCGATTCCCAGGTCGAGCAGTGTTATTGGGTTTTTCTATGAAATTCTCAGTAGCAGCTCATTTGGATTTAGACTTACATGGGACCGAAATATACCGAACTGTGGTTGTACACCTCTATCTTACCCATCGGGGAATACAGGCGTGATGGCATGTTATATGATAAGTAAGCATACTCAAGGATATCGACAACCAGTGCTCATTATACCTATTCTTTCAAATTAAAGTCACAGAAGAAATATTTTAATGCAAGATGTGTCGTTTTGGGCACACCGTTGCCATAGCAACGTAATTCCCGTATAATCCCCTTTATTTTAGCTTTCATCCCCCCTGCCTTACCCTACGGACATTATCCGTCAGCCCTTGAAAAGGGTGCGTGTCACACCGTTATGATTAAATGAATTGGATGGATTATTTATTTTTAGCTCAACTAAAAGAATATTATAAATTATTTCATGGTATGAAATTTAATTCAGTTTTAATTAATTATTTATATTTAATTTAATTCAGTTTTTATTAATTATTTAATTTTTATACTTAAGTAGTTGTGATAGCTTCGTAATTTATAATTTATACGAAAACTAATATGAACTACCTATATTTCCAATACTACGTTGGGGTCGGCATAACCAACTGTGGCTGAATCTTACAATTTCCTATTTATCGATATCCTAATCGAACATTGGATGTCTGGCTCTCCAAGGCGCAAAATTTCACTTTAATTACGGATTTTAAATGAGAATATCAGTGGTATTAGACATTATAATAAGTGGAAATGCTTACTTAATCTTATTTATAAATAGTCTGAGGACACAATATCACAATACCTACGGGCTAATGACCGCAGTGACATTCTTAAATAATCTGTACTAATGACAAATACAAAACATACAGAGTAGCTACGAACAAATAATTACGTACATTCAATTATGTTTTAAATCCTTGCTATTTACATGTTAAATGAATATTAGTTCAACACATTTACTGTGCTCTGATAACCAAGTGTCACAATGATAGGTATATATCCTATAACCCTTTAAATTTACAATTAATTACCAAACAATTTAACAGATAACGGGTGTAAAAATGAATTACTTGATAGAATTATGAACACATCTTAATAAAACGGAGATAACCTTTGACATTATAAACTTTTTCTAGATCATGTCAATAGTTCCTTGTTATTTATGTACTTATGTTTAAAGAAAAAATAAAATAACTACTCTTAACTACTGTTTATGGCTAGATCTTGTCATATTTTATTTTATGATAATTATGTTATGTGTGACAATAATAACCTATTTACAAGTAAGTTCAAACAGTTCTACGCTAGCGTTCATACGATCGGTTGTAAAAAGTAAACCGCCTTACGCTCCGGTGTAAATGCGGCCAACCATAAGTCCCGCCCAAGAATTTGTCTATTGAAATGCGCCTTGTATTTCCGTCAAAAACACCCCTGCATGTTACACTGCAATGCATTTTATAGCCCCAACAAAATGTTATATAGCGTGATCGTAATTTCGTTTATATTTTGTTAGATATTATTATCTCACGGTTTAAGAATAGTCATCTGGTATTTTCCCATCGGCTTAGCGGTTTAAGCTGAAGTAAAATAAGACTCAAGTTTTAGTTTGAAAACAAGTGAAATCGTATGCATAATATCACTCTATACAAAACATCGTAAAGGAACTTACATACTTAGAGATTTTCTCAACGTCGTTTGAGGTTGAAGGCCAGCTCTCACCATGGTCTAACCCGACTCATTCTGAGAGAAGACCTGGTCTTAGCAGTGGACCGGTAAATGGAATTTTAAACTCCCAACGTAAATAGTTTGGTGTTGTCCATATATAAGTTTACCGTATGGGGATGAGCTGAATTGGTTTCAGTTTTTTTTTTGAAAGGTGACTTGAACGAGAATGTTCTTAGCTAAGATCAAGAAAATCTTTTCAATCAATTCCAGATCATCAGTTGTTTTTTAGTTAATGAAGGAATGTATGCTAACTTCCACAGGCCTGATCAATTCGAAATTTGGTATTTTGTTACTTCAATGATTTGATAAGGATATGGTTACCTTGGTCTGATGCTGCGAGGGATTTGTATCATAATTGGCTGTAAATTATTCAAATTAATGTTCAGAGTATCTACTTGTATGTCATTAATTATTGTGAACGAAATCTATTGTGAGTTACAAAATTAATTTCCATTTCATATTATGTACGTTTACAGATAAAGGATTAATTGTATGTAATTATGTTATTGTTTAATTACTTGTATCCGGTAACCGGCATTTGATAGAATTAATGAACGTGGCTGAAGCAAAATACTTATTTCGTTATTTGCATTAAGTATTATGGGTTTTACAGAAGTATAGGAAAAATGACATAATATTCCACTACGCCTGTATTCCTCGAAGGGTTAAGCAGAGGTAGGTTACATAACAAAATTCCTAAAATTTTCCACATTTTAAGAATTTTAAAAATTCTTGAATCAGTTAGTGAGGAAAAAGGATTTTATAACTTGTCTATGGCAAAATAAAACACTAAGCTTAGAGCCGGCTGTGTTAGCTATGACCCTGTACTTACTAAAAAAAATGTAGGTATCCTTCTTGTTTTCAAGCAAAACTGTGTGACCGACGTAGTACATAAATCTGTTTCTTACAAAAACTATAAGTACTCTCGAACAAATACGAGTTATAGAAGTCGCATTAAAATGTGTTTCGCAAACAAGTAGGTACTCAAACTGGAATAAAAATTTATGTGGGTAATGGTCGCCAAATATTTTTATTTGTTTAGTTTTCAAGAGAAAATTTGGAGCGAATACCAAAAAGTTTTTTTTACATAATATATCATCACGCCTGTATTCCCTGAAAGGTTAGTCAGAGGTGTAGGTATTAATGTAAACTACATCCATGGGGCACACTAAAAGGTTTGCACTTCTAGCTAATCGGAACTATTTGAATTTCGAATGTTATATTTTTTTAAACGTTGCAACCTTCTTAGTAAGTAATAAAAAAAACAATTGGCGGGAAATCATTTGTCAATTGTTTTTTATTACAAATCAAAGTTCTACGTACGCAACGAAAATGGGATTAAGTCGAAAAGATTTTAGAGCGATATTTTTTTATGAATTTAATAGTTCTCTCTCTCCGCAAGACTGTGCCGCTCGTCTTCACAATGCTTTTGGGAGAGAAGCACCTTGTTTGAGCACCGTGAGGCGATGGTTTGCTGAATTCGAGAGAGGTCGAGTTTCTTTACATGACGAATTTCGTGAAGGGCGGCCTTCAACTGCCGTCAACGAAAATAATGTGGCTACTGCTACTGTGGCTAATTGAAGAAAACCCGCGGCTTACCTATGAGACAATTCGAGGAGTATTGGTGATTGGTATGAGCCAAATTCAGAAAATTTTGCACGAAGAATTGAAAATTCGGAAACTTTGTTGTCGTTGGATCCCTCATGAACTGACAGCGGAACAGAAGCGGGCTTGCGTGGAATGGTGCTCACAGATGCTACTGAAGTACGACCACGGACATTCTAATGCTGTTTATGACATTGTAACAGGAGACGAAACGTGGATTTATTATTGTTTTGAACCCGAAAAAAAAACAGCAATCTTGTGAATGGGTGTTTGAAAATGAGACCAGGGCAACAAAAGTAAGGAAGGCGAGAAACGTTGGTAAAAAAATTATCGCGTTTTTTTTCTCAGCTACGGGTCCCATCTGTACAATTCCACTTGAAGATCAAAAGAGTATTAATGCCGAGTGGTATTCCACCATTTGTTTACCCAGGGTGTTAGAAATGTGAAGTGTTAGAATTCGCGAAAGACGACCCAAAAGCCGCGTTCTCCTATATAATGACAACGCTTCTTCACACACGGCCAACAAAACAAAGTCATTTTTAGCTTCCGAAAAAGTACAACTCGTCACCCATCCTGCGCATAGCCCCGACCTAGCACCCTGTGATTTCTGTATTTTCCCCAAAATCAAAGATTTGATGAGATGTTTCACTTTTACTAACTCCGAAGAGGCAGTGATAACGTTCAATCAACACGTAGAAAACATGCCTTCAGATCTGTGGTCCTCCTGTTTTAAAATAATGATTCGATCGCATGAAAAAAAAATTAAAATGTTAAGTGTATTTTGAAAAGCAATAAACATAAAATTTTGGTTATAACATGTTATATTTTTAAGTTACGCAAAACTTATAGTGTGACCTACGTATACATATCATCGTGTATTGCCCTAAGGGGCCAGCAGAGGTGTAAGTTAATGTAAACCCACAGTTGGCCGGTATATTTAGGTTCCATTAATAGGGGGCACAAAGGTCAAACTCCGAGCTGGTACTAAGAATTTCACATAATAACCCAATAAATAATTCTGCGAAAGTAACTCCATCTGTATGTGTGTTATGTTTTTACGCTTAAAAGGTTGAATAAATTTTGATGAATTTTAGTGTAGAGATAGATCAGACATTAGAGAAAGACTAGGTAAAATCCTTTACGTCGCGAGTAAACCGTATGCAATAACTAGTAATAATAAATATTTATTTCGGTGTCACGAGGTCACACAAAAACAACAAAAAAAATGACATTGTCAGTTCAAGCGTTGAACTTTCTGTTGAATATTCTGTTCCAATTTCTGTGCGATGAAATTTAACTTAATATTATGATTAATGACAGATTGCTTTCTGCGAAGCTTCAGCCATCGTGTTAATACATAAGAGCAATATTTATTGCTCAGTTCTTAGTACAGATGACTCAATAATTTATGCACTACCGCAAGCAAATAGAGTACATGATGCACACATCATACTACATGATATACATTTTTAAATTGAGCTTTATCAAGAAAAATTCTTTGTTGTGTGTTTTCATTAAATAGAAATACGCTGTTTGAAATTAAAAAATAAAACTACTAAAGAAGAAGAAATCATAATATAATCTACCGTAACAAAAGAGATTTAGATTTTTCAAAGTGTTAGCAAACTTTTTTTGATGTGTGTACTTACTCGGAAAAGGATATTTGAAAGTCGACGTATGATTTAAGAGAATTTATTTGCTTAATATTGCTGCTACTGAGAATTTCATAGAAAAACACAAGAACACTTTGCTCGCCACCTGGGAATCGAACTCGAGACCTTTGACTTGGCAGTCCAATGGTCATATCATTAGGTTCTCTCTACTACTCTCACGTTACATGACAACCACTTTTTAAAATTTTACTTTAAATTAAACCATATCAAATGAAAACTAGGTAGGTACCTCACTAGTCTAGTTGTCTCAAGCGCGGCTGCTACGATAGAGGTCCTGGGTTTGATTCTCGGGTTGAGCAAAGTGTTATTGAGTTCTTCTATGAAATTCCCAGTAGCAGCTCGCAAAACTCCTCTCATGGAACCTAAACATACCGGAGAACTGTAGGTGTACATTAGTACTCCTCTGCCTAATCTTTCGGGGAATACAGGCGTGATGGTATGTTTATATCCTACCAACTTACGAACCAATACAATATCAATAAGTACTAATACGTAAATCGTTCATTACATTATCGGTCACGTAAGTGTATGTTTATTTTGGTATGCACGTGTGTTTGTAAATGAACACGTGTGGTGTCAAACACCTCTGACTAACACCGAAATCTTCTGGGTACACGTGCTGGGGTCAATTTGGCGGTGGCCTAATGGCTAGGGCGTCGGACTTGCGAACATGTGGTTGCCGGTTCGAAACTCACCCATTGCACTACCGACGTGAACCCACTCGTAACACAAGCATTTAGCTTAGCACGAGGGGTTAACAAGAATACTAGTAATGTGTGACCCACATTGCTTTTAAAAAAAAAATACTTTTTTATGGAATAGGGGAGCAAACGAGCAGACGGATCACCTGATGGTATTACCGTCGCCTATAGACACTCGCAACACCAGAGGACTCACAAGTGCGTTGCCTACTGTTTGGGCCTCCGGTATCCTCACTCACTCGGCGAAAGACAACGTAAGCGTTGTTTCACGCCGGTTTTCTGTGAGGCCGTGTGGTATCACTGCGGTCGAGCCGGCCCATTCGTGCCGAAGTATGGCTCTCCCACGGTACAAAACTTGCCTTGAATCTTGGTCAGAAGTATCACTGTTACTGTGCTTTGTTTATATCGCCAAACGAACAGGCGAGCCTCCTGATGGTAAGTAGCCATGGCCACCCATGGACACCTGCAACACCAGAGGAGTTGCTGATGCATTGCCGAGCTTTAAGAATCTCTACGGACTGCAGACTGCTAGAGCCGCAGCAATTTAGAGGGAAACTGGCACTCACTCGCAATAGTCGAATGTTTTAGGCAGAATTGTACTGATATACACCCAAATGTTATAAGGGGCGAGATCATTATCATAAATCCTTTTATTTCCTACAGAAGGGGGAGAAATTTATCAATTAATTGTAGGTAAGATTAATTATAATAGTAGTAAGATAGTAGCTTACTCGCAAGAACTTGCTGAATTATGACGTAATAATCGACTAGTTATATTTCCTCATTTTACTTGTTATATCTTATAGCAAATAACAAAGCCATTATGGACGATTCAGCTTCTGATTTTTACTCGAATCTGATAAACATTTCCTCGTGTGGGGACAGGTTGGACTTGGAATACTTACTATTCCTCACCGCCATTCAAATAGGCATCTCGTAAGAGGCGAGAAAATATAGAATTATGGTGAGGAACTTTATTTAAACTCGTCCCCACAATAGATGAAGTCGTCTCATATTTTTTCCGGTCGAGCGATATGACTGGTGATCCGAATGGACTGGCTCGAACGGAGTGATACTACGGCCTCATAGGAAACCGGCGTGAAACAACGCTTACGTTGTGTTTCGCCGAGTGAGTGAGGATACCGGAGGCCCAAACCCTTTTAAATGGCTGGCAACGCACTTGCGTCTCCTCTGATGTTGCAGGTGTCCATGGGCGGCGGTATCGCTTATCATGCGATCCGTCTGGTAGTTTGCTCCCTATTATTATTATTATTATTCAGCCATTGTCGTCCCACTGCAGGGCAAAGGCCTCCCTTCCCTCTTTCCATTCGTCACGGCGCAACGCTATTTTAGGCCAATCCTTCCAGAAGGAGTCAAGCTCATCCCGCCATCTCCGTCTAGGTCTGCCGCGTTGTCGCCTACCGTTTTGGGGAACCCACTCAATAACTTGTTTGGCCCACAACTCGTTGTAGTAACTTGTTTGCTCCCTATGCCATTAAAAAATCAGTGATCGACCCAGGACCAAACCCAGGACCTCTAACCACTAGACTACGAGAACTATTCATTATCTAATCATTTTACTTTCAAAGTACTTTAGGTAGTAATAGATAACAGACTCCCAAACAAAATAAACTTAACCATCCGCTCGTTCAGAAACTCAAATAATTGTAGTTTTCATCAGTTAATCTGTGCAGTTACCTGTATTTGCGTTTTGATATCCGTGACGTGTCTATAATACTCTGCTCACAGTCCGTGTTTACATAGGGAGAGATCACCCGTCCCTGGATATAATATACCCGTAGTAATAAAATTGTTTGTGATAGTTTGGGCATGTTGAGATAATGAATAAAAGAGGATTAATAAAAGGAATTTATAAGGCGAATGTCAGCGGTGGAAGAGGTCGCCCTAGAAGGACATATTTATATGTCCTTCTAGGGCGACTAGGACTTCTAGAGCGAGGCTTATAAGCCGATCTTATTGGCGATGTCTTTAAAAAAAAAGATGACATGATAACATTGATTGATACTTGTAATTGGGATTGGATCGAGATAAATGGATATGTTTCAGTCTCTGCGAGGGAGTGGGACACCAAGTTATTCGTAAATATTTTTATGAAAGGTAATTTCGCCCGTTGATGGAACTCTATCCGTCTTTCGATTTGTTGCATACATACATGCACTCACGCCTTTCTCCCATAGGAGTAGGCAGAAACTACATACTATCACTTGCTACGATTCTTGCTTACTTCTTTTGCTTCTGCGACATTCATACATCTTATCATACATACGCCCCGGTTGCGAGTACTACGCACCTGACCTTTTTGAAGGACTTCGCCTATAAGATAGGCGTATGTCCTTCTAGGACGACCTCTTCTGACTTTGCGGCTGATATTCTCCTTATAAATTCGTTTCGTTAATCGTCTTTCATTCATTCTCTCAACATGCTCAAACTATCTCATATGCATATTCCTTTCAATACGTGTCACTACATCATCTTTCACTCCGCAACGTTGTCTTATCACACTGTTCCTCAATCTATCATTCGTAGTTACACCGCACATTACTTCGCAAGGAACGCATTTCCACCGCATTTATTTATTTATTTGTTGCATAAAACGTAATACTGGGGGTATATACCGTCTCTATTCCCAGAAAGATTAGGCAAAGATTTCCACAGTTCGCCGGTATATTTAAGTCCGAAAAACAGTGGGCGATCCTATTGCCATGCACATTGCTCAAATCCAAATTCCGAGCCGCTTCTGAAAATTTCATAGAAAACCTCTATCTATTCAAACTTATACGCGCTACTATTCACAATCCCGCCGTCCTACAGGAGACTAAGTTTTATGTGCCTAATGTTTACGGTGGGCGTCGGTGGCGTCTGCAACTGCTAGCGGTGCCGTATGCGAGGACCAACAAACTGCAACATGCACCACTGACGCACGCGCTACGCACACTCAATGCTGTGGCTTGCGATGATGGTGATGTAGATTTATTCACATGCTCATTGAACGAATTCACGAGAGGTCACGTTTAATTTATTGAGATTTCATAGTAGTAATAATAATAGCTTCTGCCCGTGACTTCGTCCGCGTAGCGTGATGATATATAGCCTATTTATAGTCTTCCTCAATAAATGGGCTGTTTAACACTGAAAGAATTTTTCAAATCAGACTAGTAGTTCCTGAGATTAGCGCGTTCAAGCAAACAGACAAACTATTCAGCTTAGAGTATTAGAGTATAGAGCATACTATTAAGTATAGATATTATGAATAACTACTATCGAATTAGGGATCTCCTGTAAGGATAGATGTAAGTGTATGTCAATAAATAAATAAATAAACACTACTCGACTTGGGAATTGATTCCAGGACCTCTTGCGCATAAAACTTTTACCTAAATATTCCTTGTAACGTTTATGTAAATCAGACATCAAAGCCGTATTACATTCAGTACACGAGTCAAGCCCATTTTCGCGTCCCAGATATTCTAAGATAGAGACTAGGCTGAAAAATAAGTCTGACATGGTATAAATCTTAGACAATTTGCCGAGTGAATTTTAATGTGGCGATTTGAATAATGTTCTAGGGATGGTTCGAAAGGATTCATGAGGTTGGGGAATATTTTTGTCTTGTTTATAATATTTTGAAGAAATACTTGAAACTGATATTTTATTTTTATTTGTAAACTAGTTTTGTCTGTGGTTTTACTCGTTACGTACAGAGACAAAGAGACAAGTAGGTATTTTAATAATCATATTTTTTTATTTAGAGATGTACCTACCTTAACCCACTTGGTTTTATTAAAACAGAAACATACCATCACGCCTGTATTCCCCGAAGGATTAGGCAGAGGCGTACTAATGTACACCCACAGTCCGCCGGTATGTTTTAGGTCCCATGTAATAGGAGGCGAGCCTATTGCCATTAACCGAGCACAAATTCCTAACTCCGAGCTGCTACTGCTAAAACCCAATAACACTTTGGTCGACCTGGGAATCGAACCCAGGACCTCTAGCGTAGCAGTCGCGCTCAGGACCACTTGGCTAATGAGGCAGGTTTTTTTAATAGTAGTGATTCGAGATCGTCCTAGATGACCGATCACTCTTAAAAATTGCGTGATAAGCATCCAATCCCTCTATTTCTCTATCATTGATAGCACAACCATAAAAACCTCATTCGCTAGCTATAACTTTGAGAGTAGATTCTTTCAATACATTCCAGGTCATTGAACTGTGTATCTACAATAGATCAAAGCGTAAGGGAATAATTTGTTTTTGATTGGTTCAGATTAAAAACAGGTTGTTTTTTTTTTCTTGGTGCTGTGTTTGAAACGTTTCTGTGGGGGAATAGTGTAGACACTACGTTTTAAATAATGAAATTTTGTAAGAAAAATTGGTAATTTTAACTGGTTTTCTGGAGCAAGAGACAAGTGGTCGTAAGCGCAACTACTAAGTAATCAACAAGAAGTCTTGGTGTCAATTACCAGGTCAAGCAAAATGTCATTGGGGTTTTGGATTTGGTCTCGGATAATAGCAATAGGCTCGTCCCCTATTACATAGAACCTAAACATGTCATGCAACATGCAAACTGTGAGTCCATAGCAGTACACTTTTTATTATCCCCTCGGGGAATACAGGCGTGGTGGAATATTGAATATCTAAGCAATAATTAGTACATAATTAATTAGGTATATACAAGGTGGATGCTTATAAACGAAATTAATGCTGACATCTCGTTGTTATAATCACCATTTATTCTTTTCAAGTCTTCCTTAAAGGAGTATAGGGTGTAGATTCATTTAATGTTGTCTCCATCCTATCTATGAATGCATAAGGACCGTTTTTTACACATTGCAGATAGCTATTACGATGGATTTAATCCTGATCCTTTTTAGCCAGAAAGAAACATGACGTAGAAAGAGACATGCATCAGTCTACAACGCCATCTCTCTCACACAAAATAAAAATTATCGCGTCATTTCGCCCTCAGTTGAAAGTTAATAACCGCATTGAAACAAAATTATGACTTCCACTTCAGCAATGAATGCACAAGTTTTGGTACGGTTCGCAGAAAAGTTCACTAATATCAGATGAAAGTTGCCCAGTATATTATGTTAACGCTACTTCGCAACTATTTGAATGTAGTCGAGTGTTCTTCATTGTTGGTACGTGATTTTGGTCCTTTGAGAGTTGGTATACAGTTTTGTGGTCCTTTTGTATCTTTTTCGATTTATTTAGTAGTAACACGTTCGCGAGGCCCTGAGTTTGATTCCTTAGGTCTTCTCTATTATAAAAGCAAACTGTATGTTTTAAGCAATATACTGTTTAACGTTTCGTGGAATACAGGAGCGATGGTTTGTCATCGTCAATTTTATGCAAACATTAATATTCTTAAATGTCGTTATGTAGGGCACTTATCTTATCTTATCTTATCTTGTGTAGGGCCGAGGCAGCAAGGCCTCAGTGCACTTCGACCCAATGGGATCTTTTGTGCTTTCCCTAGATAACTTATTCCTCATCCCCTCCCAGTTCTACAAACAGCTCTTCCATGAGCTTTATAATGAGGCCTGGGGGAATGAGTCTGTAGTCCTCTGGTCTTGGATAACCCTGACCCAAGAGGCGCATTCGCTTTCTAGCCTTTGCATCGCATGTACACAGAAGGTGTTCCATGCTCTCAATTTCCCTTTTACAGGCCCTGCAGGCTGATGTCTCCGCTAGACCCATCTTTTGTAGGAGAGCATTAGTCCCGAAGTGTCCGGTCAGCGCCCCCATCAAAAGACGGGCCTGCCGCCTGCTTGAGTTCCAAATGGCATTTTGCCATTTCAATGAGGAACCTATGAATTTCTTGGAGTGAGCAAGTCCCGTGAGGCTCAACCACTCATCCATGTGCCTCGCCCTTGCGTACTCCCGAAATGCCGTTTTGACTGTGCTTGGGGCCAGTCCTACAAATGGTTCCGGTCCAATTAGTGAGGTCCCAGAACCTTCCCTAGCCAGCTCGTCAGCATGCTCGTTGCCCACAATACCCCTGTGACCAGGGACCCAAACAAGCCTGACCCTGTTTCGCTTTCCGAGCTCATTAAGAGTTCGGGCAGCGTCCATGATCAGCCTTGAATCGATCCTGTAGGAGGTCAGGGCCATGAGTGCCGCTTGGCTGTCACTAAGAATGTAGATGGACCTTCCTGTGGTACCGCTACTTTCCATCTGTTGTGCACAGGCAAGAATAGCATATGTTTCCGCTTGGAAAACTGTAGCTAGTTTGCCCATGCTTTGACTGACCTTATGGTCCCTTGCATAAATGCCCGCCCCTGTACCCGACTCGGTTTTCGAACCGTCAGTGTACCATATCAGACTGCCCTCCTCTGGTGGGTCAAGTCCCTTCATCCATTCTTCCCTTGACGGTAGATGAACCTTGTATGTAGGGCACTTACAATTTGTGTATCACAAAAAGGATTATCTTAAATAAAATTACACTAAGGCTATCAAGTCGCCTAAAATCATAATACAATTACTTTGCAGTACAATGGAAACGAGGAAACAAATCCATATCATTTATTATATTATATATCATATACATAGCTAACCAACGATATAGGTAGCGCCATTATATTAAGCTATTCGGTCTATAAAGCAAGTGTTTATTCATTAAATTGACCTTGCTGTCTATCACATAATAACAACGTCTATTGTTCACTGTTAGTTAGCGACCATATTTATCAAGAATACGTTACATAATAAGTATAACGTTGTTTTTGGTACATTTACGTGAAAAAGAGTTCGTACGTGCACTGTAAGGTCAAGTTACGCTTAAAGTGTACCTTAAGACCAAGGATGGTGTTTAAAATACATGAAGCTTATCTTTGATTTTAAAGTAGGTGACTGTCATACAAAAGCTTATTTCTAATTTGGTTCTTGATGATAATTTTACATTATGAATTCATAGAAATGTTTTTAATAATTACCCCTGTTACGTCCCAAAAGACCACTAGAACACTACCGGTCCTTATCGAGTCAACTGTCTACCCACATTACCCAAATTCCGAATTTTAATAGAACCCTTCAATCCTGCCTACCCGCTTCAACAAATCTAATTAATGCGCTCATTTGAATACAAATCTGTTAAAGATTTGTTACGAGAATCGAAAGTTCTAGCACGCTGGTTTTCACTAAGTTTTAATAACTGAACTTAGCGAAGTTACTAGTTTTGAACCTTAGGATTTATTAACAGGTCTAATAGAAAATTTAAATTGTGAAATGATGAGTTAATTGTGAAAATAGAATTACTAAAGTTCTTAGTATTTTTCAGGATTTTTCAATAATACTACTCCAAGAGAAAAGTCCCCTCCAAGTTTTACATTTTGTTGTGCTTCTTCTTTCCTATTCTGTTCCTAGTCCTAGTCTATATTGTCCTATCATCTTCTCCATCTGTGTCGCGTCTCTTGTCAATTCGTGATACAAAAGCTGATTCAATTTAGATTTTTTTAGAAAATGTAGGTTGGTGTAACTAGTTTTTGTAACGCTGTAGTGTCATGCTACAGGTCCTTGAGCTTCGTATATTATGATTGAGCTAACAATGACAGATTTATGCTAATTATCTGAGGGTATCGGTCAATTTAAGCTGCTGGCTCTTTTACATTACATTTTGACACTCACGTAGGTCTCTGGAGTTTGATTCGGCGATTCTTCTCAAAGCTCTTCTAAGGAGACTTTTTATAAGTAAATGTTTTGTATTTTATCACTGGATGAGTCTTTCGGTTAGACTAGATATTTATTATTTGTCACCACGTCTATAAAGAAAGTCGAACCCAAAAATTAGAACGCCAAATATTCCTGGATATAAACTTCTACGTTACGTTTACATGTATCCGCTTTCATAACCAAGATTTATATCCGAAGATTAATCACCAATAACTCCGTAATTCCACCTTCAGGACTTGAGGGAAAGTTGCCAGACCCTAAACGTGTTCCAACTTGTGTTTTATGACGTCACGACACGAATCTCGTAGCCTCTCACGTAGAGCCTATAAAACAACACTATTCGTATTAGACCAATAAGTTTGTTAGATCTGTTACCGTGACAACTCGAAGATAACTCGTTGATTATCGAGGAGGCCTTAAAGTTAAACGTAAACGTTTTACACAGTAATATGGTAGGAAACACTAATTTTAATGTAGTAAGAAAGGTTGTGGTCTTTTGAGCCGGAAATGGTTTTATTAAGGTCTTGGATATCAGTCTATTTCAAGCGTATAAAAGATGTAGGTACCTACCAGGCGAAGGTGATTATAGCGTGAGAGGAAAGGTTTCTTAATGATTCATGGTGACGGTTACAGGATTCTAAAGTTGGAAATAAGTGAGAAACCAATTAAAGAGTACAGAAAAAAAAGAAATAAGTTAATAACAGAGTAGGAGATAAACTTTGCTCTTTGAAATAAGAGCAAAATTCTCACACAAATCAAATTTCTATATGGGAGAAGTTACGAAAAACTTTTTTGGGAAACCAGCCAACTGCACCATATTCTTACTTACTAGCTGGAACTATTTTTTACTGTCGAATTGGTAGGCGTGAACCTACCTCCTATTTGTTTTCTGTCGAATTGGAAATACTAAGAAGATCGTCATCGTTATTAACCAATTTTCAATAGTGATAATTATACGTAAAATGGCTATATTAATGACCCACGCTGGACTGGCGGACTGCACATGCCATCGAGAAAATTTCACAGGGATCTCGGTTTCCGGAATGCCCCATGCACCAGAAGTGTGCGTGTGAAGTTGCGAACAACACTAAGGGCCACTTGCACCAACTTCATAATTGTATTTAAATTGTATTTAAACACGATTTTTCATAGAAATTTTGTGTTTCAATACAATTTAAACACATTTAAGAAGTTGGTGCAAGTGGCGCTAAAACGTAGTTTTAAAAAGTCAGACGTGGGTTGTAAAAAGCCGCAATCGAAAACAAATAAATCCAAACTAATATCGAGATCACAATGGTAGTGTTCCCAAAGTAATTAGCTGTCCAAACTTGTCCCCAGACTGTCGAAAGCAATAGGAAAGCGCACCGATAAAATATAGTTTGTAACAACAATACTCACTTCTATTTGTTTGCTATAACAAAAGTTACGACTGTTGTGTTAAGAGCTATTTTTCTGGAACAAAATTCTCTATCTCTATTCGAAACTTTTTAGTCCACTCTTGCGAATTTCTCGTTTTAGCTGATGATGATGCCTTCATCGATTAAAAAGCTGCTTTTAAGGGCAGAAAATTCTAATGGATTACCTGCCGTCAGCAGATGTCTCGGACCACATCTTGCATTATGGGCAGGATTATATGTTTCGAGACCCAACGATTTGTGCTGTCCATATCATTAAGTCTATGAGGACAGTGTTGTATGTTGACAGTGACAGTGTATAAGAGTCTATATCTTCTTCTTCACGATGAAAGACTGATGTTGCTTTTCACCGTGATGACATGTAGGTATACAGAGAAACTAACTCCACGAACCATTAAGCAGACTTCACGGTCCAATATAACTGAATCTATTCACGGGTATCTACCGTACAATATATAAATGTAAATCACGCGTAATTATGATAATCAAAAGCTTTCGCAACATTTCCCATTTTCCCTTTGCTAATAGATTCGTTGCTAGGGTCCGTTCAAATAATAAACTTAATAACAACGGAAACATGGAAATGTATACTGATGCAAAATATAAATTTGTCAAATGTTTATTTTTCTGCGAATAAAATTTTACTTAAGCGACATTATGAACTTCATACAGCTCAGTTATGTTCGTAAAATTAACTTTATTCGTCATCTTTTATTCATTATCAACAATCTTCTTTTCCTTAAAAATACATAAATTGCTACAGAGAAATTACATTTAGATAATGATGGAATCGTATAAGAGTAGAGTACTTGTTTTAATAAGGTTACATTTGTCGGTCTTCCTTGTACGTATCTTTATTATAATATAATACGAGATAGATGTTTTGTAACATAACATACCATCGTATTGCCCGAATGGTTAGACAGAACTTTCCTAACGTACACTCGTAACGTTCGCCGGTATGTTTAGCTTCTATGTAATAGGGGAGGCCTAATGCCATCTTCCGACACAAATCCCAAACTTCGAGCAGCTACTGAGAATTTCATAGAAAAACCCACAAACACTGCTCGACCTGGGACTAGAACTCTAGTGTGTTTGTGAAGTGTTTGAAGCGTAGCAGTCGTGCTTGGGACTATAGGCAAATGGAACGTTTCGTATATGATATTGAATGTTCTCATAGTATACAGCATCACAATCGTTGATAGTTGTTTGAAATTTCTAATCACAAACTCGTCTGGACTGACTTCCAACGCCAGTAACTTAAGCAATCAGTACACTCTGTGTTTCTTAGAACCAGCTCGAATGCTAGATAAACTGGCAAAGAACTTCTACAAGTTAACTCGAAGTCGTTACGGGACCTACCCGAAGTCAGCTTTGAAGGCACTCCTGCATAGTGCGAAGCCAATATAACTTAGTGTCAAGAGGCAAATCAAATAAGGACCGACGACACTTGTTGGGAACACAATAAAAACGAAGCTCTGAGCCCCACTAAGTGCAATATCCTCGGTCCCTTTGAGGCCAATGAAGCTACAATTTTATTTTGTAGTGATATTTTTCAGACGGTTAGCTTTGATTTACTTTTGAAGTCATTGAGGGAATATATTGGGTAAAGTGAAGCATCATTTTGCTTTCAGTAAACTGTTGATTACATTATAGTGTCTGCATACAACAATTTTAATTCGAAGTTGATTCGATATAATTATGTAGAACCTATAAATTAAAGAACCTGTAAATAAATTTGTGTATACTTTGTATGTTGCAACATGTCTGGGTACCAAGACACCTAGTTTATATACCTACTTTGGTGATTTGAGTTTTTACCACATAGTACATTTATGTTCTCAAAGATTCTTCTCCATAGTTTCAACCTTTTGGAACCATGCAACTAGAATCATAACGTTTCATAAACGCTTGTAAAAGCTTATTTGAAATAAAAACATTTGAACATCAACAAAAAAAATTAGGCCCTTTCAATAGCTGTCGGCCATGTGCAGCATTAAAGATTCTTAAATGTATATGGAATAAGTATTTCACCAAGAAATACTTAGATACCTAGTTAATATGTGAAGGATATTAATTCATAGTGGAAATATCCGTGCTACTTCGAAGAGTAATTATCTTCTCCGTATTGAGGTCGCCTTTGTAATCGACGAAGCTAACGACAATGACGCTTAGAAAGACGTGGCTGGGAAAACTGACGTAGGTTAAAATAGAAAATATATTTAAAAGTATGTCAAACTTTAATAGGTCTGACGCAGGCAGCAGGGCCAAACCATCAAAGATAAAAGCCTTCAAAACATTAATAAGCCATTACTGAGCACTTAGTGAAAACTAAACACGAAAAACATCAGGCTAAGAGTTTGTCAAGTGACATTTCTGTATATCCCGCTGCTAGGTAGGACTTGCGGAATGCTTAAACTTTCAAAAGAAATATCCCTAAGATGACCCAAAAGTTCTTTTTACTATCGCTATAAAAGCTCTGGCCATAAATTGATATCTCTCAGCCTGAAACTTTCAAAGTTAAACCACAAAACCTCTTTGGAATTCGGGCTGAGGTAGGTAGCTGTTCTGATTTTTATAGACACCTTCCTAATTTTGCGGAATCACCATTCCATGATGAGAAAGTTTCACGGTACCTTCAAATTGTCTATTTTCTGATGTGTACTCTCCATTTCGGGAGAGAAGATTAATTGGTAAAGTATTGAAAGCAAATTCGTCTTTGTTCGAAGCTGGAACCGGAGTGAATATCGGTTCTCGGGTATATTAATAATCTGCAAACTACGAGTAATCAATTATATCAGATTGTTTTGTGCTCCACTAATAAATTGGAGGTTAATTCATTCGACATCTGAAACAAATGATTAGCAAGGTTGTCTCTAACAACTGATCATATGATTACTATGCATCACGTAAAAGGTTATTCTGTTTTCGAATAACTATTGTTGTTGAAACCTTTCCGCTTTAATTTTAGTGTCCTTCAAAGAGGTCATTTGCAACCGGTCAACGCGTTTGAAAATATTCGTGAATGAATGTGGAAATTGCGAAAGGCACGTAGCGTTCTACGGTTTCCGCGAACACATGCGAATATTGCATGAATTATGTTGAATTACGTTGTCATAAAAAATCTTGTCACATAAAATTTTAATGATCATTCCACGTACGGAAATGAGACAAATTCTTTAAATACCACTTTCCATGAGCGACAGCTTCAATTTATTTTAAAAATAAAACACCTACCCCACCTTTACGTTCCGTACCGAAAGACCAAATTTCAAACTGAAATTGAGCTTTTAAAATCCACATCGCGGAACGACCCGAACACGCACTTTGTGGAAACGTCGTCTTCGAGAGTATTCAATAAACTCGAAGGCAGCCAATATATGAGATCGATCTGCCCTCGGTAACCATAAACGCGCCGCTTGGGGCACATCAAATGTTAAATTCATTTCGCACATAACTTGACACCGCGTCTTAGGTAAAGATAACAAGGTGTATCGATGACCTTAGATAACAAGCCGTTTGAAGATCTTTCTATTAGGAGTTGAAATTATGTTTTTGAAAGTTGCTTGTAAAACACTGTATAGTTACGTAAATTTAGATTTAGTAGATTTGCTTGTATTTCAATATAGTCAGGTAATTAAACCCTTCAAAAGGAATACAGACGACACTAAATGTCACGACATGTGCCATGGATGAAAAAAAAACCTGTCAATAAACTATTTTTAAAACTAACAAAGTATTGATATTCAAACCAGATACTTATAATTATTTGTTGACTTACAATTGATATTTTATTAGTCTTTGTAAACTAACAACAAAAAACATGACAAGTCGTGATGGAAAGGTCTTTCAGAATTAGGGTAAAAGAAGGTTATAACTTCCTTGCCCTTGGTTTTAACTCTCAAAGTTTTAGAAATAACGAGAGCTTTTACAACTGATGTTGTGGAACTTAATAAAAATTCCAAATCTGACACTTGTTTTGCCACATTGTCCTTGTGAGCAAAAAAATATCCTATATTTTTATGTATAGGTAAATTACGCTTAACCTCAAGAATGGGGTTCAAGCTCTTCATGTAATCAGAGCACGCAGGCTTATAGAAAAAAAATACTCTTTCAGTTTCTGTATTTTTTTACTGTTGACTTGTATGCGCTTTACCCTAGTTCTTCCAGGTAAACATCACAAACAGGGTGGAAGATGGAGCAGGTAATTCAAGGAAATATCGTTTCGGATTTTGGCTTTCACCAGGCTTTGGAGCCGGTGTTAAGATATTAACATCAATTTCTTCAGATCCTACCACCAACATTGTTTAAACGACACGGGTTTTCTCTCAAAATGACCAGTGTTAGTCCACCAGAGTAGCCTATTGCCGTTTGGCTGACATGCTGTCTAGTAGATTTTTCGTAGCAGAGATTCCGCACGATGTTTTCCGATGCTATTAATACGCATATGATTTAGAAAGTTCATGAGGGATTTGCCTCGGATATAAAGTGTAAAGTACTACTGTCTTACCGGCCATTGTACCATTCTACATACATACCATCACGCCTGTATTCCCCGAAGGGTTAGGCAGAGATGTACTAATGTACACTAACAGTTTGTTGGTATATTTAAGTCCTATGTAATAGGGGGCGAGCCTGTTGCAATTAATCGGGTACAATTCTCATTATACCATTATGTGTTTTATAAAATTATTTGTATTTTTGATTCAACACAAAGAAAAATATTCAATCTATGTATATGTATTGTATCACATGATCTGCTTTTATAAATTATTTTATCTGTTAAGTTGTCCATTAATTCTTTTCTAGCATTTTCCCATCTCATTACCAGTCCGTTATACTCAAAAGAACTGTCCGTACCCTCGTTAGCAAACCTTTGTCTGACAATTATCTTTTTTCGTTCCATTCCAATATTATTCTGATCAATTTCCTGTTACACGTGAATAGCTAGGAAGTATAGGCTTTAATGTATCCAATTTCGCTGTTCTTGAATGTCTGAGGGGTAGTATTTAGAAAAGTTAGACTTTTCCAAGGTTTTTTTAATTATTTTGTGGTCAGTAACTGAATTAGTCAATTAGTACATATCTAACGTTGTGACGTAAAAGTAATTATACTACAGTAATCATAATATGACATATTCGATAATACCTGTCTAATATCATGATGGTCTTTTGAGACGGGTTAAGGTTATTATGAAAATGTGATTTAAAGAACAACAAATTCATAAGCAAAGACCATCTTAAATCTCAAAATTATGACAATGGGCTACCCATGTACCGTACCATCTATGAAAACTGCTTGGTTGGCACTGCCAGGCAATATTACAGAACATAATTTATTTTCCATAAAGCGACTGCGTTCACTTCCCAAGTCCACTTCCTATCATAAATATAACAACTATAAATCACGTCATTGAGCGCCGTCGGCTAACGAAAACCGTGGAGTTGAATGCAGTTAATTATAGTGGGTCATGTTGCCGCATTAATTATTGAGTGGATCTTGAATGGCCCGCCTATTGTCTGGGGGCCCAGGACTTGATCTGTGTTCTCACCAGTAATAGCGCTGTTTGATCTATATAAATTGTTTGTTAATAGCTATATGTATAAATCTTGCAGCGCTATGATTTAGTATATAGATGTTGCAAATGGCATCAAAACTCTGCGTATTAAACCGCCTGGCTTACTACCATCTTCAATAACATAACTAGACCAGTGTTTCTCTGAGTTCCCGTCCGGAGCGAAAGCCCGAAATAAAATACTTTAATTGGATTTTCCATCCTCTATATTGTTGCCAGTTGACCGTCCGTTTTAAAATCGTATCCGGCCAATACAAGTATGACCTGCCCCGCTTTTTTTAGGCTATTGGTCGACAGCAAAAATTTGCAGAGTGAAAGCGCGCGAGGGAGCAGTGTGTTCCTAAATATGAATCTGTGTCCGGCTTTTCTATTTTTGGATTTGGCAACCCTGTATTCTACACTTTAATTTGTATTTTCTAGCAAGCAAGACCAGGGTCTCTAAAATTCCAGTACTATTTAAAAGTACTCCAAACTAAGCTTATATAAATTAACCATACACAGTAAAATTCGCTCATCGTAATTAAAACTCCTGTTATTACAATTACTAGGGAATGTTATCAAAATAGAGAAGTATCTCGTTTGTGTGTATTTAATATTAAAACTGTTGTTTTCTCGTTACAGATGTGAACTGTTCCTGTGCTGAACTTCGTCATTATAATAAGGTAAGATTAATATGTAGATCATTGAAGCTCATATTACTTAATATTAGTGTTGTAACACTTTAAAATCAGTCTTTGTCAGCAAATGATCTCTAAAACATTTTTTATTCTTTCGGATTTTAACACCATTGTGTAAATTCGCCTATAATTCGGCTAAAACAGTACACACATATATTTTTTAATTGTGATTGTAATTGTATCCTCTATATACTCTCAAAACTTTTTAAATCAAATTTCTGTCAAACTGTGTGTAACAGGCGTTAAATGTAACATTAAATGCGACTTCATTAACTGAAATTAGAAAACGTATAAATTTTTCATAATTGAAAACAAACCCTTTGTACCTTTGACCCAGTCTCAGTTTTTTATATTGATATTATAACAATAAATTAGGAGTTAATTTATATTAAAAAGTATATTAAATAGTTAAAATTGAAAATAAAAAAGTCGATCTGAAATATATCTATTCAGGCTTTCACAAATAACAAAGATACTCCGCCTATCATAAAAATATTTATGGATTGTTCATTCTACTTATGCAGGAACATGAAGTATTAATACTTATAGACTAGGGCGATCGTGAGGTCGTAAGTTCAAAGCCGTTAAACTATTGAGGTGAACCCGACTGAGGTCAGATTCCGGCTCGAAGGTTTAATGGAACATATTAGTAGCTACGTAAAATTTTGTACTAAGTTTGAGTATATAGCTTGCCGCTTCCCTCAAACCACCTTATTGTTCTAGTGGTCGTAGTTATTCTGGGTTTGATTCCCAGATCGAGTAGTGGTATTGAGTATCTCTATGATGTTTTCAGTAGCAGTTCGGAGTTTGGATTTGTCCTCCCGGTTAATTGCAATACGTTCGCCCCCTATTACATAGAACCTAAGCATAGTTACTGGCAAACTGTGATTTTTAGTACCTACACTCTACTGTACCCTTCTGGGAATACACACGTGATGGTATATTTAAAAAAAACGTTGCCCCACACTGGAATTTTTCTCCTGTATCGTGTACGCGTTTACAAACACAAATATCACAAACACAAACGCCCAGACCCGGAACAACAACCTGTAAATCATTCAAATATTTGCGTGTGGGGACCGAACCCACAACACGTGTCGCTGAAGCCGATCGCTCAGCCGCTACGCCAAACGTGCCGTCTTTAAGTCTTTTGTAATAGAAAATTTACGAATTACTTATCTTATTTGTATGCGATTCTAAACACTTATTGCCTTAATATGTATATGGCAGAATAAAATACACAGATAAGGTTGATGCTATACATTTCATTGACAGCACCCTCTACTCTTTACGATCCCTATATAAATGTAAGACATCTCGTATAAGAGCCGCGACACCCATCTCCAACTGAAATATGTGACAATTTGACTTATGACATACTCCTCTCTTACGTACCGAAGGAATGGATAACATTTTTACTATTTTTAAGCCACTTGTTTCACGTTACACACAAAGTACTTTCTTTAGAAAACCTAAAAAAAGTTAGGATTTATGTTCACTTGGTTCCGTGTAAGGAGGTTAATAGTAAAAATGCACCAGCAAACCATGGCTATATGTAAACATCGGTATATTTCTCCGCATATCGGAGATACGAGCGTATTATATGCAACTAGTTTGTCTTTTCAAAAGTACCTTTTATAATGGTCTAATTGAAATAAAACATTTTGACTTTGACTTTGACTATTCGTGTATTTATTCATTTTCAAATTTCCAAAACATAATAATATACTTTTTGTGATTTTTAAGAGCGATTTTGTATGAAAAAAGTCCATCTTAAAACTCCATCTTAAAGTCCCGCACATCTAATGTTTTTTATCTCTGACAAGCGAACCCTGATTACTTTGAGCAGAGTCGCTACTTTTTTCAATCCATTAGCCTATATTGCATTTTTGTGCTGTCTCTTCACTTTCAGGCAAATACCGTGTCAGCTTAGCCTAAAGTCTAGTTTTTGCCTGCTTTTTGAGTGAGAAATAGGTCGCTTTTATTGAGGTTTTTAAGCAATTTTTTGTGATAACACACCCAATACCATGTGGCAATACCAACTAAACTTTCTGAAGATACGGATCAAAATGCTATAAGTTGGTTTCTAAAAACTTAAGGACTGTAATTACAGTTACTGGGAAACATTGTGGTGATAAACGAACGTACAAACAAATACCAAACTAGCTTTTTATCTTTTAAACTGAGCAAAACTCGTATCTTTTTATATAAAAATTTCCAGCACTAGTTTGCTTTACTCAATAAATATTTTCTCAGTCATGTTTCCGCACTGATACACATTACTAGCTTCTCCCTCGGTTGGGCAAGAAAGCGAGTGTACACTGTACAATGTACACATACTTTCTCTTTCTATGCGTTATAGATTTTCGATCAGTTCATAGTGTTGCAATGAGTTAGTGGCTCGTAGCTAGGTAATAACGTGGCTGATCAACTGATCTTCAAGTTAATCTGCGTTTGTCGCGGTTAATTTGTAAATGGGTGACCATACTTAATACATTGAGCCTCCCGTGTTTCGGAGAACATGTCATGCCGTCAGCCCAGTTGTCATACTAACACATATGACAATTGTTAGTGGTAGTCCCAGTCCCAATAAACACTTTCGATAAGTACGAATAGAATCGTGAAATGCTTTGAGCGCAGAATGCATGATTTTTGGTCCTTAGAGTATTATGCCCCTAGGACCAAAACTGGCTCAAAAGTACAAATACACTTTACATTTTTGCTTTATTCTCGACAAAGAATAGGTTACATTAGAATGATTACATATTTTACTTATGACGCACGCTTTCCGCATACAAAGCGCTCTTGTACATAATTCGAGGGAATACAGCAGGTAATAAAGCGATACGTACAGAGGATGAAGCCTCTTATCCATTACTAGCTTCTGCCCGCGACTTCGTCCGCGTAGCGTGATGATATATAGCCTATAGCCTACCTCAATAAATGGCCTATTTAACACTGAAATAATTTTTCAAATCGGACCAATGGTTCCTGAGATTAGCGCGTTCAAGTAAACAAACAAACTCTTCAGCTTTATATATTAGTATACTAGCTTCCGCCCGCGACTTCGTCCGCGTGGAATAGTTACTTGGTCTTAGCGTGATGATATATAGCCTATAGCATTCCTCAATAAATGGGCTGCATAACACTGAAAGATTTTTTCAAATCGGACCAATAGTTCCTGAGATTAGCGCGTTCAAGTAAACAAACAAACAAACAAACTCTTCAGCTTTATATATTATATAGATATAGATATATAGATATAGATTACGATTTAAAAAGATAAAATACGTTCATACTTCAGCGGCACTTGGACATAACCTTTGTAGAAGAGATTTAAAACAGCGATTAATAAAAACTGCTTTAACTGTCACTTAGTGTGTTTTAAGCGCCCTTGGCAGCACTTTGGCTCTTGCCATAGGTACTTAACTAACTGCATCATTAGCCTAGTGGTCCTGCGACTGCTACGCTAGAGGTCTAGGGTTTGATTCGTAGGACGAGCAAAGTATTATTGGGTTTATCTAAGAAATTCTAAGTAGCAGCTCGACGTTCTCGGACGGGAGGGGATGCTCGCCCCCTATTACATGGGCACTCTAAACATACTATGTGAACTATGGGTGTACTAATGTACACCCATGGTTCACATAGGCAGAGGCGTACTAATGTACGCCTCTGCCTAAACCTTCGGGGAATACAGGCGTGATGATAATTAATGTGTGTAGTTGTAGCCTTAATTACTGGCGTGCGCAATGCTGTCTAGTTTTAAATGGTCCTTCTGTACGAATCTAGAGTAAACCAATTAACACTACACAATGTTGATACAAATAGTTACTACTTAAATAAATTGTCTAGAATAACGACTTTTTAATCCGACAAAGTATTTTACATTATTTGACCCGATGCCATTCTTTGGCGCTGTGATTGAGCGATCGGTTTTTGAGCAACGGGCTGCGGATTATAGGTACCTAATTCACAATACGTAGTAGTTCCGATTTTGGGTATGTGTATATTTGTGAGAATTTATGACTTTTAACACACTCACAATACAGAAGAAAATCCTTGCCCAGGCCATCTTACAAATAATAAGAATGTAAGTAAGCCGTGTCTGTACATTGCTTATATTTATGCAAAAAAACTAATTTAGGGGACTGAGAATCAATAACACAGTCCATTTCTATCATTTTTGGAATTTTTGTGTCGGTTGTGTGTGTGTGTTTGTCTGTCGGTTTATCTGTGTTTGACCACTTATCAAATGATAACTACTGGATATTTTTCGAGGTAGTTAGTTGAAACTTGGAGAGGACAAAGTCTGTCAGGCCAGCTAGTTGTAAATAAAAATATCAAATTCAAGGCCAAAATATTGAAAACTCTTTTAAAGAAGCATAGTAATCGAATATCAAGAGGTTTTCCTTTCCTATTACGCTATCAGGTTAGAAGCGACAAGTCAGACGCTACACCTCATAAAATCTTACGCGAAGGTGGAACGTCGGGAAGTGGCGCACCACTATAATAACTATCGGCAAAGGAATTTGTGTGAGAGGAAAATTCCACCGGTAACGTGAAAGGACAAGCTTTAAAAACTTATACGTAGGTTAAAGTATTATGTGTACATTTTGTTTGTACTAGATACAACACAAGTCACTTTTTTTTTCAGATTATCGATATATCTTGTAACCCAATTCTAAGAAGACACCTCTCACTATTTTATCTTCTACATATTTTTTGTCATAAATTTTTTACATATTTTTGGTGTAGTGTTATTGGGTTTTTCTATGAAATTCCCAGTAGCAGCTCAAGTTTGGAATTTGTGCCCGGTTAATGGCAATAGGCTCGCCCCCTATTACATGGGATCTAAACATACCGGAGAACTGTGTGTACTAGTACGCCTCTGTCTAACCCTTCGGGGAATACAGGCGTGATGGTATGTTATGTTCTGTGTTCAAATTCTAAGAAGACACCTCTCTCTATCTTATCTGTTACATAAATTATTTACACTATGTCAAATGTAGACTAAACGCTTTAGAAGATTTCTGGGTAATCCTATATTTTTTCGGAAATATTAATATCTTTTCGTATCACTCACTGTCAATACTTTGGCTTTTGATCAAGTTATCTGAGTATCATATTGCTATACTTACGATTTACATCATCATTTAGTTTTTAATTTTGGGGATATCTTAGATTAAGAGGGATTTTTTATACCAACATACATCATTTTTTCAGCAGCAAAAATGCACCATAAATATTTGTTTTAACACATTCTGACACGTGCAAAGGGGCTGAATGTGTTATGCACGTGTTAGTCGGAAACTGACGGCAACAGACGGTTTAAAAATGAGCAAATCCGCATTTAGAATGCAGTAAGTAAATCATTCTTGAGTAATTAGTTCTAGGGCGGTCTTGATGAATGGTTTCGAGGTTAAAGATCCATGTCATAAAAGTTAGCGGTTATATAATATTATGCCTAAAAATGATATTAAGTTACCTCGAAGACATCGTCATTTATTCAGTCAGCACGTGGTATTGTATTTTTTTTTCAAAACTTGTGATCAGATGAATGGGACCATCGGAGACTACAAAGATTTTTCCAAATTTGAACAATCGAATAACAAACACTCAAAAAAAACAGACGACTTCAGAACCTTCTGTTATTTGAAGTCGGTTGACAAATGTGGTTAAATATTATCCCTGGTCCAGAGCCTATCCCCTGGGGGAGTCTATCCCCCAAACAAAATTCCTGTCAGGTTCCCTTACAATGAATTCCTGATTACGGCCTTGATGCTGGCATGCCGTGCAAAAATGCCGTGGTACCTCAACAGCATTGCTGTAACACTAGAATTATGTACTTTTTTTGACACATTTCAGAATCGCTTCCGCTTCTGTCCTGCACTGCGCTTACTCTTTTGTTTACCGATGTCTGTGTTTAGTCGAGACCGAACTTATCTTGTTTGTCTGATGGATTGTCTACACAGACTGTATATCCTGCAGATAACCATCGCTTTAATTGATTCTAAGTACTGCGGATCATAATGGATGATTTGTAAACTGTTCTTAAGCAATGTCACTTGCCATCTATGATCTTGTATGTCCCATCTTGTAGCGTCACTCATTTAAATGTTTATTTAGAAAAACGAAGTTATTAGCCTACAGGCCGATTCTCAGGTCGAGTAAAGTATTATTTGGGTATTTCTATGAAATTTGAAGCTTGGATTTTTCAAATTCAAATTATTGCGAAAGTGTACAGAGATTTGAAGATGTTAACGATAGATAGGTCCTTAAAACTTAGTTGCCTGTTAACGCATGGCAATTTAAATGGTTATCAATATTAAGGATAAGGAAATATAAACAATATGACCAAACATTTTATGATGTTATACATTTTATATTATATGGTACTATTTAGGCTCAGGTACCCTCTTATTTTAAGTGTCCTAAACAAACCGGTGATTTGGAATGTGGATATAGTCCTCTGTTACTTTATATATACCTAAGCAGCCCGAAAACTAATTTTAAAATAAAGTTATTACTTACTTACCTTGGTCCAGACCTCAATATCATCAAAATTGGTGTAGCGGTTTAGGCGTGAGAACTTAATAAACAGACAGAGAGATCTACTTTTGCATTTATGATTAAACCACATACATTTTCCAAGAAATTCTAACCAGGTGTGTCGATGATGGTGGTCTAATTTTTTCAATTCACTTTGTCAAATAAGCATTACTGGTACTTAATAAAACTGATTGCATTTCTTAGTAAATTCTTACATAAACGTTGATTTCGTAATTACATACGAAAGTAGGAACATAACTTATAATTACGCCTGTATTCCCTGAAGGGTTAGGCAGAGGCGTACTAATGTAGGTACACCGTTCGCTGGTATGTTTAGATCCCATGTAAAAAGAGGCGAGCGTTACCCCAGCCACAAATCTCAAACTATGAACTGCTTGAATTTCATAGAAAAAATCACTCACAAATTGAGAAGACCCAATCTAGAACCGGACAGCCGTGATATGACCATTGGACTGCCAAGTCAAAGGTCTCGAGTTCAAATCCTAGGCACGCACCTCTGACTTTTCGAAGTTATGTGCGTATTAAAAGTTAATTATCACGCGCTTAAACGGCGAAGGAAAACATCGTGAGGAAACCTGCACGTCTGAGAGATTTTCTCGACGGCTTGCTCCTTATTAATTGGAATCTAAACATTTACAATTAGTACGCCTCTGCCTAACCCTTTGGGGAATACAGGCGTGGTGGTATACTTATAAAAATAAATTCAAAACATTGTTTACTTAAAAATTCAGAGACCTTTAGTCCTTCATAGCGCTAATCACCAAACCCAGCCGCCCTTAAAATAAATTAATGCTATTACATCAAAATAATAACCTCCCATTAAGAATTCCACCAAGCTAGCCTACCATGGTCTGTAAACATTATCCCGTGACAGTGATGTATCCTTATAGAATGGGGTCATTCCGAGAACCACCCCTCCGCTAAGTATTTCAATATACATTTGATTTATATACATACATCACTGATATATTGTTTAGTAATATTTTCGGAAAATATATAATTGAATATCGGAAATAAGAAATTGTCTATTTGATTGTGTAATTGTCTTAATTTTTCACATCTATACTCTATACTTAATCTATAAAGCTGAAGAGTTTGTTTATTTGTTTGTTTGCTTGAACGCGCTAATCTCTGGAACTACTGGTTGTGTTTCGCCGAGTGAATGAGGTTATCGGAGGCCCAAACTCTTAAAAGGCGGGCAACGCACTTGTGACTCCTCTGGTGTTGCGGGTGTCCACGGGCGGCGGTCGAAGCGTCTGCTCGTTTGCTCCCCTATCCCGTAAAAAAAAATAAACTACTGGCCCGATTTGAAAAATTCTTTCAGTGTTAGATAGCCCATGTATTGAGGAAGGCTATAGGCTATATCATCACGCTACGCGGACGAAGTCGCGGGCAGAAGCTAGTACTAATATACAAAGCTGAAGAGTTTGTTTGTTTGTTTGCTTGAACGCGCTAATCTCAGGAACTACTGATTTTTGATATACAATCTCTAATAAAAAAACAGCTGTTACCCGATGATAATGTTACTTTCTATTGGTGAAAGAATTTTTAAAATTGGTTGATTGGTTTAGGCGTGAAACCATAACAAACAAACTCAGTTTCGCATCTACATAATATTTTGCCATTAACCGGGCACAAATTAAAAATCCAAGCTGCTACTCAAAATTTCTCACTTTGCTCGACCTGGGAATAGATCCCAAGATATCTAGCGGAGCAATTGCGCTAGTAGTTCCAATAACTAGACTAATGAAGTAGTCTCTGCATGAAGAATCTCGTTTTTAAATCATTTCAAAAATCAATTTAAATTATAATCTATGCAAGGACCGAACAAAATAGTAGTGAATTCTCGATCATTCTAACCATGTATCACGGACTCGACGAAGCAGGTAGGTCACCTACAGATAATATCCAGCGTCCCAACTCCACTATACGTGAAATTTTAAACCTAATTTAGTGTTACAGGCCGTTTCAAAAGGCAACAGTTGCCACGCCGTGATTGCTTACTCTATGCCGTTAATATTTTATGCTGTGGTCGCCCCGATCCTAGAACACACACGGTAATATATGTATCACGTGGAATTAAGCCTGGGTTTTATTAAAGTTTTCAAAGAGCTAATTCGAGACTAGACATTCCTTTGAAATGTCTATGAACATATAACATTACTAGCCTTTGCCCGCGGCTTCGCTCACCTGAAGCTATAGTAGGATTAGAAATGGATTCCAGAAATAATTTAATAAAAACCAACAGTGATGATCTCTTCTTTGTATGGACCTCATACATCAGAGAGGTCAAGCTGTATCACAGGATCCGATTAATTAATTGTGATAAGAAGTTCACCAGTTTTTAAGTTGGAGCATATACTTTGATAACAAAATTAAAATCTATTCAGTAGTTTTTGCTCCAACCCGTAACAAACATAGCTTTTTTACAATTTTATTATAGTAGAGATGACATGATATTCAATGGTTGCTGTTGCGCGCGGTTTTACTCGCAACGACTATTTTAATATGTTTTTTTATATGACTACTAGTTTCTGCCCGCGACTTCGTCTGCGCGGACTACAGAATTGGGTCCGACCTAGATCAAAAGTAACCATACTATAATACAGAACAGAGATCCAGACTATAATCTATCTCTGTGCCAAATTTTATACAGATTTCACGGCCGGCAGACGTTCGGCCTTTTTTGTGAAAGGGTAACAAACATCTATCCGTCCATCCTCACCAACTTCCGCATCTATGATATAAAGTAGGATTAACCTGTATTTTCTAAGGTTGCAATTAAGAAGAAATTATGCAATTATTAGTATATCAAACGTTATCAACATCAGTTTTTTTATGGGATAGGTGAGCAAACGAGCAGACGGGTCACCTGATGGTAAGCGATAACCGCCGCCCATGGACACCCGCGACACCAGAGGAGTCAAAGTGCGCCTTTTAATTGGGTTTGGGCCTCCGGTAACCTCACTCACTCGGCGAAAAACACGCAAGCGTTTCACGCTGGTTTTCTGTGAGGCCGTAGTATCACTCCGGTCAAGCCGGCCCATTCGTGCCGAAGCATGGCTCTTCCACGTGAATAAAAGTGAGCTGTTGTGGAGTTAAAAATTAGCCGACAGTTATTCTCGGTATTTTAGTATGTACTAGCATATGCTCGTGGTTTCACGCATATTCTACAGGAGTTTTAGAGAGGAAAAGTAGCTTATAATAATATTCTTTTTTGAAGGTACAATCTATCTTTATACCAAAACTAGCTTCTGCCCGCGACTTTATCCGCGTAGCGTGATGATATATTGCCTATAGCCTTCCTCAATAAATGGGCTATCTAACACTGAAATAATTTTTCAAATCGGACCAGTAGTTCCTGAGATAAGCACGTTCAAGCAAACAAACAAACAAACTCTTCAGCTTTATATATTAGTTTATGTATAGATTTAATCAAAATACGGTTTAGGCGTGTGTGTAGTTCTCTACACAAACAAACAGACAGAGTTACTAATTAATATGAATAGGTTTTTAATTCAAAAACCAAGATAATTTACATATTTTTCAAATTTCAAGTTTGGCTTTATCAGTGAAAGGAATTTACATTTTATAATACAGATATAATCCCGGAATAAAGTCGCAAATGCCACGTCTACATCTCACCCCAATAACATTCTAAACATCGTGGGCCGGACCCCTGAAAAAACTTGAATTCTAATAAAATCACAAAAAAGTAACTTATTCAACCCTCATAAACTGTAAACCCCTTACTTGTTTCGACACGATGATCACAAGAAACTTTTTCTATCAATGTTCTTAAACAACGGAAATAAAGTATGATTTTTATTTCACTATCTGAAAGTTTTTGGGGTTTTATGTAGGTGTAGGTAGGTATATAAAAATAGTAGTGTCCCAAAATCTGCTTAGGGATGACCAATAGTGCTAGGTGGAGCCACTACTCATTAAAACATCAGGTACTCCTAAGATTACACACACTTTAATAAAAAATCATTTTGTGACATATACTTTTGCCGGTAACGAAACCATAGCGCGATCTATTTCGACGCCAACGCCATCTATCGAAGTAACATGTAAACAACACGCGCTATAATTTCGTTCCGTTTAGAACACCTTAACAATTAGTGTATTGAAATTAAACTATCTATTGTCCGTAAAAGTAGTTTCATTTGAATGTCTAATATTCGCGTAGATAAATATTATATACTAGCTTCCGCCCGCGACTTCGTCCGCGTGGAATAGTTAGATACTTAGTCTTAGCTTGATGATATATAGCCTATAGTCTTCCTCAATGAATGGGCTATCTAACACTGAAAGAATTTTTCGAATCCGACAGTAGTTCCTGAGATTAGCGCGTTAAAGCAAACAAACAAACTCTTCAGCTTTATTTATTAAAGTATAGATGTAGATTGTCTGTAAACTAGATATTTCCTGCGACTTAATTTGATGATTCTGATGTTTGAGCTAAGTTATTATAAAGTTTCATCAAAATCGGTACAGTAATTTTTGCATGAAAAGAATAATAAACATCCATACATCAACTTACACGTGTGTAAAATTAGTAGGCTTTTTAGCCGATTGCGTAAGGCAGAATAGAAAGCTCGTGTTGTGAATGCTAGGAGGTTCTGCGATATATATATTAGATTATTGCTTTTACCTAACATAACATCACGCCTGTATTCCCCGAAGGGTTAGGCAGAGGCGTACTAATGTACACCCTCAGTTCGCCGTGAAGGTGCCGTGTAATAAAGGCGAGCTGGCAGGCTTATGTCATTTTCCGGGTACAAATTCCAAACTCCGAGTTGCTACTGAGAATTTTACAGAAATCCTCAATAACACTACTCGACACTACCGCTAGCGTAGCAGTCGCGCTCAAGACCACTAGACCAATGAGCAGGCCTAAATGTTTTTCGAGAAATATCTGAAATTGAAATAAGTCATAAAGTTACGATTTCAATTTTGTGTTATTTTTCCAATTTTTTCAGATACGAATAGAATAATAAAAGTGACATTTCAATCCGTACCGTCCCATGCCCCATGGGACATGATAAAAGATCCGAAAGTGACAAATTACGATGGGAAAGGACATAAATAATAGGATTTCTGCTCTTTGGGTCGCGACGGGCCATGAAAATTGTGTATCGATTTAATACAATTATTTACAGTACTTATATGTACATATGTTTACATAGATGTCACAGAAACTACGTTTTTCTTTATGGAATAGGGAGGCAAATGAGCAGTCGGATGAACTGACGATGATAAGCCATTAAGTACTACATTATTTTAAAAGGGTTTGGGCCTCCGGTAACCTCACTCACTCGGCGAAACAAAACTTAAGTGTTATTTCACGCCGTTTCTCTGTGAGACCGTGATCACTACGGTCGAGCCGGCCCATTCGTGCCGACGCATGGCTCTCCCAAGATTAAATTTCTTTTAAAAGGCGAGCAACGCACTTGTGACTCGTCTGTTGTTGCGGGTGTCCATAAGTCGGTCCGTATGTCTCATTATTGACGGATACACTAAGGGATGATGACATGCACCAAATTCTGAAATATGTTTAAATAGAATTTAAACAAATAGATAATTGTGTTTAAATACAATTTAAACACATTTAAGAAGTTGGTGCATGTGTTCCTAATACTTGACGCAAGTATTATTTTTCTAAACTTTTAACTATTTGGTTCGTACGTCAGAGAACAATGATTTTGTCAATTGATGATTATATTTCAATTACATCTTGAAAGGAATGATGAGTTTTATCAAAACTTAAAAAAAAGGTTTAGTTTTTGAATTCGTAACTATATTATAGATAGATGGTTAGATATAATACTCTTTATTGTAGACTAAAAAGATTACGTACAGATAACTTTAATAAGGATACAAACATACACAAAACACAACCTACACAAAAAACCTACGTAGATATATTAGAAAATATTGCAGTTATGGGAGGTGGCGCGATGAATTAGACTCTTACGATAGATATTGGGTGGCTAAAACTACTAAGACAGAGTGATTTGGAAGGAGGGAAGGGAGGCCATTGCCCAGCAGTTGGACGAAACGGGCTAGGAAAAAAAAATTGCAGTTATCAAAATACAAGGAATCTCAGAAGTATTTTTTTGAGACTGAGCAATATTCTCGACATAATAATAAGCTATTGAAATTGCTCGGGGCTACGTGCTTCTCTTACTAACATAGTAAACATATACATTTAATTAGATATCATGTTAACCCCCATTTATTTGGAGTAGTCGAGTAACCAAATATTCTAATTTGTTTATATAACATCACTTAGTTTCTATGTACATACAAAATTTTAACTCCAAAAGGTCCACACATTAGAAACCTGTAATGCGTGGTTCGTTAGATCTTTTTAGGAAGCATTTTTGAAAATCGTACTCATATGAAATAATTATATCAATTATAATAAAATTAATCTGTCCGATCCGTGAAGGAAATCCAATTCTATTTATATATTTTAAATACACAAAAAACATTATTAAACAAATTATATAAATAACATTAGCGCTAGTTCACATTTAGCTATTAGCTATGATTAATAAATATTAATTAATTAACCAAAACAAAAATTAAAATTCTGTTTATATAATTGCTGGGGAGTTTGTTGGCTTCTTCCTACGGCGGGCGTGGGGGCTGTCTATAATGTAAAAATGGCGTTCAAAAAGTACTATGTACTATGTATTCTATCTATCTATGTAGTACTCGATTTTGACATTTATATACTAAATAACTCGTATTCATTAGTTGTGTTAGTAAAAACATTTTATATAATGTGAAAATAACGTAGTATTACTGCCTTTACATAACTGTACATTGGCGATAATAATGATTAATCTAAAGTTCGCCATCCATAAGGATCATAATGTGTACATATTTGCTAATCTTATATCGTTCACTTTAAATAATAGTCTCTTTGTTTGAATAATATTGTTAAGCTTAAGAAAACATTAGTTAGAAATAATTTTAAGCTAAGATAACTTAATATTTTGATGATGGATTAAAGGCTTTATGTCAAAGACTTCATTGGTCGGCCAAAGATATGTAGACGGATTAAATTTGAACCTAATACAGGCTGTTCATTTGCGTATACGGGTCATATTTGAGGGTAAATGTTGAGTGAACTGAAATGTGTTTAAACTCGAAAATTAATTTAGTCACTCTACTGATTATTAAAAGATATAGAACTCTTGGTATGAACTGCAGTCGAAGTTTTCCTTCACTACAATAACTGAAAACAATACAAAATATAGTTTAATAGGTAAAGTGGCATCGTACGACATCGAACTAACTGCTAAGTCGTTTAAGAAGCAAAGTAACTTGCTTTTCAATTGTTTTTCACTGACGTCACCTTGACGTAAATTCAGAATGTGAAGGCAAATTTCGACCTGGTGGGTCTCGCGGTGGCTTTGTATTTATAGCGTCTGGAGTAGCTAACCCGAAGACGCAGTTTCGAACCCTGCCCTTAGTCCAATTTTTCCTTCAAGAAATTATTTTATAATCTTAGCATGGAAAATGCAAAACAAAAATATATACAATAGGAAGGGGGTTTTACTTTTTCATAAAAAATATTGTTTGGAGAACTGAACTTATAAATTATTTGTAGTGTGGGACGCGCCTCCATCCCATATATTATGTACATTAGCTTATAAGTGATTCATTATTATACTTACTTTCATCGAACCTACACGTGTATCATTTGACACCGCCACACATTCATTACAATTCATTGCTACAAGTTAGCTGGTACACATGTTATTCTTACGCGTTTCAGCATTATTTATCATATTAGCAGGGGTGGTAGGCCACTTCTAACTTTACCTACCAACTAAAAACCATACTTACCTTCCTTTGCCCTACAGCCATGGGATTCCCGACATTCGCCACGACTGTGACAGGAAAATCAATTCGCCTAGCTCTATTAGCCTGCAGTACACCAAGCACGAACAACTATCGAATTCGTATCGTTTATCGTAGCCTAATGGCTAGGGCGTCGGACTTGCAATCATGTGGTACCCGGTTCGAAACCCACCCATTGCACTATCGACGTGAACCCACTCGTAACACAAGCATTTAGCTTAGCACGAGGGGTTAATAAGAATACTAGTAATGTGCGACCCACATTGCTAGTAAGCTTTTTTAAAAAAAAACGAATAAGATTTTTTCTGCTACAAATCTCACAGATACATACATATTTTCACATCTGTCTCCCATTGGGATAGGCAAAGACTACACTTGCTACGATCCTGGCACACAAGTTTCGCTTCATCTACGTTCATTAACCTCCTTCTCATACAGATTATTCTCGATTTCGATACGAATATGTTTTCGAAAGTGTTTGTGCTTGCGCTACGGTTCACAAGTCTGACGTGTACAAAATTATCTTCTACAACACAATTACTAAACAATATCAATATCCTAAAGTTTGATTGACTACCGGTACTAGAGCTTCCAAGTACCTACCCCCAATGTACACACGGCTAGAAATCAAAGCTGAGCTTGCATTGAATATGTTTTTCGAACAATGAGAGGTCAGGTTAGACTGGAATTAGATAGCTTGATCTGTAGCCGTCTAGTAGATAAGAGTTTGAGTTAGAGATGCTGTGTTTGATTCTATGGTTCGATTAAAGCGTTATTATATTTTTTTGATTAAATCTATGAAATTCTCCGTAGAAATACGGTGTAATATAGTCTGGGAGAGCCATGTTTTGGTACGAAGGGAATATGATACTGAAGGAAGAAATATTAAAATAGGTACTCCTCGTATATTATTTTAACAAATATTATGTACTATAGGTAATATAGCTGATATCAATTGTTTTAGGAACATCTGTTTCATTTCAACAGAATATAATTATTATGAAAGTATGTTATGACCTATTTAAATATTTATGTTGTTATGTTTTTCTAAATCCTTCTCAGCCCCGTTCATACTTAGATGTATGTACCTATATGATAAATTATATCTATGTCTGTGAATAAATCTGATAAATTCTGTGAATAGATATCTTCTCTTCTCTTCTCTACTATTATAAAATTGACGTGGGAGAGCCATGCTTCGGCACGAATGGGCCTTCTCGACCTGAGTGATACCACGGCGTCACGGAAACCGACGTGAAACAACACATGCGTGTTTCGCCGAGTGAGTGACGATACTGGAAGCCCAAACCCTTAAAAAGGGCGGGCATCTCACTTGCGACTACTCTGGTGTTGCGGGTTTCCACAGGCGGCGGTAATCGCTTACCATCAGGTGATCCGTCTGCTCGTTTGCCCCCTATCTCATAAAAAAACAGCTGTGCCTATCTTGCTGACAAGGACTATTATTTGGTGTAGGGGTCAAAGTGGTCACCTCGCCACAACCGTTACGCCGTGTGTCGTAGATTCGATTCCCAGCCGAGACAAATCTTCGTGTGTTGTTAATTGTATGTATTATACATATACAATTAGTGTGTATTCGGATTTTTCAGGTGCGCAAATTTCCTCGCGGAGTTTTCCTTCGCCATTTAAGCGATTGATAAAACATTATTCCAAAAAACAGAGATGCGTGCCGTGATTTGAACTCAAAAGCTTTGACTTAGTAGTCCTACGGTCATATTACGAGTACTAAGCTATCACTGTACGAGATTTTTAGTTTGACATTGTTACAATTTCAGCTGAAACCTATGTATTTTCAGCTTACATACACTACCTACTCTGGTTGCAGCAGTATTTTGTATCCTTTTAGATCCTCTCATACCTAACCAAAACAACATCAACCTTTTACAGTAGATTTTTGTAAAAATATATTTACATTGGGACGCCTGACCGGTGCCCAAAAAGATTTTCCAAAAAATCTCAGTTCATTTTCATGTCGGTTCGTTGGAATTCATGGAGATGACGTATGGTTTATTGTGCCTATGTCACCATGGTCTGGCCAAACGATTTAATCCTACTATCATATAATTAAATACATATAACAATTACAATTTAACTATAAATACATATAATTAAATAGTAACAGAGTGATGTCTATACAATTAAGATATTGAAGAAAGATTAATATGGGGGGACTTTATTAGAGCAACAGAAGCAAAAAAAAAACAATATTCTGTCTGTATATTTGTACGCACATTACGCAAAAACAACCAATTGAAATTGCATGCAGTTTTGACAGTTGTATTGCTGGGGGTCTAACTTAAAATCTGATGCATGTTTCGTCTTGATTAACCAAGAAGCCGAGGTATCTCGGTTCATTCTATCAAGGCTTATTACAATTTCAGCCGTTGAAAACGCTGGTTTTGGTAAAAAATAACTAGTAAACTTATCTATACTAATATATAAAGCTGAAGAGTTTGTTTGTTTGTTTGCTTGAACGCGCTAATCTCAGGAACTACCGGTCCAATTTGAAAAATTCTTTCAGTGTTAAATAGCCCATTTATTGAGGAAGGCTATGGGCTATCATCACGCTACGCGGACGAAGTCGCGGGCAGAAGCTAGTTTATAATAAAACTGCTTCTAAGACATGCCAAGATTCGCATGATGTAGCGTATTTGGCAATCCACCACTGTCTTCAAAAAATTTGGAATTGAATATAGAAATTAAATAATATAGGTACTTATGCTTACATAAGTATAAACGTTAAATGTATAAGTTATAACTACATAACCTACTCAAAATTTTCGCAAGCCAGTTATTCTTAGAGACTATAGGGTATGATAATTCTCCTAGAATCTCGAAACAGAAATATTAAAATACTCCTCGTATATTATTTTAACAAATAATATATAGTATAATATAGCTGATTGTTTTAGGAACATCTGTTTCATTTCAACAGAGAATATATTATGAAAGTATGTTATTACCTATCTAAATATATTATGTTGTAATGTTTTTCTATACTCGTTTTTCACGTGGGAGAGCCATGCTTCGGCACGAATGGGCCGGCTCGACCGTAGTGATACCACGGCCTCACAGAAAACCGGCGTGAAACAACGCTTGCGTTGTGTTTCGCGTTTACTTTTTTTTGTAAATACATACTTATAATACATAAGAAACACCCAGACGAACACAACACTTATATTCATCACATACATATTTGTGTCCTGTGGGAATCGGACCCACGACCTCATGGTCAGCAGTCCGGTACTCGAACCACTAAACCACGGAGACCGTCCGAGATATTAAGTGTACCTACTTAATGAAACATGCACCAAAATTCAAGTTAGGCCTCTCGCAATACAACTCTGAAAACCCCATTCAATTTTGTGCATTCGTTCTTACGTGATGTGCGTACAAACATACGGACAGATAAACAAAAATTTTAAATATGCGTAATTATGTTGACTTCTGGTGCTCTTGTCATGCGGTGTGCTAGGTGTCTGTCTCGTCTTATGATATTTTCTTAAAGTTACATACATATCCGCTAATTACAATTTTATTGCATTACTAGCTTTCGCCTGCGTCTTCGCTCACCTGAATCTATATAAAGATTAGAAATGGATCCCAAAAAAAAATTAATCTAAAACCAACAGTGATGATCTCTTCTTTGTATGCGTCTATATACATTGGAGATGTCAAGCTGTATCTCAGGATCCCTTTAATTAATTGAGATAAGAAGTTCACCAGTTTGAAAGTAGGACAATGATAACAAATAGTCAAAGAGACAAGAATTTTGAACACCACATTTTTGGGTTCGAAGTCGTTTATATACCCTAATCCACATTTTTTCAATATCTTCAATGTACAGACAGCTTTTTTACGATTTTATAATAGTACAGATAAGTATTTCTATCTTACTTTATTTAATCTTCGCCCACTTCCTTCCTATCCCCTGTAATTAATTTTTGCTGGTAATTTTTTCCGACTACCCACATTTTACCTGAAAATTTTCGATGTTACCTTTACGATACCTTTTTAATGCGGAAGCCTCGGCGCGGTTATTTTTTTTAAATTTGCCCCAACCGGTAAATCAGATCCGCTAATTAGTAGGTAATTTGTTTAATTTTTGCTTCCGGGTTTTTATTTTTGAGCAAATGTTATTTTATTTATACGGATAACGTGAAACCCATGTTTTGTAAGTTGAATTTGAATTTGAATTTTATTGTCTCTACAGTCTGGAGGTCGTTAGGGCGACTGCTACGCTAGAGGTTCTGGGTTCGCTTACTAGGTCGAGCCAAATTGTGACTGGATTTTTTAAATGAAATTCCATGTAGCAGTTTGGAGCTTGGATTTGAGCCCCGTTAATGGCAATAGGCTCTTCCATAATAACATTACACCATCCAATACCGGGAGTGACTGTTGATGTTCCTTAGTACACCCCTGCCTAACCCTCCGCGGAATACAGGCGTGATGATAGGATGAGTTTTAATTTTGCTTTTACAACAACAGTTGTATGTACATTATCATGAATTCCTACCACCTACAATAAATGTTACGTTATGTTAACACTTAACCGTATGCAGTTTTAAACTCACAGTTGTTAGCGTTAAAAACTACTTCCAAGCTAAATATTTTCACCTTGCAGTTATCTCGCTGTAGCGTTTATGAAAGAACAGATTGCGTTAACTGCTAATCCCCTCGGGCAAGTTTAACAACAAGAGAATTACTGGAAACAACTAACTTTTACTACAAAACAGAAACAGTTATATATCAAACTAGCTTCTGCCCGCGACTTCGTCTGCGTAGACTTTAGATAAAAAGTAGCCCATGTGTTATTCCAGACTAATCTATCTCTGTGCCAAATTTCATCCAGATCCGTTCAGCAGTTCTGGCGTGAAAGAGTAACAAACATCCATCCATCCTCACAAACTTTCGCATTTATAATATTAGTAGGAAGTAGGATAGGACTATCATCAAACTTCTAGTCTTTTACCCGACTGCGCGGCGCTAAGGTGTGTAATGTGTCTATCAGAATAGAAGACTCAGTCCGACCCGTGAAGGTATTAATAGATACCGAGATCCGGTTTTATTTATAAAATTATTTTCAGGTAAAGCAATTGCTTTAGATTGTTTGATTCGATGAAAACACGGTTGAGGATGTACTTACAAGGACAGAAATAAGTCATCCTAATACCATATTAAAAAGAAAGTGCACTTTTTAAACATTGTATCGACTAATAACTGCCTCAATAGCCAAGTGGTCCTGACCGCGACTGCTACGCTAGAGGTCCTGGGTTCGATTCCCAGGTCGAGCAAAGTGCTATTGGGTTTTTCTATGAAATTCCCAGTAGCAGCTCGGAGTTAGGAATTTGTGCCCGGTTAATGGCAATAGGCTCGCCCCCTATTTCATGGGACCTAAACATACCGGCGAACTGTGGGTGTACATTAGTAAGTAAGTACCTACGCCTCTGCCTAACCCTTCGGGGAATACAGGCGTGATGGTAAGTATGTTATGTTATGTTATCGACTAATTAATCTATATTATACTAAATTATTTAAATTTGAATATCTATACTTAATATATAAAGCTGAAGAGTTTGTTTGTTTGTTTGCCTCAACGCGCTAATCTCAGGAACTACAGGTCCGATTTGAAAAATTATTTCAGTGTTAGATAGCCCATTTATTGAGGAAGGCTATAGGCTATATACCATTACGCTACGCGGACGAAGTCGCGGGCAGAAGCTAGTCTAAAATATGCCTTTAAAGTGATTAAAGTGTTAATAGTGGATGCGATCGAGTAATAGTATAGAATTGTTATACCGAATGGAACACTTGACGTCACAGGTTCATATAGTGCGCTCTGTCTAGCATAAAATTATACTCCCTTGCCTTTTAACAGTTTCACTTAGCGGGAGATATAATATTTGGCAATACGGTGAAATTATTAGTGTTTAAATAGCTTCTACAGTTAGTGCAGATGATAATCCCTTAATTGGTACTAATGTCTCCACAGGGACGGTGAGGGGAGTCCATTCGGAGCTAAAGCAGACACCTAATTGCTAATTCACCGCTTAAGAGCAAGTCAATTTGTACAGAGTTCAAACATAGTAATAACGACCACTTAAAACTGTGTCTAGATATTAATTTAACCGTGTCTTTCTGTGGATTTTAACGAGAGAGAGCCATGCTTCGGCATGAATGGGCCGGCTCGACCGGAGTGATACCACGGCCTCACAGAAAACCGGCGTGAAACAACGCTTATTTTGTGTTTCACCGAGTGAGTGAGGATAACGGAGGCCGAAACCCTTTTAAAAGGCGAGCAACGCTCTTGTGACTCCTCTGGTGTTGTACATGGGCGGTGGTAATCGCTTACCATAAGGTGATTGCTACGCAATTCAATAAAAAAACACACACACGCACATAAAACTGCCTGTGTGTACTTATGGGTAAATATTTTCTACAACCAACGCCATTCAAAGTCACCTTGTAAAACCAAAACTCGCCATAACAATAGATTAAGGTCACGGCTTTACTCATTTGAATAAACACACAACTAGTAAAATAAATTGACACCGACACCATCACAATGAAGTCTTTTCCGATGTGTCATCGGCCTTGGTTCATTGAGACATGGCTTGATTTATTTACTTTATAAACGGAAAGCATGACAGTCACTTTTTAGTGGCTAATTAAGTAAAAAAGCATTCATCCTGCGATCCTTTTCCCAAATATGTTGGAATCGGCTTCGAGTCTTACCAGATGCGGCTGAATATCAGTATTTTACAGGAAGCGACTGTCATCAGACCTCCGCAACTCAATTTCAGGGAAATATCGATATTTGGAGTATAGACATATTATAGGTATTCGTATGACTACAGGGACCGACGGCTTTACGTGTTCTCGGAGGCACGGAGGGGCCTTGATGTGTTAAGAATGGTCAACCATCCACACACTGACCGCAGCGAGCGTAGTTTAACCTTGCAGCTCAGTTGATTAGCTTAATTATTACTTAGCCACAAGTCCCTAAGGCCTCTGCCTCGAATTTTGCGGGCAGCGGGGCGGCGGCGGTGGCGGCGCGGGAGCGGCAGGATCTTATGCGTAAAATCAAATGGAACGGTTCTCGAAAACAGCGGCGTGGCAGCGGCGCGGGGGCGGGCAACGAGCGGTGCACTCCAGTCAAGCGGTGACCGCCCGCGTTGCGTTCCTTGCCCTATAGTAGGGATCAACTTCTTCTTTTGCCCACAATAAATCGAGCGTTAAGAATAAATTTGAATCAAAAAGATGTTGTCGCCGTTTTTCAGACATTTCGTTCGCGAATAAAAACAAATATCTCGACAACACAACCACGAACACAACACTACAGCGCTATAGTGCCGCGCGATCTGCCCGCTGGTTTGGAGAACAGGGTATGCGTTGCCCGCTCCGCTCCCGCGCCGCCGCCGCCGCCGCCCCGCTGCCCGCAAAATTCGAGGCAGAGGCCTAAAAGAAGCAAGCAATGATTTTTCATAATCATATGTGTAATAATAATCAATTATTATCACTCGCTTCAACAGTGAAGGAAAACATCGTGAAGAAACCTGCATGCTTGAGAGATTTTCTCGACGGCGTGTGTAGTCTGCCAACCCGCACTATGCTAGCGTAATGGAATATAGCCTAATCCCTCTCACTCTGAGAGTAGACCCGTGCCCTGCAGTGAACATTATAATGGGTTGATATACCATTAAAAAAACCTTTCAGCATCCACAGCCGCCATAATAATTTCCCACTATCTATGTAAATTGCGAATTTTATGAACACACGCCATAATCCGCGGTGTTTCGTTCACGTGTCGGATATCAATACCTGAACGCGTGTTTACGTGGTGGGCGAAAAACGAGCAGTCAGCGAGGATGTGGTGCAAGGGAGAAGAGGTGAGAGTCGGTGCCAGTCAATAACAAAAATACGTCTATAATTTTCGCCTATAATCTCGAGTATATCATTTCCGTGAACCAACCAGAGTGGTAACAACTATCTGTAAATATTTGTCTGTGCGGAAATCAAACCACAAAGTCCCATAAGCAGAATCCGATCACAAACGTAGCTACTTTGCTACTGTATAGCTAAATTTCTTCATGTCTTTGTGTGTTTAATGGCATCCGTACTCGGCATGTATACTCTGCATGCCCAAACCACCTTAAGGCGGATCGTCCACCTCAGCCCGCCAAATTCAAATTTCAATTGGTTTTTCGCAATTTGTAGGTCTATAACACATTTTAGATTCCTAGCTGTAGTAATTGCGGCATTAGCTATACAATATTCACAACTGAGCATTAAAAACTTTGCTTAATAAACGTTAACGAAGCTAAAATTAGGTACAATCGTCAATTTTGGCCAAAAATGACGATTGTACCTAAATTTAGCTACAATATCGATTTACGAGCAAATTTTGTAATGCTCAGTTGTGAATATTGTATAGCTAATGCCGCAATTACTACAGCTAGGAATCTAGAATGTGTTATAGACCTACAAATTGCGAAAAACCAATCGAAATTTGAATTTGGCGGGCTCAGGTGAACGATCCGCCTTAACATACCTTTCTCGATACTACATCTTCTTTCACACATCGCTCTCTTATCACGCTGTTTGTCTCTCTTTATTTTCTGTCACGCTGTTATTGGGTTTTTTCCAAGTAGCAGCTCGGAATTAGAACTTTGTGCCCGGTTAATGGCAATGTGAAGTCTGCCAACCCGCATTAGGAGGCCCTTGCCCAGCAGTGAGACATATAATGGGTTGATTATGTATGTATTTATTATGTAATGGCAAGTCTCACCCTCTATTATATGGGACCTAAAACATATCGGCAAACCGTGGGTGTACATTAGTACCTCTCTGTTTAACCCTTCGGGGAATACAGGCGTGATGGTATGTACTTCTCAACACTTTTTATACTTTCATGTTTGATCATGGTACTCGTTTACCCGCTGCCACCTATCCCTTACTCCATTTCACTATACGTGAACGATAGAACAGCGTTATGATATGAACATAAACAACACCGAATTATGGCGCGACACGTCAAACGAAGGACGCGTGCGCCGGATGTCTGTGACGTCACATTTACATGTAATTGGGTTGGATTTGTTTGTGTGTCACTCGCACGGATCACATACACACGTTCATTGATACTCTGTTTGTGTGTATGATTCATTGAGTGAATGGTTGTGTTCAATTATCTCTACTATTATAAAATTGTAAAAAAGCTGTGGCTGTACATTGAAGATATTTAAAAAAACAAGTGGGTTAGGGTATATTGACGTCTCCGAACCCAAAAATGTGAAAATTGATGAAATTGATCTTTCAAATTCAAATTCAAAACTGCCTCATTAGCCAAGTGGTCCTGAGTGCGACTGCTACGCTAGAGGTCCTGGGTTCGATTCCCAGGTCGAGCAAAGTGTTATTGGGTTTTTCTATGAAATTCCCAGTAGCAGCTCGGAGTTAGGAATTTGTGCCCGGTTAATGTCAATAGGCTCGCCCCCTATTACTTGGGACCTAAACATACCGGCGAACTGTGGGTGTACCTTAGTACACCTCTGCCTAACCCTTCGGGGAATACAGGCGTGATGGTATGTTATGTTATGTTATGATCTTTCAAATCCTTGTCTGTTTGTTACGGGTTGGCGTAAAAACTATTGAATAGATTTTAATTTTGTTATCACTGTTAGAAAGTATGTGCTCCAACTTAAAAACTGGTATAAGTACTTCTTATCTCAAATAATTAAACGGAACCTGAGATACATCTTGACCTCTCTAAGGTATAGACACTCATACAAAGAGATCATCATTGTTGGTTTATGAGCTTCAAGTGAGCGAAGCCGCGGGCAGAGGCTAGTAATAAATAATTTTGTAGTCATGTCTAGAATGTGCTGTATGCTTCATTAGTAGTGCTCGTAAGCGCGACTGCGGAGTAAGAGGTCCTGAGTTCAATATATAGGAAGTTAAGGTTAGGGAAGAGTTATAGGTTCGAGCAGTGTTATATTTGACATAACATAACATACCATCACGCCTGTATTCCCTGAAGGGTTAGGCAGAGGCGTATTAATCTACACCCAGAGTTCGCCGGTATGTTTAATTTAGGTCCCATGTAATAGTCGGCGAGCCTATTGCCATTAACCGGGCACAAATTTCAAACTCCGAGCTGCTCGACTGGATTGCTGCGCTTAAGGTTTTGGGTTTGAGTCCCAGGTCGAGCAGTGTTATAGGGATTTTTACTTGAAATTCTCAGTGTTATATTTAAAACAAAAATACGCCACAATGACAACTAGGCTTATCATATGCCCCAGTATAATATGACTGTCTGCTAATAGTTTCGAAGATGCTGCTGGGACTTTTTTTATGGGATAGGGGAGCAAACGGGCAGGCAGATCACCTGATGGTAAGCGATAACCAACGCCCATGGACACCCGCAACACCAGAGGAGTCACGAGCGCGTTGCCCGCCTTTTAAAAGAGTTTGGGCCTCAGGTAACCTCACTCACTCGGCGAAACACAACGCAAGCGTTGTTTCACGCCGGTTTTCTGTGAGGTCGTGGTATCACTCCGGTCGAGCCGGCCCATTCGTGCCGAAGCATGGCACTCCCACGTGAAGGGACTGGCGCGTACCCTGCCCAAGATAGGGTAGTGATATACCTGACTACCTACATGGTTTGTTACTTGTTTGCCTTACATATCCGCTTCGTCTAGTCTCATATGTCCGCCAGACAAAGAAAAAAAAATTTGCTTGAAAATGTTCCCAATCTCTTCCAAGTCTACATGCTCTCAGCCCATTCGCAATTAACAGCTCTCAAATTAAAATTAAAACAACAACACTTTCTCATACGTACACAAAATGCTCTTTTATGACGTCGACGTAAAAAACTAATTAAGCGAGTTTACAGGAAGGGACATAATAAAACACTAGAAATGTTTTACACAGATGTACAAAGAAAAGAAATGGCTGACGTAAATACTTGCGTTGTTATGAGAAATGAAATGTCTTAACTTATCAAATACTAGCGTCCGCCCGCGACTTCGTCCGCGTGGAATAGTCACTTGGTCTTAACGTTATTAAATTATTATTTATAATAACCTAGCCTTCCTCAATAAATGGGCTATCTAACACTGAAAGAATTTTTCAAATCGGACCAGTAGTTCCTGAGATTAGTGCGTACCTAACCAAACTACGAAACTAATAAGAATTTTAATGAAAAACCCTATAGGACTAGTTAACCTGTTGCTGACGGTCTGATCTATGCTGGACAAAGTCGCATACCTAGGTCCTTGTATGTAATTTATATAAGTACCTATTTTTTAAACCATGCTCTCCACTATGATTATCTGCTGTATCCCGGATGCGTTTTTACAAACGCAAATTCTCACGTACACAACGCTCAGACCCAGAACAACTACCTGTAGATCATACAAATATTTGCTCCGTGTGGGGATCGAACCCACAACACGTGTCGTAGCAGCCGATCGCTCAGCCGCAACGCCAAACGTATCGTCAAATTAACCTAAGCCTTAATTTATTATTAATAAATATCTATCCTCTCACCATGAGTCACAGGAAGCAAAACGAATAAAACATTTAAAAAAACATCAACACAGATGTATAGCAAATAGAAATGAACCGTGCAGTGACACGTGACGTCACAAAACATGACGCTTAGACTGACTGCTCATTCGAAGAAGATGATTGATGTCGTGATTTGAAAAGTTTTTATTGGATTTACAACCCTGCTAAGTGGAAAATAAAGTGGATTTTGTGATTTATGAAACAATTGGTATTTCCTTTTGAACCTTAAATTCAATATAAAAATCGTAATTGTATTCTAAGAGTTATGTTATAATAAAAAAAAGAAGGTGATTTCTTAATTGCATTCCATGTCGTAAGTTCTGCTAAACAACCTGATTTTGTACTTACTTATTTATTATCTATCTATATCTATTTTACTTGAAAAAAAAACAGTAAACATCCGTAACTAGCACGAAAATAAATCAAATCGAATCGAAATTAGGGGGAACGATGAAATAAAAATGATAACGTAATTATTACCATAAGTTCTATAGATTCTATACACGGGGTAGGTATTATGAGTGTCCATTTATCTAATTACTTTGACCCTCCAGCAACGATAAGGTAAAAAACACATGGCTATTAGTTTCAATTATCTAAATACAACGTTACTTTTTTAATCATTTTGATCATTTTAAAAATAGAACTGTAAATGCTATTTGATAGTTGGTAGATTTAATAGTAAAATAAGTATCAAATAGCATTTAACAGTTCTATTTTAAAATTTTAAAGAGTACCGCTTCCAGTATCCTAAGGCAACGATTATTTTTTTTACGTCTCCGGTCATTGCCTCTAATCGAGTTGCTTTTGTAATTATATCTGATTGCTGCCTAATGCATATTACTTGGTAGTTTATAAATAGTTAACCTATAATTCTTGTTATTCATGAAGACGCGTGAATCAATCAAATTTGCACCTTACGCTTATGACATAAGAAACACACAGGGTGTCATCATAAAATGAACTTAGTATACTTGGTTTTAGTTACATGTACCTCTACTAGGTATGTACAAAGCTGACATTTTACCATAGTATAGGTTAGGTTTACGTCACGTTTATGATTAGATTCCTACGCTTGAGACCTGTGACTAAGTAGCTGTGCTTGCTGCGGTCAATTACTGGATGAGCGACTATTCTTAGCACGTTAAAATTCCCTGCCGTTGAGAGAATATATCAAGCACTCTGCGCCAAGCAATACTTAAGCATATGAGACTTACTAATGATAACTGATCAACTGAGGTGTCAAGATGACAGCGTGCTAGTAATACTACTGTGGCCCAACTTGCCCGCTTGCCATGAAACGTTAATAAAAAACAAAATGAACACCAATCTTGTCAAATTAAACTTGGTCCTAATCGTCGTTGCAGTTAAAGTTCTAAGCTGCAATCAAGTTTTGTTCTCTTTACTTACATAAAAGTAAATTTTGTCCCTGCACCGCAAGAGAAATTAAAAATGGCTCGCAAAAACCTCACCTAGGAAGCAGCTTCTTTGTAAGAAACTTAATTGCACGCTTAAAAATTTTAATTTAAATTTAAAATTATTCTTTTCTTTAGAAATTGGTCTCTTTCTCATGTTACATGGAGGTATAGTCAACCCGTATTAGGCCAGTGTGCTAGTAAGATCTATCCTCTAAGAATACTGTCCAATAATAATAAAAATAGAAATCTCCCGAATGTGACGTCTTAGCAGTGTCGCCATAGTCCCTATTGTTTTATCAACAACGGGTGTAATACCTACCCAGCTTCATCAGTCTTTAAACACACTTGGGTGACCACCCTACACATATAATCTACAGAAAGCAGCCATCTTGAACACGTGTAGAATCGTCAGGAAATTCTTACTAAATAACTCGATGATTGATGTCGTGATTTGAAAAGTTTTTATTGGATTTACAACCCTGCTAAGTGGAAAATAAAGTGGATTTTGTGATTTATGAAACAATTGGTATTTCCTTTTGAACCTTAAATTCAATATAAAAATCGTAATTGTATTCTAAGAGTTATGTTATAATAAAAAAAAGAAGGTGATTTCTTAATTGCATTCCATGTCGTAAGTTCTGCTAAACAACCTGATTTTGTACTTACTTATTTATTATCTATCTATATCTATTTTACTTGAAAAAAAAACAGTAAACATCCGTAACTAGCACGAAAATAAATCAAATCGAATCGAAATTAGGGGGAACGATGAAATAAAAATGATAACGTAATTATTACCATAAGTTCTATAGATTCTATACACGGGGTAGGTATTATGAGTGTCCATTTATCTAATTACTTTGACCCTCCAGCAACGATAAGGTAAAAAACACATGGCTATTAGTTTCAATTATCTAAATACAACGTTACTTTTTTAATCATTTTGATCATTTTAAAAATAGAACTGTAAATGCTATTTGATAGTTGGTAGATTTAATAGTAAAATAAGTATCAAATAGCATTTAACAGTTCTATTTTAAAATTTTAAAGAGTACCGCTTCCAGTATCCTAAGGCAACGATTATTTTTTTTACGTCTCCGGTCATTGCCTCTAATCGAGTTGCTTTTGTAATTATATCTGATTGCTGCCTAATGCATATTACTTGGTAGTTTATAAATAGTTAACCTATAATTCTTGTTATTCATGAAGACGCGTGAATCAATCAAATTTGCACCTTACGCTTATGACATAAGAAACACACAGGGTGTCATCATAAAATGAACTTAGTATACTTGGTTTTAGTTACATGTACCTCTACTAGGTATGTACAAAGCTGACATTTTACCATAGTATAGGTTAGGTTTACGTCACGTTTATGATTAGATTCCTACGCTTGAGACCTGTGACTAAGTAGCTGTGCTTGCTGCGGTCAATTACTGGATGAGCGACTATTCTTAGCACGTTAAAATTCCCTGCCGTTGAGAGAATATATCAAGCACTCTGCGCCAAGCAATACTTAAGCATATGAGACTTACTAATGATAACTGATCAACTGAGGTGTCAAGATGACAGCGTGCTAGTAATACTACTGTGGCCCAACTTGCCCGCTTGCCATGAAACGTTAATAAAAAACAAAATGAACACCAATCTTGTCAAATTAAACTTGGTCCTAATCGTCGTTGCAGTTAAAGTTCTAAGCTGCAATCAAGTTTTGTTCTCTTTACTTACATAAAAGTAAATTTTGTCCCTGCACCGCAAGAGAAATTAAAAATGGCTCGCAAAAACCTCACCTAGGAAGCAGCTTCTTTGTAAGAAACTTAATTGCACGCTTAAAAATTTTAATTTAAATTTAAAATTATTCTTTTCTTTAGAAATTGGTCTCTTTCTCATGTTACATGGAGGTATAGTCAACCCGTATTAGGCCAGTGTGCTAGTAAGATCTATCCTCTAAGAATACTGTCCAATAATAATAAAAATAGAAATCTCCCGAATGTGACGTCTTAGCAGTGTCGCCATAGTCCCTATTGTTTTATCAACAACGGGTGTAATACCTACCCAGCTTCATCAGTCTTTAAACACACTTGGGTGACCACCCTACACATATAATCTACAGAAAGCAGCCATCTTGAACACGTGTAGAATCGTCAGGAAATTCTTACTAAATAACTCTGAAACAGAAATTACTACACCACACACACGAACATCAGGAACGACACTATCACATAATCATCAAACACACTCATCAGTCCACAATATATCTTGTAACCAGCTATCCACTGGTATACCGCACTAGGGTAGCACTTGGCGTTGGCCCGTGCTATCTTATACAACCGGCACAAAAAAGCCGAGATAAAAAATGTTATAAAAAAAAATATTGTCTCAAAAAGATACATAAAAAACAAAGGTATACACATGAGTTATAACAACCTTAAAATATACAGAATACAATTTCGAAATCAAAAGCTCACTTAGATTTTTAGGTTTTGATTAGCCTAGAGGTCCTGAACACGGCTGCTACTCTAGAGATCGTGGGTTCTATTTCTAGGTCGAGGAAAGTTCTATTGAGTTTTTCTATGAAATTCTCAGGACGATATCTTCTCGGGACCTAATCATACAGGCGAACTGAGAGTTATACATTAATACGCCTCTGCCTAACCCTTCGGGAAATACAGACGTGGTGGTATGTTATGTTTTGACTTTTTTGCGTTTCCGAAATTACAATTTTGAGATAAACAAAAAATTCCTTTGACTTGAACTTAACAATAAATCTACATACCTACTATATCAATATGTAATATAGTCAAAAAGTTTCTTAATAAAACGCTCAATATCAAAGTCATTACTCGCAAACTTAGGCAGTGTTTTTGCCCCAACAAAACGAATCTTGAGTTCAAACACACATTGCATGTGTCAAAAGCATTACAAACTCTATACTACGGAACTCATCACGCCGTCAAAGGACGTCTGTTACCCCACTTTTCATTACAAAACTACGTAATAAACTCGCGTTTATGCCCACAAATGCTCCGGATGGGCCAATTTCTGGCCGTCCGCTGAACAAACAGGCGACCTTAATTACGCGGGCAGTTGTAATCAATCAGCTGTGCCCGGTATGTTGACAGTGGGCACATTTACCCATTGAACTATCTAGTACTGGAAGGGGCACATGTTTTTGTTCCTTCCTGTACTCAAATAATTAAAACTCTGCTGCTGAGTTTGTATAAGTTGATACCATCGCTTTGCCAAATAATCTATCGTGAAGGCATAATTATTGCGTTATGTTATAATAATAATTATGTTCTGATTTTAAGGGTAATGTAGTCAGTGAATTTTGTTTAATCTTCATGTCAATAAATTGACGGTTGATACATTTTTTGAAGCGCATTTAAACATTTAAAGTTCATTCTTTGTGTGTGAAGATTGCGATTCTTAGGGCCACTTGCACCAACTTCTGAAATATGTTTAAATAGAATTTAAACACAAAATAACAATAGAAAATTGTGTTTTAATACAATTTAAACACATTTAAGAAGTTGGTGCAAGTGGCCCTTAAAGTACGAAATAAAATCAAAATAAAATTCATGTATGCAGCACGCGGATTATATTTCTTTTGTACACAGACTTGGAGAGACTTTTTATCGTAGTGCATATATTTACTATTATAGTTAAAGTTTTACGTGGCTTATCTAGTAGAAAGTACCATTTTACATCTATGTATTTACCCTTGCGCGCAGCCGATGGACTCTGACGTTTGATTTTACAAGCATTCAGTCAACTTCGTTTAGATTCGGAATTGTATGAATCGAATGACATTTTGATTTAGCTAGGGTAGCTAAATCCTAAAAAACTGTGTCCGTACATTAAAGATATTTAAAAAAACAAGTGGGTTAGGGTATATAATCGTGTCTGAAATTTTTAAATCCTTGTCTGTTTGTTACGGGTTGGCGCGAAAACTACCGAATAAATTTTAATTTTGTTATCATTATAACTGTTAGAAAATATATGGTCTAACTTGAAAACTGATGAACTTCTTATCTCAATTAATTCAACGGAACCTGAGATCCAGCTTGACCTCTCTGATGTAGAAGAGATCATCATTGTTGGTTTTTGATTAAATTATTTTTGGGATCCATTTCTAATCCTAATACAGCATCACGTGAGCGAACCCGCGGGCAAAAGCTAGTATCTCTATGGTATACCAAAATACGTGTTCAATTCAGTAGGCTTGATTAGTATAATTTGTAATTAACATACTTGATGATGATGTCTGTTTCGGGAGTATGGTTGACCTACGCCTATCTACATACATAACTGCCTCATAAGTCTAGTGGTAAGCGCGACTGCTACGTTAAAGGTTCGATTCCTAGGTCGAGCCAAGTGTTACTGGAATTTTATATTAAATTCTCAGTAGTGGGTCGGAGTTCGGAGAGCGATCGGCTTTTACGCTACGGGTTTTGGGTTCGATCCCCGCACGGAACAAATGATTTGTATGACCTACAGGTAAAGTTTAAACTACGAGTATCAGTACTAAAAAAGTATTACTCGTAAAATGTAGTTTTTAATTGAATGAGCAATTAACACGACAGCTCATCGCATTTCTGCACTGTCGTATGAATAGATACTAATTGAGACTACTGACCTCTTGTGACTTTTACCAACCGACTTCAAAAAGAGGAGCTAGGTTCTGAATTTGTCTATTTTTTATAACATAACATACCATCACGCCTGTATTCCCCGAAGGGTTAGGCAGAGGCGTACTAATGTACACCCACAGTTCGCCGGTATGTTTAGGTCCCATGTAATAGGGGGCGAGCCTATTGCCATTAACCGGGCACAAATTCCTAACTCCGAGCTGCTACTGGGAATTTCATAGAAAAACCCAATAACACTTTGCTCGACCCGGGAATCGAACCCAGGACCTCTAGCGTAGCAGTCGCGGTCAGGACCACTTGGCTATTGAGGTAGTTTTTAGTATGTTACTCGATTACTCGGCCATTTATAAACCGATTTGGGAAAAGCTTTTTTGTGTGAAAGAATATACTCCTGATATGGTCCCATTCAAATGTGGCGAAGATCTGATCTGACGGAGATCGGACTGAGCAGACGGATCGCCTGATGGTAAGCGATTACCGCCGCTCATGGATACTCGCAACATTGGAGGAGTCACAAGTGCATTGCCCGCACTTCCCCCGCCCCTCGGAGAAACACAATGTAGGCTACTTTTATTAATACCACGCGGACGACGTCGCGGCTAACAGTTAGTTAATAATAAATTTGTGAGAAGAGAGAGAGAGAATTAATTGTATGCTAGACAGAGAACGTACTATTGAGACTTTAAATATCTTCTTATGTATAGACACAGCATTTTTACAATTTTATAATAGTAGAGAGTAAAGAACATTAACTGAACGCAGCATGCCAGTCGCAGGTTTGACACTACCATACTAAATCTAAACTCAAACTGAAAAGGCAACTCAGTCCCGCTCCGCAAAATACCACAATACAATTTTATAATAGTAGAGATTTAATTTAATTTTTCAGAATACATATTGTATTTAATTACGTTTTTAATAAATCAAACACCAGTCACGCAGTCCATAACATGCCCTCTTCGGATGCTCAGGTTAAGCTTCATGTGATTGATCAATTCTTCATCGCCTCGACTTTTATTGGAACTATATTGCTTTCAGAGAAACAGGCAAAATAAACAAAACATCACGCCATTATTCTAGGAAGGGAGGCCAGAGATAGGAACTAGATTTTATAATGTTTCGTGTTCCTCTCACTTATTAGTAAAGGTCGTGGGAGAGCCATATTTCGGAACGAATGGGCCGGCTCGACCGTAGTGATACCACGGCCTCACAGAAAACTGGCGTGAATCAATATTTACGTTGTGTTTCACCGAGTGAGTTAGAATACCGGAGGCCCAAACCCTTTTAAAAGGCGGGCAACGCACTTGCGACTCCTCTGATGTTGCGGGTGCTTATGGGCGGCGGTGAACCGTCTTCTCGTCCCCCCCCCCCCGATCACATAAAATAGAAAAAAAATGGTTTAAGCCAAGTCTAAGCTAAAATATATTCTGACTGCTGTATGTTGCGCCATTTGTTTGAGCGATTAAGGTGGTCAGTAGTGACCTTGCCACTAGCGTTGCTAGTTTGTGGGTTCGATTCCCACCCGAGATAAATATTTTGTTGGTTTTATAGATATTCGTTTCAAGGCTGACTGTACTTTGTATCCGTGAATTGTATGATTTGAAAGTCCTCCGCAGTAAAAGTTTGTTCCCTAGGTGTCTTTTGTCGCATTAAATATTTTATCTTGTGTTATTTCCTTTGGAATAAACTTTTTCTTTTTAATGCCATATTACGCAAAGAATCGGGTCTTAAACCCTGTTCTTTTTTAAGACCGTCTTTAGTAGGGTTCGCCTTGAAAACACTTCTGCAAGAATACTTCTTGCAACATTTTATGAACTTGTCTGTACACTACCGTGCATCCATCTTAATACCAACCTTATACTCTAACGTATGAAGTCATAAAATTAGAAGACATCTATCTATTACTTATACAAGTTATAATATTGTAAATTTAACGTCCCTACATAAGTTTTTTATGGCTCTAATGTTATCGCCGTATTAACTAGCGATCGTAAAAGCGTCTCGCTTCCGCAGGTAGGTATTCGAAGCGTCTATCCACCTTAATGTATGAGTTTAGTAACACGATTAGAATACGCCACCAGGCGATATAAACTTGGCGATACTCTACTGTGCATTATAGATTCGACTGCTTTTAATAAAATGAACAGGTTTAACTCTATTTTATCCTGATCGCGACTGCTACGCTAGAGGTCCTGGGTTCGATTCCCAGGTCGAGCAAAGTGTTATTGGGTTTTTCTATGAAATTCCCAGTAGCCCGGTTAATGGCAATAAGCTTGCCCCCTATTATATGGGACCTAAACATACCGGCGTACTGTGGGTGTACATTAGTAACTACGCCTCTGCCTAACCCTTCGGGGAATACAAGCGTGATGGTATGTTATGTCATTGGTCACAAACGTGAGTGCTACACTAGAGGCGTAGTTCGATTTGAGCAATGTGTTATTACTGTACTATGTCGATAAACTTATGTATTTTTTACATAAATGGATAAGTATAAGGTATGGATATATACCGACACAAACTATACAGTTTATTGCCATAATTTTATGTAATACCAATAAAATAACTAGTAAACGCAGATCAATACACACTTAACTGGACCTGAAGCGAATATCTTATTGATAGACATTATCTTCACGACACTCTATCCAGACAAACAGATATGTCCCAATTGTTTGCTAGTACCACGGAAAATTCTGAATTTCGGCAGAAGGGAATATTTACACAGCACCATCTAGTCCCAAACGAAGCAGAGCTTGTACTATGGGTACTAGACAATGGATATAATACTTATATACTTTTTTTTTTGTAAATACATACTTATAATACATAAGAAACACCCAGACGAACACAAACACTTATATTCATCACATAATTTTTTGTGTCCTGTGGGAATCGAACCCTAACCACTAAACCACAGAGGTCGTCAATAAGATAATGTGTTGCGGAGGTCTGATGGCAGCCTAATCCTAAACTAACATAGTCTGGAACAGCCTAAGAAGGATCAAGGACATCAATTCATGGTGGACTTTCCAAAAACCCGAACGAAAAGTATGGAATGCGCTTCCCGAGTGGGGCTTCCCCGATAGATATAATCTGGGTGTCTTTCAATCACGAGTGAATCGGTTTCTTCTAGGCAAGCTCGCTCCATCGTAGATCGCAGTGTCGCCATCAGGCAACCAGAGGTGTAGCGTAAGCCTATTTTGCAAGCAATGTGGGTCACACATTACTAGTATTCTTGTTAACCCCTCGTGCTAAGCTAAATGCGTGTGTTACGAGTGGGTTCACGTCGGTAGTGCAATGGGTGGGTTTGGAACCGGCAACCACATGATCGCAAGTCCGAAGCCCTAGCCTATTAGGAAGAAAATAAGATCATCATCATGCCATTTACTTTCCCATGGCTGAGCACAGGTCTCCACTCAAAATTAGAGGGGTCAGGCTATAGTCCACTATAAAAGATAGATAAATGGGGTAAACAGTATTGTAAGTCATATTTCTTCAAAATGAAAGTCAGCCAGCTCATTGAAGCGACCCGTGAAATCAAAGTAACTGCACTTTACTTTCTAACTACAAATCTCTTAAAATAGAAATGAATTTACTCTCACTGTTAATATGGGCCATTGTTGCCTGGACTTGGCTGTTTTTATTTGTGATAGATTTGTCTTAACCTTATCGCATTTTAGGGTACCGCACCGCGAAATGAACGTACGGAACACGAACAAGATCCGTTCATCTGTTTTTCGAGGGAGTTTTTTTTTTCTGGCATAGGGGGCAAACGAGCATACGGATCGCCTGATGGTAAGCGATACAGCCGCCATGGACACCCACAACGCAAGAGGAGACGCAAGTACGTTGCCGGCCTTTTAAAAGGGTTTTTAGCCTCCAGTATCCATTTTTTCTATGAGGCCGTGGGTATCAATCCGGTCGAGCCGGCCCATTCGTGCCGAAGCATGGCTCTCTCACGATAAAAACTTATATTAAGGATATTATTTATTTAGGATTTTTAATAATTGGACGTCATTATCTTTGTGACGAAATGTGATGAACTACTTCTACACTTATGATTCTACAACACCTTATTTGTAAATTAATAATTATTTGATTTTGACTATGAAAAAAATAACTTCAACAATTGCGCATTCAAACTTTTTAGCTTATTTTATTAGTTTAGATATAAGTTCATAGAGTAGCACATACTCGGCATTTATCTTGCTTTTAATATATCTTGGGAATCTCTCATTATTTCCGCTAACAAGTTTTTATATGTCTCATAGATATCACAGTCGTACTGTTCATGGTATTAACTGTACCGCAAACCATTTGCGGTTATAGTTAATTGCAGTCGTATAAAGGTACTTATATATAACATACCATCACGCCTGCATTCCTCGACGGATTGAGCATATGTCTCGTAATGTTTGCTCCATTGTTTTCTTCCATGTCTAGCCTATTGCTATTAACCAGCTACGAATCCAATCTCCGAGCTGCTACTGACAATTTCATAAAAACATCCAATAATTAGCTCGATCATCGAACCCAGGACCTAGGGTAACAATCGCTTCCGACCACTAGACTTATGAGGTAGTTAAATCAAAATTGAAAGTTAAGATAACAAAAGTAGGTATCTGCCTATTTCATGGTTCAGGGCTCCATGTAAACATTAAAACAGACCATGGTCCTCTGAGTTGGTTTCGGTTGGTTCTCAGAGATTGTCTATTAGTAAACGCTGGCTTTCGACATCTGACTCGCGGTGGCTAAATGGTCATAGCGTCTAGTGTATCTAACCAGAAGACGCAGGTTCGAATCCTGCCCGCAAATCATTTTTTTCCTTCACTGCAAGAACTTAGAAGCGAATTTTAAAAATAAAATATGACTGCCTCATTAGCCAAGTGGTCCGGAGCGGGACTGCTACGCTAGAGGTCCTGGGTTCGATTCCCAGGTCGAGCAAAGTGTTATTGGGTTTTTTCTATGAAATTCCCAGTAGCAGCTCGGACTTAGGAATTTGTTCCCGGTTAATGGCAATAGGCTCGCCCCCTATTACATGGGACTTAAACATACCGGCGAACTGTGGGTGTACATAAGTACGCCTCTGCCTAACCCTTCGGGGAATACAGGCGTGATGGTATGTATGTATGTAATCGCATCTTGATAGCTCTGTAGTCTCGGCCAAGGAACATAATTAAATTGACCATCGCCATGACTGATAGAGGCTCGCTTCGGTCGCCCCCGTACTTAACTCTCAGAGCAGCCAAAAAGCATTAAAATTTAACTCTTTATTTATTTGGAGACTATTTATTTAAAATAAAATCTGGTTGGTGGTCGTAAAGTATTTAAATGGTGCGGTCACCAACAAAAACATGGGCGCTGTGTAAATGGGTCATTTATGGCCTCTACGGAATTCCATGCGTAAGTGATGGTGCACATTATCGACTTTGCGTATTGTAGCGTCCACGACGGAAAGAAGACGGTATATTATTAGTCTAGTGGTATATTAATACTGCCTGCGTGCCTGCTACGTCTTGCTACACGGTCTTGGGTTCGATTCCCAAGTGAAGCAAAATTTTATTGGATTTTTATACGAAGTATTTAAGTTATCGGAGTATTAGATTATGTCAGTACTTAATAATGAGATTGTAATGTTATTAATTACCTTTTCCTTCTTTACAGGTAAATATTGCGCCATGACAATTTGGAAACAACAAGATGGTATCTACAGTCCTTCATAACGAGGTATTAAAACTTTTACAAACAACTTTGAAAGACGGAAATAAATTTCATTCCAAATTCGAACATGTTCCAATCTATACACGACACAAGTATTTATATACAAACATAAGCTTTTAAGTCTACACAATGATTCCAATTACAGATTCCCGAAACCCCACAAATTCAAATTAATGCCCACTTGCACCAACTTCAAAATTATATTTAAATTGTATTTAAACACGATTTTTCATAGATTTTTTTTGTTTAAATACAATTTAAACACATTTAAGAAGTTGGTGCAAGTGGCCGTAAGAATGTCAAACCGATTAAATTGATAACCTTGTTTTGTCGCGATAAAACCCGGTGCGACCAATCGCAAATGTACGCCGAATCTTACAAAAATATCTATAGCGCCAATTACCGGCCTGCAATTAAAACGGTCGCTTAAATTCGAGCCGCTTGGGGGCGATAATTGTTATATGCCGTGACAACCCTACCGTGCGTTGTCAACGATATAGTTGCCATCTGAAATTATTAGTAGTGATTGCTTTTTATGCTTGAATCTAAGATTTTTTAAGTGAAAACTTCTTTAGCGGCGTTGTGCACTTTTTGGGATGGGTAAAAAATGTTAAACTGGCGTCAGAACACGTGTCGAGAATCAAACCTCGACATCAACGGGTGCTACACGCGCAGCGCGCGTGAGCAGGCGACCGGTTCTGGTGGCGAGCGGCGGGCGGCGACGGCGGCGGGTGCCCGCGCCCGCGTACACCGCACACGGATATACTTCTCTCCGGGCCACCGCGCAGTGCAAATGTCTTGCGTTTTTTGTTAATATATTCATTCAGTAATACCAGCAGAACAGTCCACTCATTTCTCTCACCACCACCGAGATCTTCCTAACAACACGTGACCTGATCTAAAATTCGTAAGACGTAAAAGTTCTGAAGTGTTAAATTTTTAATGTAATATAAATTGTCATGTTTGTGTACGGTAGCGCAATAAATGAATATTGTATTTTACCACATAAATGATAGTACTTTTATACTGATAATTAAAGCAATTCGTGCGAAATTATTCCCTAACCATTCCAAAATATCAAAAATGCACAACGTTAATGTTCAAGTTTTCACTTCTGCCGGCACTTCCGGAGTGCAGCCCTTTGTTTTTTTTATTGTTATTATGTCGGCATACGTCCTGGCGAGCCTTAAAACGACCTTTAAGGGCCTAGCTAGGTCAGCCTACGGACAGACTGCATTGCAAACTGCCAGAGTCGCAACAACCGAGGAGGAATTGGGTTCTTATGCGCAAAAGTCGAAACACACACGAAGGTGCTTTAGGAAAGACTCCGACGTAAGGGTGGTCGCCAGCCAGGCAGCCAGTCATACCTCAAGTCTGTGACAAAGGTAAATAATAAATAAATAAATATTCTGCGACATTTTACACATCACCATCTAGTCCCAAACTAAGCAGAGCTTGTACTGTGGGTAAGTACCTACTAGACAATGGATATAATACTTATATACTTTATTTTTGCAAATACATACTTATAATACATAAGAAACACCCAGACGAACACAAACACTTTATTCATAAATAGCTTCTGCCCGCGACTTCGTCCGCGTAGCGTGATGATATATAGCCTATAGCCTTCCTCAATAAATGGGCTATCTAACACTGAAAGAATTTTTCAAATCGGCCCCGTAGTTCCTGAGATAAGCGCGTTCAAGCAAACAAACAAACAAACTCTTCAGCTTTATATATTAGTATAGATATTTGTGTCCTGTGGGAATCGAACCCACGACCTCGTGGTCAGCAGTCCGGTACTCGAACCACTAAACCACACAGGTCGTGGCGCACTATCTGGCGAATTCCTCGCAGTAAATAACTCCGTCAGTTGTTGATAACTAGTTGCATTCCCAGATTGTTGCACCGAACGTGAATTTATTATGACATGTGGATTTCCCCAGCAAATTAACCCTTAGCATATCATAACAGACCATCCACCAATTTTGTAATACTAATTATGTACTCCATATACTTACCTAAATGTTGATACCATCATATTATTGATCCCACAGACAAACTGTGTGTACAGTTTTGTGGAGCTTTGTATTATTTTATAAGGATTACCGTGTACCATATAAAATATCTATAGGAAAAATTCAGCATGGCAGGTGGGACTCGCGGTGGCTTAGAGGTCATAGCGTCTGGCGTACCTAGCCAGAAGACGCAGGTTCGAATCCTGCCTGCGAGTCGAATTTTTCCTTCACCTATATAACTTTATAATCTTAGCATGAAAAATCACAAAAAGATATAGAAAGAAGAAGAAAGAAGATAAATTTATTTGATATAATCTATACAAATAAATAAAATTGTAGTGTCTGTTTGTAATATTAAAATAACCAGTTTTTACTAAGTGCAAAACATTTTTTTAAATTTTTCTCTGTCTGTTTGTTCCGGCTAATCTCTGAATTGGCTGGACCGATTTCGACGGGACTTTCACTGGCAGATAGCTGATGTAACAAGCAGTTTAAATTAGGCATTTTTTTTAATAACACGCGGATGAAGTTCGGTTTACAGCTAGTAATAAATAAATAATAAATAATCCCTCCTGCATTCTCCTAAGGGTTAGACAGAGAGAGATGTAGACTAAGTCGCTATGTTTAGGTCTCATGTAATAGGAGGCAAGCCTGTAGCCATTAACCGGGCACATATCGAAACTTTAATGGGGTAGGGGAGCAAACGAGCAGACTGATCACCTGATGGTGAGCATTTACCGCCGCCCATGGACACCCGCAACGCCAGAGGAGTCGCAAGTGCGTGGCTTGCCTTTTAAAAGGGTTTGAACCTCCGGTATCCTCACTCCGGTCGAGCCGGCCCATTCGTGCTGAAGCATGACTCTTTCACTTTCGTAGAGAAATCCCAATAATACTTTGCTAGACGCCATATTATGTGATTATTGAAATTCTTTTTTTTAAATGCACTCAAAAGTAGGATGGGTGTTCCACCAGTATGCGTATCAGACAACAGCTGGCAAACGCACACCCCGACATTAAGATTGAAATAATGCTAAGAAGGTATAAAATCCGATAATGTCTTGACTCTTGGTACAGTCGCACACAAACTCCTTAACTCTTAATTTAATTGATCATTAATGATCATTTTGATAAAAGTCGACGATCGTGCTGTTTTATTTCACATTATTATTATTATTATCGTCATCAACATATTTACTGTACTAACATATCACCACGCCTGTATTCCCCGAAGGGTTAGGCAGAGGCGTACTAATGTACACACACAATTCGCTGGTATGTTTTTTTTAGGTCCCATGTAATAGGGGGCGAGCCTATTGCCATTAACCGGGCACAAATTCCAAACTCCGAGCTGCTACTGGGAATTTCATAGAAAAATCCAATAACACTGCATGACCTGGGAATCGAACCGAATACCTCTAGCACGCCCAGAACTCAGTGGCGTGCACTGGGTCTGATCTTAGGTAAGGCAGTTTTTTTTTATTGATTTTTCGAATATCCACACCACGTGACGTCATAGCGAAAGATCGAAATTCCGGTCAGAATGCTAGTCAACTGAATGAAACTACGCTCCGCGGGGGGAATGCTAACGATACCTTATAAAAAGAAACAAATTATATGAGAACAACATCGATCAGCCTTTGAAAAATGTTTCTATTGCGATCTACTTTAGCAGCCTTTCAATATCTAATCGAAACTGGCTGTTAATACTTGTCTCAATACGAGATCTAACAAAAGTATTTAATTTTAAGCAAGCCTTCAGATGTTTTTCTGAGTTGTCATGCTTCTTTGCCGCGGAATAGAAATTATTTAAGTACTTAAATCTGAATATCCCGAATCCGTCCACACTGTATGGTAATTACTAAACAAAATGCAAGGGAAACAAAATAATTTACGTGTGTGTACACAACCACACAGCCAGGCATAGGTTTCATAACTTTTAATATGAAACTTACGAGTTAGGTAAGTACCTACATTTCCTTTTTGTTGGTTTAATTGTTGTAACTCGGGTACACACCTACCTTTAGACACAATTTGGGTCCTTTCACTAAATTTTAGTTGAGAAAACTTACTACCTATTTTTAATTTTTAATAAACACACATTGTCAACACAAACATCACAATCAAATAACATTTTAAAAACCAACGAATAGACTCGTAAATGCAAGAACTACAGTTATTATAGAAACAAACAAATAAACAATGATATTTACACTACAATTACGTTTCAAAATGAAAAAACTTGCAAGAAAACCATAACAATTACTCGCATCACAAAATAGTAAACACCGCTCGTCACATGAAAAAAACAATATGGAGTCATAAGAAGAAATAATAATTTCTAATATTTGAACAAATAAAACCTTTTTAAACAAAAATGCATCCTTTTCTCTACGTGATTAGGTAGGAAATCCATCAATAATACTTGGCCGCATTAAGAAGACGAAGACTTCCGATTTATTTACGAGTGTATCCCGACGACTCCCGAGCCTAGTCGGAACAAATACCGCGGGCCATGCGGCTGGAGTTGGTCACGTTCCGCCCGTGCAATTCATGTATGTGTGCAGTTCACAGACACAAAAATCTAATCGAACTGTCACTACATGCGAACGTTTTTTATTCGCCGTTTCCTGCCGCTGCCAGCCGCAGTAGTTGACATTAGGTACATTAATTTGTGTAAAGCGCCTATCAGTAAAGCGCGTTGTGACTTGTGAGATTATTAGGTGTACTTGCGATTCGTTGCTATTTTGAAGCGTTTAGGAGTTTTCTAGTAATTCCACGATTTACGGATTTATTAATTATACTTTAGGGTACTTATTGTATACTCTTTGATCAGCGAAATTATCCGTGACTGCTAGGGTATGCAGTGCTTTTTGCATCATATGCAGCGCACGCGCCTGCAGAACTAGGCTAATGAAGCAGTTCTTTTCTTTTACTGTTTTTACCTTTTGAACCTTTTTTAAATTATTTATTGCTTTTTGATATATTTTCTTAAAATCCTAAAGAAACATGTATTGTAACATATTCACACACGGAGAGACAAAAACACGTTTATATACAGTCTCCTTGGTTTGCCAGTAATAACAGTGAGTGATCTCAATAGAAAAATAAAAACATAGGAGTGCTATCGATATTGAATTGATAAATTGATTCCTCCATAGCTGTGCGTGTTATTCTTTGCTCAGCGAACAAGAAAAACATATATTAGATCGGCTTCATTTCGCGTTTTGTTATTATTAAGTCACGTAAGGAAATGTGCTTACTCTATAATAGCAGATATCAATAATGTAAGTGACTTGTTTGTTCTAGTACCTAGTTATGCTATTTCTTCAAGTCAAGTAGGTATCTAAATTATGGACACAATAGACAATAAATATGTTGTTGTTTTAAATGTATGTATTGGCTCATTATATTTTTGTCTCTTCATACTTATGTTATGAGAGGCGGACCAAATTTCCCATATAAACGTAATCTATATCTATACTTCTGGAAAGAAAGAAAGTTTGTTTGTTTGTTTGCTTGAACGCGCTAATCACAGGAAGTATTGGTCAGATTTGAAAAATTCTTTCAGTGTTAGATAGACCATTTATTGAGGAAGGCTATAGGCTATATATCATCACACTAATACTAAGTAACTATTCCACGCGGACGAAGTCGCGGGCGGAAGTTAGTACTAAAATAAATTGTAATTCAAACACAATTCATTCAAAGCTTGTTATTTTTCGGATACCGATACTGTTAATCAAGGTTCCTGCTCTAGCATTTTGTCCAAAATACTTTACTGGAGATAATTGTAAGCAAATGCAATTCATTGACAACTTTAACAAATTTGAAATGATTTTCCGGTTGTTTATTTCTAGTGAAGTTGTAGTAGACGAAATGGTACGCTTGGAACATAGGTTAATGGTATCGTTGTTCAAATAATAACACAATTTGATATTGATTTATTTTGGTACTAGCTTCTGCCCGCGACTTCATCTGCGTGGACTTCAGATAAAAAGTAGCCCATGTGTTATTCCAGACTATAATCTATCTCTGTGTCAAATTTTATCCAGATCCGTTCAGCCGTTCTGGCGTGAAAGAGTAACAAACATCCATCCATCCATCCTCACAAACTTTTGCATTTATAATATAAGTAGGATTATGTTTTTGTGCCAATATACTAATTAAGCAATTTTAAAGCTTTGCTCTGGCCCTCTGGCGGATCATAAATTGTTAATTAACGTTTTTTTAAAGCAGATTTGCCTTATAATAATATCAATAACAGTACATAGGTACCCATTACTGTGCTGTTTGAATTATTATTTTTATTAAAATCGTTGCCAAATATTCATTGCCACAGTCCGGTATCTGGTACACATGTTTAGACATTCAAGTCCCTTGCAAACTTATCACGATGGGCAAAGTTTCGGGCAAAAGATACGTGGGCAAATTTCGTTATTAAACAACATTAAAATGAGGCAGAAATTCTGTATAGAATTGAGACTGACTTGACCTTTACTAGTCTACTACTTTCTAATAAAACATTTAGGTACTCAATTCTCATATTTTAATGAAAGCGAGTAGATATCATAAAATCGTTTCAAAGTTCTCAAATCTATTCTAAAAAATATATTTTCTTTCGTACTTTTTCTGATGAAAACTTAATTAGTTTTATTCTACTCAAAAAATAATCATTTTTTACATAGAGATCTTACAAGTAAATACATAATTGTTTTATAAAAATTCACAAAGCATTATTTAATTTGGCCCATAGCCCTCGGAGGCCTAAACCCTTTTAAAAGGCGGGCAACGCACTTGTGACTCCTCTGGTGTCGCGGGTCCATGGGCGGCGGTTATCGCTTACCATCAGGTGATTCGTCTGCTCGTTTGCTCCCCTATCCTATAAAAAAAAAGCTTGCAATAGTTAATTTTTATTATATTTTATATAGATTATTATTATTATACGTGATCAAAGTTAAGTAAGTGCCTACAAATAAATTTTCTTTCTACTTATTCACTTAACGGCGGCGATAAACTGGGCATTTATGTCGATTTTCCGTTGAATTTCATATAAAATTCAATTCTAAGTCGGCCATAACTTCGTCTCACATAAATGTACTGCATATTTTATTAGAGGTAAGTACAGATACCTACTAGTCTAATCTACTAAATCTTAGATCAGCCCGTGCCCAGCAGAGGGACTGTAAATAGGTTAATAATGATAATGTTTTTTTTTTAAATATTCAAATCAAACAATACCGAAAAAAAAAAATTGAATATCTGTAATACCAAAATCTACAATTACGTAATTCAATCAAATTCCAGTCTTAACCCCTAAGTTTTAGGTTAAAAATCCATAGTAGGAATGGCTTAATAAATCCGCACACCCCACCGAATACGTCTTCACTCATTTTGTATGAGTATCATAAATTTGACGTATGAGCTTTGTTCGCGATTATACCGGTGAACCGGATTACACCAGGTGTTTCCGCTCAGGTGTTTGATCTCTTATACTTGATTGTATTAGATGTGTATGTGTGTGTGTGTGTTGAATGGCCCGTCATATGGGTGCTCGTCAGAAAAGAGAATCTTATGAGTCATGTTTCAGGGGAAATTACTTAATTCACTTAATTTCTTCACGTATTGCCCTGCCGTGTTTCGGCATATGTGTTTTACAAAATAACAAAGAAAACATAACCATAACTTTCCTTCACTAAAATAACATTATAATCTTAGCATGGACAATGTAAAAAAATACCATAACAACATATAATGTTATATAACTCGCGGTTCAGCAATCGGCTTCTGTGACACGTATGTATTGTGGTTTCGATCCCTACATGGAGCAAATAATTATGATCTACAGGTTGTTGTTCCGGGTCTGGGTGTTTGTATATGTGAGAATTATAAAATATAAACGCACCCACGATACAGGAGAAAATCCTAGTGTGGGGTAAAGTTTTTTTTTAAAGAAAAAAAAATGTGCATCGTTAGCCGAGTAGTCTTGTGCGTGACTGCTACGCTAGAGGTCCCGGGTACGATTTCCAGGTAGAGCAAAGTATTACACATTAAGTGTTTTATGAAATTTTTAGTACCAGTTCGGAATTTGGAATTAGTGCCTGCAATAGACACATTTCACCTTCACTTTTGTATTAGCGCCTCTGCCCAACCCTTCGGGGAATACAGGCGTGACGATACGATAAGATAATACACAATATTACACGATGTTACGATGAAATATTACACAGTATTTACACTAGTAATGTGGGTCAATCTCTACATAGGTACCTACATATAAAAGTAACTATGTGTTCTATAAAATAAATATATATACTCCTTTTATATTCCGTTGTCTGTGCTTGTAAAAACTCCGGTATTGAATGTTCCTATTTTCCCTATTCAATAAGGGTTGAGTCAGCAATTATTCTTGTATCCTATCCAGCTTTTCAGGATAATATAACATGTTATTTATAGGCTATACGCTCTAATGGGTTCTGGAATACGGTCAAATTATTTGTATATAACGGATAAACGGGCGGTGTGCTATACCCGTCTCACAATCAGAAGTGTAAGTGACCTATTACCTCAGTGGACGCCGGAGTGGGTTTTCTGGTTCAAACATTAAAACAAACATTTAAAAGTTATTAAATATCTTAATTACTCTAGACTTCCGAACCGCTGAACGGATCTGGATAAAATTTAACACAGAGATAGATTATAGTCTGGAATAACATTTGGGCTACTTTTTACCTAGGTCCAAACCAACTAGAAACCAATTCTGAAGTCTACGCAGACGAAGTCGCGGGCAGAAGCTAGTAGATAGGTACATGTAGGGGATCGGTGAGCAATTAAAAACTTCACCTTTAACTTCTTAAAACTCCTTTTTTAAAAACTTTTTCACATTAGTATTGCATACATAAATTGCCATCTTGTTTTTTACTAAGTATATCTTTCTCTTTCACACCTACCATCTTCACTCATTCGTCTTGCGTTCCATACCACACATCTAACATTCTTTAGTTTTCCTACATAGACATTGCTGAAATACCTTCACCTGTGTGTATGACCAGTTTTTTAGTTCCAAGAAACTATAATCGGGACAAAAGGTATTTGAAAAGGTACTCTTAAGCCAGGCAGTATTTTGTCTAAAGCGGCTATAAGTACTAAATCGGGTACTATCTAAAACACGCAATGCTTGGCACGACTCCAAGTGAAATCTGAACATTTTAGGAAGACCCTGTAACAAATGTACTTGAAAATGGGAGAGCCATGCTTCGGCACGAATGGGCCGGCTCAACCGGAGTGATACCACGGCTTCACAGAAAACCGGCGTGAAACAACGCGTGCGTTCTGTTTCGCCTAGTGAGTGAGGATACCGGAGGCCCAAACCCTTTTAAAAGGCGGGCAACGCACTTGTGACTCCTGTGGTGTTGCGGGTGTCCATGGGCGACATAACTGACATAACTTACGAAATATTAAATCTCTACTATTATAAAATCATAATTAGTGTCAATCGGAGCCTCGGAGAGCACGTTAAGCCGTCGGACAAGGTTGTCATACGAACATCTTTGACAACTGTTAGTGGTAGTCAGCCTGACAACCAGTATATCCTTCGAATATCGGTATTACCCAGAAATTAGGTTGCGGAGGTCTGATGGCAGCAGCTTCATGTAAAATACTGATATTGAGCCGCATCTGGGTAGGCTGGAAGCCGACCCCAACATGGCTTGGAAGGAAAAGATATAAAAAGCTGTCTGTACATTGAATTTATTAAAAACTAGCTTTTGCTAGCGGCTTCGCTCACCTATATTCGGATTAAAAATGGATTCCAAAAATAATTCATCTAAAACTTACAGTGATGATCTCTTCTTTGTATGAGTTATACATCAGAGTTCTAAGCTAGCAAATAATAGTATTTAACCTACAAATCACTTTTTTACTAAATATGACGGCAAGTTTTGTGTAAGGCTGAGCGATCGCCTTCTACGCTACTAGTCGTGGGTTCGATCCCCGCACGGAATATACAGTGTGTCCGGACATGGACTAGCGATATTGTAAATACTTATATAACAACCATTTTAATACACATTTGGGTACATTACAATTTATATAAAATATTTAACATAAAACAGTGGTTACTTACCATTGTAAATGGTGAATGGCTATTATAAAGATAAAGATGTCTTTCTAGAATTCATCTCATTAAATGGGAGAACTTTTTACGTGTCATATCCCAATAATAATGTCAATGTTATAAAAAAGAAACAAATTTCCAAAACTAAATTTAACAAAACAGAATTCACCCCTTTCTCGAAGCCAATATCCCTATAATCCGAAGTCTACAAATCAGAGGAACTTATCAGCGTATTCAAGGTGCTAATATGTAAATGCGAGGTGCCAAATCCCGGGATTCACGGGATCCGTTGACGCGGGACAAACAGAATAATGTATACCGGCTCAACCGAATCCCGGGATCACAATCCACGCGTCTCTTGTAGGTACCTGTTCTTATTCCATATCTGCTGGTTTATTAAAATGTTTGAAATTTTCGACGTGAAAGGGATATGAACCATCACGCCTTTATTCCCAAAGGGTTAGGCAAAGGCATGCTGATGTACATGACATCCATAGTTTTTTACGGCATAATGAATCACCTGATAGTCAGCCGCCCATGGACATCTGCGACACCATAAGAGTCACAAGTGCGTTGACGGCCTTTTAATGTAAGCGTTGTTTCACGCCAGTTTTCTGTGAGTCCGTGGTATCACTCTGGTCGAGCCGGCCCATTCGTGCCGAAGCATGGCTCTCCCTCAGTTAGATCGTTGTGTTTTTTGTTAGGTTTCCCCAAAGGATTACAGCATAAGGTTCTTCAATAAGAGTGTGAAAGATTTTTATAGGGTCGGCAACGCGCGAGTGATTCCCCTAGTGTTGCATGCGTCCATAGACTACGGTAACCGCTTACTATCAAGCGGACCTTATGCTTGGTATGCCTACCTTAAAAAAGAACTATTAGTTTTGACTCACTAAAATACCTTTTATCTCTATTGAAACTAAAAGCGATTCCAAATACTCAATAATCATGCTACTCATTTTTAAATTACCTACTCATCCTCAAATTATTAAAAAAATACACCAGCAAATTTCCCGGAAAAAAGAGCGTTTGCTTTTGCCAGACTACCATCTTTCATCGGCAGATATCTAGACTATATATCGAGATATTTAATTTTGCCTGCGTTCAATTTGGAGCAAAAAACCGTTTTCACAGATGGTTCTGAAAGTATAATCAATCAATATCACGCGAAATTCGCGAAATCATTATGAAAACTGTTTATTACCGGTATTGCGGTGAATAGCGTAACCTTCTTTCGGTAGAGTAAATAAATTAGCTATGGTGTTTTTCTTTTGGGGCCTTTGATTAAAATGATGGTGTTTGGTATTATAGACGAAGTTGCTGTAATCTATACTAATATAATAAAGCTGAAGAGTTTGTTTGTTTGTTTGCTTGAACGCGCTTATCTCAGGAACTACTGGTCCGATTTGAAAAATTCTTTCAGTGTTAGATAGCCCATTTATTGAGGAAGGCTATAGGATATATGATATATCATCACGCTACGCGCACGAAGTCGCGGGCAGAAGCTAGTAGATAGATAAGAGAGTCAATATCTAAATATGAGTCTCCAAGCCCAAAGATGACGGAGTATGTAAACATGAACGCTTTGTGTCCTTATAAGCATCACACGACAACAAAACATTCCATATAAACAAGTTGTGGCGATGTAGGTCGCTTATCACCGTACGACCTCGGTATCTCGTTACCGCTGCATATCAGAAGCAATTATGTCACAGTACAATGGCCCGAGATTCGCGAATGTGAGGTCACGGAATAATTTTAGTAAAGGAAAAAATCTACTGTGGGCAGGTTTCGAATCTGCGTCTTCTGGTTAGATACAACAGACGCTATGACCACTAAGCCACCGCGAGTCCCACCCGCCAGATACAAATATACCTTCAAATTCATAATTAACGTTTTAAAGGTGACGTCAGAGACAACTATTGAAAAGCAATCTACAGATCTCTACACCAATATTCATCAAAATATTTCTTGCCGAGCAAGGCCGATCAATACTTGTAATTAAATTTTTGTGATTTTTTGCATTTTTACTAGGTACTACCAGTATATTAACAATTACAACTACAGATCACTATTACAACTTCAAATTGTTATTAAATTATGAGTTATTGATCGTACAACAATAAGGACTTGAACTTATCTAGGTATATAAAATCCATTTGCATAAATAAATATAATTTACTCAATACCTAGTGGTAGTCCACATTATTACATTTTTTCTTTCTTTATTGTAAAATCTGCAATACCCATGTTCGCAATAAATAAATTTGATTTAGTAACTACTGGGCTATCAATGCCCTAAGTATTCAGTACAAATTGGAACCCTACTTACTAGTGCGCATAATTCATGTAAACACTAGTAGCTTACTGAATTTTAATCATGTCCTAAGTAAACACGATGTTATACAGGGTGTTGCGTAATTAACGTACCGCATAAAAGGGACACTGTTAGATATTTAACCAGTGTTCACAGTTTCCATTAAATAATCCACTTTTGAGCTCCCAATAATATGCTCGAGCTACACAAAGACAGGTATGCGTGCCGTCGACTGGGACTGGTCTACTGAAAGCCGTTGTGGTTCTTTCTTCAAAATGCCAATTCAGAAATTGCAATGTGACAATTGAGAATTCATATTTCATTTTGATACTAAGTATTATGTCTGCACTTTAAAGGAGACTATGATTCCCTGAGTTTGTTTCGGCGTTTCTAATCAAAAATAAAACTAAAAATTTTTATATATTGTCTCTATCTATCTATGTATAGGGCCAATTGAGAGAATTAAAACAAACCCTTGGAAAAAGGTATCGGTATAAAACTAAACTTTCTTTAATTTAATTCTTCCAAAATCGAATTCACACCTTCACAAATCGGTCAGTAATCAGTAAAACGTTATTGGGTTTAAATTTGTCCCTTATATTAAACACATCCTGTATGGTAGCGCTTCGCATCTTCGAATTTATGTAGCTTTCACACCAGCAACATTTCAGCATATTAAAACCAGACATTATTTTCACATTAATTAAACATAAGTTTGTTTTTCTGCTTCAACCAATCTGCAAATGGATTTGATTTGCAAAATTTTACTCCGTAAAATTGAGTATTTTTCCCTACTCCAGTTTGACTGGATAAGTAGATGTGTACATAGCAGTAAGTTTGTCTATGTAGAGGCACTACATAGTCATCAATTCCGCTCAACGGAAATATGCTATTACTATTGTATTCCGGTTTGAAGGGTAATGTAGCCAGATAAATTTCTGGATTAAAATAATTCATAACTTAACTGCTAAGACCTAGTAAGACTACCTCAAACAGCATCTAAGCTATTTTATTGTGTTAAAATCGTCATTTAATAACATCATAATTCTTTATTATTGTCAATTTTATCACCTTTTTCAGGTACTATTGGAGTGCTAATGGTGTATTTTAATATCTACAATTTTATAAGAATGTCATAAATCTAATTAATGTATATAAGTATAATTGAGTACCAAAAGTATAATATTTTGGTCTAAAATACCGGACAAATTCATAAAATAACGATAGGTAATAAGACCACATAATCGTTGATGAGAATAATTAGCTTTTAAACCACAAAACGTGAGCTGCAGCTATTTACTCATCGAAATTAGCTGTCATTTACTTAAACTGCCAATTAATCTAGTTTAATTTGTAGTTTGACTGCTCGACTCATTAATTTTAAGTACAATACTGACAATAAAAGTGATTTGTAGACAAATAATTCGCTAAAACAGCACACAACATGGTTAAATAAATATTATATACAGGATAACGGATGACACACTACCAATACTCGAGGACGTGAGGCCATCATACATTAAGAAAAAAACATAAATTATATATTAATTGACTACTTAGTACACTTAACCGAAAGTTAAGTAAATACGTATATGAACACCGCGCGGACTCAAGCGCACAACACACTTGAAGCTCAAATCCAACAGTGGTGATCTCTTCTTTGTATGGGTCTCTATACATTAGAGAGGTCAAGCTGTATCTCCGGTTCCGTTTAATTGTTTGAGATAAGAAGTATACCAGTTTTTAAGTTGGAGCACATACTTTTTAGCAGTCATAACAAAATTAAAACCTATTCAGTAGTTTTTGCGCCCACCCGTAACAAGCAGACAACAGACAAGAATGTTAAAAATCAATTTTTTTGGTTCGGAGACGTTTATATACCCTAACACAGTTGTTTTTTTTTAAATATCTTTAATGTACAGACAGCTTTTTTACAATATAATAATCGTAGAGATTTACGAGAATCGAATACCGAGTAGTTACTCTCCTCGAGTATTGCTAGTGAATCACCAGTCAGCATTTATATTTTTACACAAATCTTTAGGTTAAAAAAATCGTAGACATGAGTAAGCAATAATATACCCCAGTTTTCGTTTCGTTCAGAAACAAAACACTTTGTAAAAATAGCTGGCGCAGTTTTAGCGAACATCACGCACGCCCGTTTGTTTTTCATAACACTGGTGTTTCTGAACGGCATGCATTGAGTTGTACTTGTAACAGAGCTATCAGTAAATGGAGTGATAATGTGCAAACGTTGCCGTCGACGTCCACACAGAATGCTTCGTAATGGTGACTGTAAACGTCGCTTAAATATTTCCACGAGGGAACAATTGTTTCGTAAGCAATACTAAGCTAGTATGGAAGAAAACGGATACAGAGAAGACTGGAGAGTCACTTCAAAGAATACATGTTTCAAAACTTAACTTAGAGCAAGTTTCGAGGTGGAGACTAGGAAGACAGGCCGTTATGTATAGATTCGAGCAGGATATGGTGATGGAATAGCCAATGCTAAGCGAGTACATAAGTATGTGAAGTTTTCTAGAGTTGTGTTGCAGAACAAATAAAAAATATTTATTTCTAATAAATTTGGAAAAGTCAGTAATATGAGAATTAATACTGAATATATTGTATATTTACCCATAGATAAAGAATCCAACCAGCTAGCCTATCCCCACGCAATACCCACAAAAAATTTAATACTTATTAGTCTTTATGTATATAGATATATGTAGAATTAGTCAATATATATATATTTCGGTAAGTATGCGAATTATATTTTCCACTGAAGTGAACGGTGGAAATTCATCTGCTCTATTTAAGTTTGAGAAGATAGTTACTCCATTTGTTGTCGACTCTGTGGTTCAAGGGAAATATGTAAAAGCAAATGTTATGTCAGCGCTTTGTTGTATATCGTAAGTGGAGCTCTTGTGGTTTGTTTTATGTTATGTGGGATAGTTTTTATGACAAGATCTGGCATAAAACTGAATAGATTGAACAATTCTAAGACGAAATACGGACTATTTTGATCTTGTCTAAGAACTATTTACTAAGAAACAATAGAAGGAATGCTTCAGAGTTGCGCTTATGACTTTTAATCGTAAGACTTTTAATCGTAAGCATATGTTCATTTATATCTGCTTTTAAATAGATAGATTAACAATAAAAGAGTGTCTATGGAGTTTCTTGCCAGATTCTTCTCCATCGAATCACCATTTTCGAACCGTGCACCTAGAATCATAACGTTTTCGAATCATAACGGCTTATCTATATCTATACTAATATATAAAGCTGAAGAGTTTGTTTGTTTGTTTGCTTGAACGCGCGAATCTCAGGAAGTCCGCTACGCTAACTACTGGTCCGATTTGAAAAATTCTTTCAGTGTTAGATAGCCCATTTATTGAGGAAGGCTATAGGCTATATATCATCACGCTACGCGAAGGAAGTCGCGGGCAGAAGCTAGTTTGAAATAAAAACACTTGAACTTATACAAATTATTTTTGGAAAGCCAACAATGTCTCAATAAGTAATTTCTCTCGATTCAATTCACATTTAGAACTATGCAGTTTCAAATGTTTAAGCGACAACAATAGAGACACAACTTGGACAGCATGCAGCGCCTCTAGCGGACTCAAAACGATAACTCTACAAAATGCAAATTTCTGCATTTTCAAATATCGACAGGGCAAGACGAATCTACGAAGCAGTTTGGTAAACGTTCGGTTAGTGGCAGCTGTCAAAACTGTTGGTTGCTATTTGAACTGTGCTTACTTGGTGTACTGTTGGCAGTGAGTATTGGGATAAATTTAGCTTCCCTTGTGAAGTAGTGTAGTGGGGTTTCTTCTAAAAATATCGTGTCGAGTGCAGCTTAGGTACATGTATGTACACTCGAGTTCATTAATACTAGTCTAGGTAATTTGACAATAAGTGATGCGAACGACAATCCTTCTAAAAATATAGAGTTGAGTGTAACTTTGAGAGATTCGATTATTCGGGAATATATTAGTACACCTCTGCCAAACCCTTTAGGCGCGATGTTAGCTCACGCCGGAAAATGATGTCCGGCTCCAGTGATGCTAATATAATAAACCCTAAAGTTAGTCTAGCTAGCTAAATCAAATTCCCGTACCCCAGAGACTCTCATATGCTACAATATTTAGTTCTCGCTGACGTAATTAAATCATAGTGTTAGGAACGTACTGGAGGATTCCGCCATGAGTTACACAAGAGATTTGTTCTTATCAAAGTAAATTGGAGACAAATTGCTCGGTGTATTATGTTTGGCGCGTGCTATAAGCGGAAGCGAGTTGTGACGCTTTTAAGGACTGATTAGGTAAGCTATGGTAAAACTCATAGACCATTCGCGGACCGCGGTATGTTAAATACAATTAACATACCATCACGCCTATATTCCTCGAAGGGTTTGGCAGAGGCGTACTAGTGTACACTCACAGTTCTCCGGTATCTTTAGGTCCCATGTAATAGGGGGCGAGCCTATTGCCATTAACCGGGCACAAATTCCAATCTTTGAGCTGCTACTGGGAATTTTATAGAAAAACCCAATAACACTTCGCTCGACCTGGGAATCGGACCCAGGACCTCTAGCGTAGCAGTCGCGCTCTGGACCACTAGGCTAATGGGGCACTTTATACAGCCAGGGACTGGAAGAAGAAAGGTTATCCTCTAGCAAAATGCACGGACGACACTGTTTTTTTTTTTTAAGTATTTGGCTCACCAACAATTGAGTACACTAAAACAATTATGAAATAACATTAAATAAATCTAGTCTAGTGTAACAATCCCTTGCAGGTAAGCACATCATGCATTTATATTATATTAATTAACTCAAATTAAAATAAATAAAATAAATTCAAAATAATAATTAAAATTAAACATAACAAAATCAAAAGCAACATTCAACAGCACATAATCAAAATAAATTAAATTAAACAGAATCATAAGTACATCAAATTAAATTAAATTAATCTAATTAACTGTTACCATCACAGGCTGCACATAGATGGGACTAATACAGGACAAGATTGTGACAACAAAGATAAGCCGATACCCAATAGTGAGTGTGATGATAATGTCGGATTCGTGCTAAAAAATCACTTGTGTGAGACTGGCACAGGAACCCAATATCCAGCAGTAGGTAAAGAAGGACTGCGAATGATTATGTCAGAATCGTATCGACTAGAAAGTTCCATTACAAATGGGACCACGGAATAATTACATTCGACACGGCTGTTATGTTTACGTAGGGCCAGAGCCCGGAAGGATATTTTCTTGGATTGCGTGCTCTATCTAAGAACTGTTTAAGCTTCCTATCAAGCTAGGATCAAATGCTTTAAACACAATGAATATGATACAATAAATTCAATAAAATCATTTTCAGAAACTCCTGCTTGTAACTTGGACCACACATCAAGAGTTCTCTAACAGATTTTTTCCCATTAAAATATATACAAAGGGTGTTATCGCTATCTCTTTGGAGGAAATTGTACATGTTTATAACAGCCAATTTATTTGAGCTGACAACAATGACCTTTGTCCTTTCATGTGCGCAGGGAAATGATACGAATTTTACGCTGTAATGCCTAGCTTATGGTGTTGTGTACGTGGAACTTCCGTGGATTTTTTGTCTGTTGAATGAATTGTAAAAAAACAAGTTGCTATCTTGATAGATGACTAAGAACGTCCCTTGCTCTCTGTAAGCAAGGCAGAAATGCGCGTTTTAAAATGCTTCGAAACCGTACATCTCGCCTATAATTTCCACAGGGTTCGGCAGAGACATACTAATGTACGTACAATTCGCCGGATCCCATGTAATAGAGGGCGCGTATATTGCTATTCAGGGCACACCTAAAATCAAACCTAAAACCTCTGACCTTTTTCCGTGAATGATATTATGATTCTGACTATTTTAAACCCCTATTCATATACATTTTACTTGATTTGAACTGGTGCTTATTCACCAGAATAAAAAAATACAGGACCAATTATCATTTTCCATTTCTTATCAACAAACAATCATGTAAGTACTGGGTCTTTAATGGGTGTTTATCGAACTCTCAATTAATGACCACGATCCTGCCCTGACGACTTTCCGATATCCGGTATTAGGTGCTTGGGTACGCGACCGACTCCGAGGACCCGAAAACTCGACAATTTACTGGGAAATGTTTGTAATAATCAATACAAATGGCTTAAATCAGGGTTTTGTGTTGAACTTAAGGGGTCGAATTTGGTAGATTTTTTTTGCTTATGTAGGTAATCAAAAGTTGATAAATAATATCTGTATTTTGAAATATCGCTTTTTTAGCTGTGCTTCCAAAGGAGTTACTATAATTTATCAGTTAGTATAACTACCTCATTAAACTCTTGGTCCTAAGTGCCAATGCTGTGCTACAGGTCCTGGGTTCGATTCGCGCAAAAGTGTAATTGGGATTTTCGTGCAGTATGGATTTGTGCCTGGTTAATGGCAATAAGATCGCCTCCTATTATATGGCAGGGACCTAAACGTACCGGTGAACTATGGGTGTTCAATTGTTCACCGGTACACATTCCTTAACCCTTTGGAAAACATGATAAATGCTGATATAGTTTATTTATTTTCTTAAAGCGACATGGAGTTCTCTAATGCTTGCTCCCTCCTGGCATAGATATCGATATGTCTTACAGCCTGCTTAAAGTTAAATCTATCTTGTATAAGTAATTCTCCTACAAATAATATTATTGTACCCATTATTGTTCTTTCACGCTTATATAAAACAATTTGTGTCTTATGTAATTAAAGAAGATTTTAGATTTATTTTAAAAGTTTGTCCATGGAGTTTTTTGATGGATTATTCTCCATAGGATCAACCTTTTTGGAACTGTGCAAGTAGAATCATAACGTTTCAGAAACGCTTCTAAAAGCTTATCTCTACTACTTATTATAAAATTGTAAAAAAGTTGTATCTGTACATTGAAGATATTAAAAAAAAAAACATGTGGTTTATGGTATATAAACGTCTCCGAATCCGAAAATGTGATTTATAAAATTCTTGTCTGTTTGTTACGGGTTGGAGCAAAAACTACTGAATGGATTTTAATTTTATTATCACTGTTAGAAAGTATAAGCTTAACTTAAAAACTGGTGAACTTCTTATCTCAATTAATTAAATGAATCCTGAGATAAAGCTTGACCTCCCTGATGTATAGAGGCCCATACAAAGAAGAGGTCATCAATGTTGATTTTTCATTTTTACTCCTGATATAGCGTCACGTGAGCGAAGCCGCGGGCAGAAGCTAGCTTGATATAAAACAAAATTGAACTTGATGGTATATCAAACCCTTAGTTCCCTTTTATTCCCCAAATCCGTCAAACAATGAAATGCATGAAATATTACCTGCATCATTACTTTTTAAAGATCACAAGATTTCCCCGAGGCCTACCTCGTCTGATTGTTTGCAGTCACCTGTTGATTAGGGCTTTGAGAATGTTTCAACTTTACAGATTCCAACTCCGACGGTTAACAGTTAAGCTAATTAATGTTAAGACTTTTGTTCTTGTAATTAACGAGTTTGGTCTTTGAAGATTTTAGTTACTTACTCTTGTAATGTTGTTTTTAAACACTTTTTTTTAACTTTGGCCGCACTAGGATTTCCTTCTGTATCGTGGATGCGTTTACAAAGACAAATTCTCACATATTCTCGCTAATATAACAATAGAACTTTCAATTGATTATGTTATCTGCATCATTAGCCTAGTGGTCCTAAACGTGATTGCTACGCTAGAGGGGTTCGATTCCCAGGGCGAGTTAACGAGTTTTATATAAATTTCTCAATAGCAGCTCAGAGTTTGGGATTTGTGCCCGATTAATGGCAATAGGCTCGCCCCCTATTAGGTGGGACCTAAACATACAGGCGAACTGTGGGTGTACATTAGTTCGCCTCTGCCTTACCCTTCGGGGTATATAGGCGTGATGGTATGTTATGTTATTTTATTTATTCTTAACAAATTAACACTAATAAAAGCAACTTCAATACTTGATAATAATTAATCAAACACACATACATACTTACGTAGTTACGTGTTTATAGTAAATAGGTTTGCTCTTACTAAATACCTACATACTTACTTATAATGAACGGAACATCTCCAGAACAAATTAAGTTGGTACATAAACTCCTAGAGGTACCGAATAGTGTTCAAAGCGATCCAGTTACGGTTTTCAATCGTTTCAGCTGAATCCTGCGTCTATTGCCATACTGCGGTGTCATTAGGCTAGAATCCAAGAACGTGTCTCTACTTACTTTTTATTATAGCTTTTAATACAGTAAATATAAAATACAACGTAGAAGGAATTTGAAATTCATTTTATACTCGTAAATTACTAGCAGTAGTCTAGTTACTGGTGTTTGAGACTCTGCTGTGCTGGGCCTGGGTTTAATTACATGATCGACCCATTATATTCCCCACTGCTGGGTACGGGTCTCCTCTCATAATGAGAGGGATTAGGCTATAGTCCACCACGCTAGGCTAATGCGGGTTGACAGACTTCACACACCGTCGAGAAAATCTCTCAGACGTGCAGGTTTCCTCACGATGTTTTCCTTCACCGTTTAAGCGCGTGATAATTTACTATTAATAGGCACATAACTTCAAAAATTCAGTGGTGCGTGCCTTGGATTTGAACTCGAGACTACTGACTTAGCAGTTCAATGGTCATATCACTAGGCTATCACGGCTTTTACCGTGACACACGTTATTAATTTAAATCCATTTAACTTGAATATAAACATTGAGTAACAAAATCTTCGAACCGAGCATAACCGATTCCACAGTCATCGAAACGCCTTTCATGTCGAAATTTTCATGTCGTATTTTTTCAAGATCACAAAGACAGACACTAAAACTAATTACAAGGGATACTTTCGTACGTACATAAAACTGTTTTATTGCCGCTGGAGGCTTTGAGGCTGTTCCAAGAAGCCGGCGGTAGACAATGAGCCCATATCCGCGGAGGTCCGCCGCAGACCGTGAAAATGGGTTTACAGTACAAGTCATAAGCGTTTGATGGATAACTAAGCCAAGATATTTAATATAGAATATGAATTCTCCAATAAGAACCTTCGTTTAATATTATGACTTTGGTCAAATTTGGATACGCTTTAACATCCACACATTTTGTTATCGCAATATTGTTCCAGTGACGATTGTAACATCATTTATATTAAAAAAGTGTCCATGGAGTTTCTTGCCGGATTCTTCTCCATAGGATCAACATTTTGAAACCGTGCAACTAGAATCATAACGTTTTATAAACGCTTGTAAAAGCTTATTTGAAATAAAAACATTTTAACTTGAACTTGAATAAAATTCGAGCTTGATATTAATAAAATTCGAGCTTGATATTACAAGTCAAAGTGCTCTGAACCTCTAGACGAGTGGCATGAACGCTAATTGAATAGAATAGAATAGAATTCTCAACATAAGCTTTTGACAAATCGAGCGCGCACAAAATGTCATCTCCATACATTTTTTTCTATTCGTTTGTCTGTTCGAACTTCAGATTGTAACTTGTCTACAGGCCCAGGAGTTTAAAAGCAAGGCACGCACGCCTGACTTTTGAAAATATGTGCGTATTAATTTTTTTTTAAAGTCGTCTACGCGCGAGTGATACCCCTGGTTTTGCAAGCATCCATACGCAACGGGAACCGCTTACTATGAGGTGGGCCGTATGCCTGTTTGCCATCTTATTGGTATAAAAAAAATTAAAACATCGTGAGAAAACCTACTTGAGAGATTTTCTGGAAGGCGTGTTTAATCTGTCTGTGGTGAATTATAGCCTGACCCTTATAGGAGCCACGTGCCCAGCAGTGAGACACTAAATGGTTAGATTTGATAAAATTATATATATATATTTTTTTTAATTCACATAATTTACATTTTCTTAGAGCCTGTTGCTTCCACACCATGTCAAGCTGGTCTCGTCATATGTAAATTAACTTGACAATATATAAATTCTAAATCGCTAGAAGCTTATGACTTATGAATTATATTGTGAACGCACAATTGTACGAAGGCGATCATGTAGAAAATAACAATGTACAATTTTGTGATTCGTCGACATTCAAAAAGGTTTTTCTTGAGTATGTATTTGCCAAAGTTCATGACATTTAGAGATTTTGCAAGATTTATATTCAATTTTTGATCTAACGTTGTTTCGTTTAAGAAATAGCTGCAGTCGTCCACAAGCACTGTACAATATGAGTTCAGCTTATATTGGAAATGTAATGCACGTTGTTTTGTCGTGTGTGAATGAAAAAAATTGCCTTTTAGTCCTAGTTTTTTTTTCTAGCTGAGCACCACGTGTTGTCGGTTCGATCTCCACCCGGAGCAAATATTTCTGTCTGTCTGGGCGTTTGATTTGTAAAAGCACCCATACAGGAAAAAATCCTAGTCTGGGCAACGCTATAAGAATCTATCTATTTATATAAAAGAAAGTCGTGTTAGTTACACTATTATAAATAGTGTAACTAACACGACTTTCTTTAGACTTAAGAACGGCTGAACCGATTTGGCCGAAAATTGGTGGAGAAGTAGCTTAGAACCAGGAGACGGACATAGGATACTTTTTATCCCGTTCCCGTGGGATATGATGACAGACCGAATTCCACGGGGGCGAAGCCGCGGGCAGAAGCTAGTATTTTATATATCTGTCTATCTTAGTTACTACGATATCCCGTTCCCGTGGGATGTGATGACAGACCGAACTCCACGGGGGCGAAGCCGCGGGCAGAAGCTATTTTATATATTTATTTATTTATTTATACTTCTATACACAAAAGTAGTACATAAGGCGGACTTAATGCCATAAGGCATTCTCTACCAGTCAACCTTTGGGTTTGGGAGAAAAAGTTAAAAATAGGTACAAAAAAAATAAATATCTAATATAGATAATAATCTGTCTATCTTAGTTACTAAGAAGCTGTGAAGTAGACCGAGAGCTTCAGATCATGGAGTGAATCATGAATCACTATACTATTATTTATCATATCATATTATCTCTCATTTAACCATAAGCGGAAACATTATATTCTCTATAATTATATTTTGTTACGTATTATTTAAGGTTATCTAAACATTCTAATATTGTTAAACCAGTTGTAAAGTATGTAAAAGCGTGTTTGCCGTCGCCACCCACGTGAACGAACAATGAGAATAAAGGTGAGTATCGACTATGAGCTGTTAGCCTAGTGATATGACCATTAGACTGCCAAGTCAAAGGCCTCTGGCTTTTTGAAGTCATGTGCGTAATATGCGCTTAAACGATGAAGAAAAAAATCTTGAGACCTGCATTTCTGAGAGATTTTTTCGAAGGCACGTGAAGTCTGCCCCACTAGGCTGACTATAGCCTAGTCTTCTTTCATTTCTATGATATATATACTCTATTCCTAAAATCGTCTCATTCTGAGAGGTGATACGCACTCAGTAGTGGGTCATTATAATGGGTTGATCATTATTATAGACTGGAGAATTTACTTGTAACAAAACACTGATCCATTCACATGTTCACGAACCGAACAATGAACACGTTGCGTGACGCTTTGTTACAAGTTACAACTTGATTTTGCAGCGAATTGTATAACAAAAGTAAAGCGAGCGAATTTGTATAACATTTCATCGAGCAAAGTAACAGTACACGTAACCTGAGGGCTTGTGACGTGTTGGCACGACAATTTGGGAAGGTAGATTTAATGTGTAAAGTCTTGGTAAGGTTCAATGAGGGTAAGAATGTAAGAATCAAGTCTACTACTTTATTGTCACAAGTTGATCCAATGACGTCTGAATTTGATTTTGACAGTTCTGTCTACGGAATCTGTCATTTCGTATGTCATAAAGTGACATTTTGACGATGATTCTGACGGGCCACTGCAGATCCGTGATTTCAGTGAAGAGAATACGCGAAATAGAAACGAATGATAAATCGCTCGCTCGCCGTGAGTATTACTTTAAACGCAGCGTCGAACATTCGCAGAAACGTTACATTACATGGAAATGCATGTATAAATTCAGTTTTTGCTTGTACTGTACCATTTTTGAGAATGTTACCTTACATGGAAATGCTCGATGCCATAGTGTATACTAACCTTTAGATAAACATTTTGGCTACAACTTAATTACAGAACAATACTCTTTAATGAAGATAACTGCGGCGCTGGCCGGGTGGGTAGACCCTAGCGAATTGTTTTGCTAATACAAAAATACCATCGCATATTATATAATGTTGTTATTATGAGTATATGGAAAAAGAGAGCCTAGAATAGATATAAAATTATACTTTAGAAATAAATATTATTAATGAAATGGTTAAATATATTCCCCGAAAAGTTAAAGCCAAAGATCGATACCAATATATCGATCGGGTACAATAACACGTTGCTCAACCTGGGAATTGAATCCAGGATCTTTAATGTAGCAGTCGCACTTATGAATGGTTGAAATAAATCTCAATGTACATCGCTGAGCAGTAATTTATGAGCTTGATACGCGTACAAACATACAGATTCTATAAAATATTGTTTTGGTTAACTTTATGCCGTAGATGAAGCGAAAGTGGTGCGCCAGGATTGTAGCAAGTGGAAATCTATAGTCTCTGCCTACTCCAATGGGAGACAGGCGTGAAAATATGTATTTATGTTCCCCTTTCTTAAATACAACCTTAGTTTTAGTATATGCAAAACCCGAGACGCGTGTCTAGTGTTTTTATGTAAAGAATCTGTACACAATATTTCAAAAATGTATCACGAAAAATTACAAAGTTATAAGCTTGTAATGTTACCTGGTTGTCCATACAAACACGTGCTCACCACGTCTTATTACCCCCGCCCCGCTGTGCGCCCCCGCCTAGGGCCGCTATGACCTGCCGTGATTTGTGTTGTGCGTGTATAATGGCGAAAGTCGGTGTCCCACATGTATGTAACTATTTTAAATATTTTTAGGACAAAATATAACATGGTGTAAAATTTATTGGAATCGATTCAATTAATTATTCTGAACAAACCGTATTCAGTTTTCGCATATTATATACTAAAAATAATGTTCTCACTCTATGATGCTTTGAGAAAAACTTCGAATTGCTTCCGCCATCGGCTCCATGCGTCGGATCGCATGGCTGGACCGCCATCGAGTGTTAATTCCGCTGGAGGACGTGCGTGTTCCATTGATATCGCTAATACCACACTTTTAAGGCGTATCACGAAACTTATATTTACGATATTTGTGGTTTCAAATCCGTTTTAACTAGTAATATTAGGTTAAAAGGATCACCGCTGTCACCATGTAGTGAAACACACGTAGCTTGGTTAAACACTGATTTATTTCGGTACACCTTCACATACAAAATAATGAATAAAAGTAAGACATACCCTCACTTATGAACTATTATACTACAGTGTGTTTCACTACAGTATATAATGTACAGACATCAGCCTGTTACAATGTTATTATAATATAGGTAAAAATCCAGCATTACATTTTATTACAACATTTTTCCTCGATGTCATCCCCGCCTCCGTTGTTACCAACTCATTTGATTGACAAGGGAACGCCCTAACCCTTCAGCCGCAGTAGAGCGGATTGATCCGCGTAAAAGTACTATGTTGATCCGATTGTAACACATTTTCTGGAATCTTGTTCTGATGGCATCCAAGAACCCTTGTTAGGGTTTCAGATGTTACTGCCTCCTTAACCCATCAAGTCCCGTATATTAGACACAATACAAACTCTTTTGCCTTCGTCTCTGGGAGTTATTACCGGCGTTGCTAAGGAGGTAGGCAGAATGTACTACTATATATTTCTTTTTTATATATAAAGAAAGAAAATTGCACATATAATTGGTTGGTTCTTGGTATGTTTTATTCAGGTTTCTTTTATTTTATTCCTCTTTTTTTATAGAACGTTGCCCCACACTAGGATTGTCTCTTATGCTGTAGGTACTTTAACAAAAATAGATTCTAAGATACACAAACGCCGACACCCGGTACATACCTGTAAGTCATACAAACCTGTAAAACTAAGTACTATACTATTAAAATTTAAGCTTTAGAAGTTAGTGATTTAAATTAAAAAACGTTTTATAGATAATTTCATGAGCTTTCTTCGAATCTATAGTAAACTGTACAACTCTTTTTCAAGTTCTTTTATTATGAAAATTTATCTCGTCTACTTAAAAAGTTATTGCAATTTTAAAAGTGATACATGGTTTTGTATTTGCTTCGAAATCGAAACCACAACACGTGGCGCAGAAGACGATCGCTCAACCGCTACGCCAAACTTATCGTCAAGCTTTAGCAGAGTAGTAATAAGCAAACTATCGATAGCTAAGTAACGACAGTTAAAGGACCAACACAAGGGGAAAATCACCCGAAAATTCTTCAACCGGCTCAAAAGATCACACTCTTGGAAAAATACAATGTTGATCCGTTCGTCAGACAGAAACTGTATCTTTAGGCTACGACAACCCCCTTTTAGATAAGGGTTGTTTATTTTATCGTCGCAAAATAACCAGATAAGGAGGTGATAATTTGAAAACTTTTTAGGGGGGAGTGATGGTACTATGTTGGAATGGGAACTATTTCCTATTCTTTGTTTTGTAATCTATGTAGGTATACTGCCTAATCAGTGAAGCCGATGTCAGTACATTATAGATATTTAAGAAAAACTAATATGAGGGGTCTTCAGAGCAACAAAAATCAAAACTACATTCTTTTGAATTTTTGTTTGTGTTTTTTTATGTGTTAGTGTGCGCATCACGCAAAATCTACTACACAAAATTGGATGCAGTTTTCTCAATTATATTGCTGAGAATCTAACTTATAATCTGTAACTTATATAACTATTTACAGAAATAAATATCATTTCATTTTGATAATCCAACTAGGAGCCGAATTATAAGAAATACTTATATTAACGTGAATAAGTTGTATTTCTACTAACTTTAAATACCACGCCTGTTTCCTTTAGCACTATTCTTTATCTTTCTTCTGTATTCTATGTATTAAAAGAGTGTCCATGGAGTTTCTTGCCGGATTCTTCTCCATAGGATCAACCTTTTGGAACCGTGCAACTAGAAGCATAACGTTTCATAAACGCTTCTAAAAGCTTACTTGAAATAAAAACATTTTGAACTTGAACTTGAAATTATTCTTCTATATCTTCTGTGTTTGTTTATTCTTCTGTATCTACCCACCACTTGGAACAGCGCACCTAGTTTTTGACAAATCAAAAGTACCTGTAATATTGATCTAATTGAAATAAAACTTTTGACTTTGACTTTGTATCTTCTTTCTTCTGCTGCACCAATTCAGTTTACCTACAAGCCTATTCAAACAGATAATATATTCTGCTAACATGCTAACATTCAACATAACATATTTCTATGTAACCCATTGAAACTGACGGATTTGTTCGTTCAAATGTTCAATTCGATGAACGTGATATTGCTAGCATCGAATCTACGTTGACACATGTTCAAAGGGAAATTGAAGCTATTTCTGTCATAGATAAATCTATATTCGATATTGTTACCGTTGTGTAAGCGATGTCATGTTTGTTACTATTAAAGGAAGAGTTTCGTAAGGCTGCATGATCATTTGAAGAGCGAGGCTGCAGAACGGAGAAACGGAGCAAACGAACAGACGAGCCATCAATATTAAGTAGTCATCGTTGCCCATGGATACCTGAGGAGTTGCACAAAGTTCACTTTGCGTTCGTGTGGATGTACCTAATAAGAAAGGCGAACTTTAAAAAGTAGAAAGAACTCTCCAGAGCCCCAGCACACCAACACAACAGAGGATGAAAACCATTTTTTACTCAAATATGTTCACGTTCGCTGCATTTAGGCATTGCTGTTTATTAACGTAACATAACCACAAGTGATTAATAGATCAGAAATTATTTAATTTTGATATGTAATAATTTAATTACAATCATTTTATTAATGAAAATATAGCTTCCAAAAAGCCGAGCAAATTTCCAATTTTAACCCTATTCTGTAAAGTCAATCATTCATTCGGTACATGACAGTTCGACATGCAGGCCGATATTAATACCGGTTTTAAAAGAGGGGCTAACCGACTGACGGGGTGCAGTAGACCTGACACGACCGGACTCCGGCGTGCAAAGGGTTAGCGGGACAGTTCGATTCGATTTCTGAGAACTTTCGTTATTTGAAAGAATGAAATTGAGATTTATGGAAAAAATATCTCAACTGTTACACAAACTATCTTGTAAATATGTTAAAAATTAGTTATATTTTAATTCAGAGAATTTCCTATACGAAAACCCAATAACACTGTTCGACCTGGGAATGAAACTCAAGACCCCAATTCCAGTAGAGCCACGCTTTCTATCACTATCTAGTGATATCAAGACAAGACAAGATAGCAAGATTGGTTAGATAACCAAGGCAGTCCCTCCATATGTATAAAAAGCGGCGGTAGCCTAATGGCTAGGGCGTCGGACTTGCGATCATGTGGTTGCCGGTTCGAACCCCACCCATTGCACTACCGACGGGAACCCACTCGTAACACAAGCATTTAGCTTAGCACGAGGGGTTAACAAGAATACTAGTAATGTGTGACCCACATTGCTAGTAAGCTTTTTTTTTAAAAAAAAAAGAAACAAATAACGAACTTTTTATGAAATCTAAATATTTCGCTTGACGGGAGTGAAAAAAAATTGGGTGTGTGCACGTGAAGAAAACTCTGTCCATTCCGTGAAGGTATTGTTAAGTATCGACATCCCGTTCTAATTATAAAAAGATTTTCCACTTCCCCGAAAAAAAAAATTATAAAACTAATAAGCTGAAATGGCAATGCTTTCGGTGGCAGCGACACCGTCCTTGAGTGCCAAATATGTATACTAAACATGCCAATGATGTTTTTATACAATTTAAAAAACAAATATTTAAGGGTAGGTTGGCACGAGAATCGTGAATTTTAAACTTCATTGATACATTTACTTTCATCAATATTTAATGTTTTTCTATATTATTTAACTTACATGACGTTACGGATCGAACAGAGTTTTTTAAAGAAAGGCAAAAACGGCCATCATAATTATAATCTAAAAGTGTACGGCTTACCGTCAAATCAGTGGTCATTTTAAACTGGAAATATATAGTATAAACAATACCCTATTTTGCATTGCGCAATCCAGTAGAAATGGGAGTAAATAATAAAAACAAACATTGTAACAGTTACAATTTACCGTTCATACATCGGTTCGATTACACATCAATTAGATTCACGCCAAGCTTCGTTTCTCTTCACACTTCTGCTGTTAATTGATCGATGGGCGCACGGGTTGTGTAACATAGTTTCGGCTTGTAAGTTTCATAGGGACTCATTTACTGAATTACTTAAGCGGAATTATCCATTTCTGTGTCGCTTAGGCCTTCAAAATATGTAATCTTTTAAGCAGGAGCGACATTTACCAACATGTTTGAAATCACTCTTTTCTAATTTATAACGTTTTTGTATAAGCTAGACACGACACTTAAATAATACTTTTTTTATGGGATAGGAGGCAAACGAGTAGACTGATCGCCTAATGGTAAGCGGTTACCTTCGCCCATGGACATCCACAATACCAGAATAGTCGCAAGTGCGTTGCCGTCCTTTTTAAAGGGTTTGGGCCTCCGGTATACTCACTCACTCGGCGAAACACAACGTTAGCATTGTTTCACGCCGATTTGACATGTCGTCTAGAATATCTTCTATTATTTTTTAATTTTATTTGATGTATTTGACAGCTTTTAAAGGAGTTCTCTGAAAAGAAAACACTGTTGCTCATAAATTCTCTGCTTCCGTGTACAGTAAAGGTCACTAAAATTGGAAACTCATGTCATGTTTACGGGCCTTATTGTATGGAATAATAACCGAGAGGTTTTAATGTACTTTTTAATTTGACTAGAGTAATATATAAACAATAGTAAACTAGACCACTGTGGGAGTTAAAATGATGTTACTAGCTGTTGCCCGTGGATTCATTCGCATCTCAAACGCTATTTTTCGATGGTTCGTAGTGTAAACTGCCTCATTAGACTAGTGGTCACAAGTGCGACTGCTACGCTAGAGGTCCTGGGTTCGATTCCCAGGTCGAGCAAAGTGTTATTGGGTTTTTCTATGAAATTCTCAGTAGCAGCTCGGAGTTTGGAATTTGTGCCCGGTTAATGGCAATAGGCTCGCCCCCTAGTACATGGGACCTAAACATACCGGCGAACTGCGGGTGTATCTAAGTACACCTCTGCCTAACCCTTCGGGGAATACAGGCGTGATGGTATGTATGTATGCACATCGTAATAAAGAGTTAGTATGATTTCGCCAGTATTGGGTTTCATTACTCACTATTCCTTACAGTTTTAATAGTTATTCTGCTATTCGGGGCGAGGACAAAAATCCAACAAATCAAGGATCATGAAAATCTTATTCTGCTATTCGGGGCGGAGACAAAAATCCAACAAATCAAGGATCATGAAAATCTTATTCTGCTATTCGGGGCGGAGACAAAAATCCAACAAATCAAGGATCATGAAAATCTTATTCTGCTATTCGGGGCGGAGACAAAAATCCAACAAATCAAGGATCATGAAAATCTTATTCTGCTATTCGGGGCGGAGACAAAAATCCAACAAATCAAGGATCATGAAAATCTTATTCTGCTATTCGGGGCGGAGACAAAAATCCAACAAATCAAGGATCATGAAAATCTTATTCTGCTATTCGGGGCGGAGACAAAAATCCAACAAATCAAGGATCATGAAAATCTTATTCTGCTATTCGGGGCGGAGACAAAAATCCAACAAATCAAGGATCATGAAAATCGCTCCAGCCGATTTTGAGTAAGAAATGGTGTAGGTACTAAAACGACTGTGTTTTATATATGAATATAAATATAATGCTTATAATAACCGTAACCATACTGCAAACCAAAATAACATAGCATTTTTATTAAAAAAATAAACGCAAAAATATGTTAATAGAATTTAGTGTACGTGTAAGCTTCACGTTTCGCGACAAAAACAAAAATTGTTTTTTATAGCAATGCTGTCACATTTCTATTTCAATTTGTTGGGAAGAGCAAATAGACCTTGTATTTTTCCATTTTTGGACAGTTTTTCAGTTTCTTTATGTCTGTTTCCCCGGTAACGGGCGATGTTCCAATATTTTTATTTTAGTATGAAATATTAAAGTAACAATTTTGTATGTGTTTTTGTAGACTGTATTTCGTACTCTTTTTCTTCAATTTAACTACGTCGTAGTACTGTCTTATTAATGTAATGGTCGAAACCATGCCTATTGGGTGTAAAATTCTAGGTTCTTTTCCCTGGTCCATAAAAAATATCTGGTTTCTCTATATGGTAATGCTCAGCTCGTAGTTAGATCTGTACCCCATAAACGACAATAGACACTCCCTATAACATGGGGCCTAAATGTACCGAATAACTGTGTAGGTGCACCTGCGTTGGTAGAACACCTCGACAGAACCCTTTGAAATAGAGTCCTGAATACGGTTTGTTCTGAATCGATTCCAAAAATTTTTACACCATATTATATTTTGTCCCAAAAATATTAATAAAAGTTAAAAGTGGGACACCGAGCGACACTATGTGTGAGTGTCTTTCTGATATTATACGCGCACAAGACAAGTCACGGCAGGTCATAGAGGTAGGTACTAGGCGCAGGCGCACAGCTGGGCGGGGCTAATAAGACGAGGTGAGCATGTTTTTGTACGGACAACTAGGTAACATAACAAGCTAACTATGTGATTTTTCGTAATACAGTTTTAAAATGTTGTATATAGATTCTTTACCTAAAAATACTAGACACGTGTCTCGGGTTTCGCATATACTAAAACTAAGGTTGTATATATTACGGTAACACCGGCAATCTAAGACTACACTAGACAGGATGTTCATAATGGCTATCAATAATTCAAACTGCTATTTTTTTCCTAATACCCACAAAAGTCAACAGAATTCACAAGCAGATCCTACATAATAGTATTGATCGTTTGTATTTTCTCGCAGGATAAGCAGAGACTTAATCGGATGTCAGTCAGAGCGTTCTTGACAGTCAAGTATTTACGTCACCACAATACATGCTACCGACGCGACCGACACGACAAGAGGATTGAATTACGACGCTGTTTGCCGACGCGACATCCGTATATGTACACTCAGCGAAAGAGTTTAACGTGTGGGCGAACAAATGCATGGCAAGTTAATAAAATGCCTTAACTACAAAAACAAGAGTGAAAATATTTCATTCCTAATGGAAACAGAAAAAGGTTTAACTCAAAATCTACAATACAACTATACAATTTGTCTTTAGACAAAACCAAGAAGTAGCAATTTAGGCTTCTAATCAATAAAACAGGCGATTCAACTGAGATTTTATAATAAAAGGGATTAAAATCTACAATACTAGCCCATTGAAATATATTAAAAGTAGTACTGCAGCGTACTTGATACTCCTCTGGTGTTGTGGGTGTCCATGGGCGAAGGTAATCGCTGACCATCAGGTCCCTCTGCTCGTTTGCCCCACTATCCTATAAAATAAAAGTATAGATAGACTTTAGGCACTTTCAAGAATAAGGAGTTTTGGTTTCCAATGAAGTTTTCCTTAATCAATAAAGCGAATGATTTAAGATGGATAAGATTCACTAGAAATCTTTATCTTTATGAGTGCATTCAAACCGCAACTATATTAACGTCATCTTTATGTTAAAAAGACCAATATTATTTATTTAATGTATAAGATTGTCATTTATAATCTAATATCGAACATTCTTAATAGCTTTATAGGTCGTAATACCTAATGATAAGTGAGAACAACAGGCCAGTAGATCGGAAACTGTTAATGTTATCATGCTCCATTAGCTTGTAAATTGCAAAACACAACGACAACTTATGTGCAGAAGGACCAATAAAAGCACACAACATTTTTTAAGAGTTTACTAGCAATATGGGTTGCTCTTTACTAGTAGCTAAATATGCTTATGTTACAAGTGGCCTCACGTCGATAGTGCAATGGGTAGGTTTCGAACTGGCAACCACAAGATCGGAAATCCCTAGCCATTAGGCATTAAAATAAGGATTAGAATTTTGGAATTCATCAACTTAAATATATGTATAACTGTTCATTAGCCTAAAGGCGCTAAGCGCAACTGCTACTTACAAACTAATAACGTTTCATTTAATTCATTTATTCTATAACAAAATTACATTGTAAGAAATCGTACATACTCAAAAAATATAAATAATTACATGAATTCAAAATAAAATTAAATGTCATATCAATATTCAATTAGGTTTTCAACTTTAATTTATTAATTGGCTACCTTTGCATAGCAAAAGCAAAGTAAGTGAAAAAAACTAGCGAAGTGGCTTAAATATTGTAAAAGGCACTACTGGAACTAATCTGTGTGGTGTCCTTTAACAAGTTTGTATCAGATCTTCAGGCTTAGCAATACTTTAAATAGGTATGCTAGATAACTGTACGGAGATAACGTTTATTAGACTTTACCATTGTTTGTAGGTTGTTGCTGAGGCAGTAATCTTTATAATAGCTTAACGGGTGATAGAAAACTCTGTAATGCGATGGTTAATTAGATATTTTCTATTAAACCTGGTAGATTATTTTAAATTATGGTTCTACCATAACATTATATATTTTTTTCATTATGTGAGACCAAACAATTACGTGCTCTTCTCTAACGATGAATACATTTTTTGGGATATTAATAATGCAATTTCGATCAGAAAAAAATGTCTATACAAGTAAATAAAATTGGAGTGTCTGTTTGTAATATTAAAATAACCGCTTTTATTAAGTGCATTTGGATGTATACGCGGTACATATACAAAACAACATTTTTTACAATTTTTGTTTGTGTGTCTGTCTGTCTGCTCCGGCTAATCTCTGAAATGGCTGGACTGATTTTGATGGGACTTTCACTGGCAGATAGCTGATATAACAAGGAGTAATTTCGACTACAATTTTTTTCCAGTACCCCTCGGACAATGTCGCGGGTAACAGCTAGTTGTAAATAAATATAGTACATGGCTACTAGTGTTTACTTACTTGCCTACAATAAAACAAAATTCAATAGAAATTATGTCGCTTAGGTAACTTTGAAAACCCTTGAGGTACATCCATATAATATCTCAAGTATGATCAAAATAATGGTGTGCAAGACCTTCCACTGGAGTGCCACTTATTAAGTCCATCAGTCATAAAATATTTCACTGCGTTTTACGAGAGCCGCGGGGGAATTGATCTCGCTCCAACATAAGCGCCGGCCATGTTTATATTTAATTTTATTATAAAGCTAGTCGATGTAGCTTAAGAGTTGAGACTTATCTTTTATGCGACGACTTGGAGACTCATTAAAGATAATTATTATAATCTCTTATTGTTGATGCATTTTCCATGTGCCGAACATTGTAATTGAAACGTCAATTAAAATAAATGTATAAAACGTTTTATGATATTATGTACCTACTAGCTTCTGCCCGCGGCTTCGCTCACGTGAAAATGAAAACCAACATTGATGACCTCTTTTTTATATGGCCTCTACATCAGGGAGATCAAGCTGTATCTCAGGATTCATTTAATTAATTGAGATAAGAATTTCACCAGTTTTTAAGTTGGAGCATATACTTTCTAACAGTGATAATAAAATTAAAATCTATTCAGTAGTTTTTGCTCAAACCCGTAACAAACAGACAAGAATTTTAAAAATTACATTTTCGGATTCGGAGACTTTTATATACCATAACCCACGTGTTGTTTTTTAAATATCTTCAATGTACAGACACAGCTTTTTTACAATTTTATAATAGTAGAGATACAGGATACAGATGTCCAGTAAATAGTACGACATAGTGCAGGAGGTGATAGCTTGAGCTTCAATACGTACCAAAAAAACACAATATATGTTCTGCAAAATGTTACGGTTTTACAGTTACACAAAATATTCCAAAATATCGATACATCTCTCAGATGTTTAAGCATCTCGTAATGAATAAATCCTTTTCTAGTATTTTATACTTTCTCTACTAATTCATAAGTCTATGTCGTACTATTTACTGGACACCCTGTATATTAAAATCGTTTTTTGTGCTTTATTTTGAATTTTATTTATAGTATTGGCAATAGGCTCGCCCCCTATTACACGGGACCTAAACTTACCGGCGAACTGTGATGTTTATTAGTACGCCTCTGTCTAAACCTTCAGGGAATACAGGCGTGATGGCATGTATGTATTTATAGTATTGAACTCAGTTTTCAGCTGTATATTGTAATAAACAAGTACCTACCAGAAACTTCAGTAAAATTACGCAACGTGGCATAAGTTCTGCAGAATTCTTGGGGTCTATTCAAGAATGTCGTTCGGGGTACACACATAGGTTTCCTTGCTGGCATACTGCCCAAAGTAACCCCTGTGTAACCTCCACCCGAGAATCTTATTATCAACTACTTATAGGGAAAATGGCGTAAGCGACATTATATTTAGGTACTTATTTTTAACATAACATCTTTTCTTATCTTGTGTAGGGCCGAGGCAGCAAGCCCTCAGTGCACTTCGACCCAATGGGATCTTTTGTGCTTCCCCTAGATAACTTATTCCTTATCCCCTCCCAGTTCTACAAACAGCTCTTCCATGAGCTTTATAATGAGGCCTGGGGGAATGAGTCTGTAGTCCTCTGGTCTTGGATAACCCTGACCCAAGAGGCATATTCGCTTTCTAGCCTTTGCATCGCATGTACACAGAAGGTGTTCCATGCTTTCAATTTCCCTTTTACAGGCCCTGCAGGCTTATGTCTCCGCTAGACCCATCTTTTGTAGGAGAGCATTAGTCCCGAAGTGTCCGGTCAGCGCCCCCATCAAAAGACCCGTCTTTTGATGGGGGCGCTGACCGGACACTGGACTGGACCGGAGACCGGACACAGAACTCAAGCAGGCGGCAGGCCCGCCTGCCGCCTGCTTGAGTTCCAAATGGCATTTTGCCATTTCAACGAGGAACCTATGAATTTCTTGGAGTTAGCAAGTTTAACATAACATACATACCATCACGCCTGTATTCCCCAAAGGATTAGACAGAGGAGTACTAATGTACATCCAAAGTTCACCGGTATGTTTAGGTACCTGTAATAAGGGGCCAGCCTATTGCCATTTACCGGGCACAAATTCCAAACTCCGAGCTGCTACTGGGAATTACAGAAGAACAACCCAATAACACTGCTCGACGTGGGAAACGAAAAATTTAAATACTTATTAATAAAATAAAATATAATAATAATATTTTTGTATTATAAGAGTTTTTCAGATGGGTGGCCAATTTTGACACATATTATTCTTAAGAGAAGCAAGAATCTAGCAAACCCTGTAACCTTGGGTTATAAAACTCTGTTGGGAAGAGAAGATTCCGAAATTTTATTTTTTTATTTTTTCAAAATTGTTCTGACATTTATGTTTGAAACTGGTTTGAAAGACGGTAGAACTTATGATACAATGGTATGGTATGTGGAAGACTAACGAGTTAGAATTGATTCATTTAACATATGCGCTTGTTTAATAGTGGGGGGCAATCAGACAGACGCAAGAGTTGTGTGGATATGACTTGATGCATTTACGAGGGAAGATAAAAAGTAACTTTATGCAGGTCTCTTAATTCAATATTGCCTAACTACTGTGTAATGGTAAAATTAAGCATTTAAATTATACTTTTCTGAACACATCAATTATTTTTTTAAGATCCGACAAAAAACGTTTACTTACTTAGACTGCCAAAATTATTTGACTAGGTAATATTTTTAAGAATCCTTAGCTTACATTGCTAATGTAAGCTAAGGATTCTAGCAATGTAAGCTAAGGATTCTTAAAAATATTACCTAGTCAAATCATTTTGGCAGTACACATAGTAACATACCATCACGTCCGTTTTCCTCAAAGAGTTAGGCAGAGATGTATTAATTTACACCCGCAGTTAGAATGCTTAGGTCCCATGTAATAAAGGGCGAGATTATCGCCAAGCTGCTACTGAGAATTCCATAGAAAACCCCAATAACACATTGCTCGACCTGGGAATCGAACTCAGGACCTCAAACTTAGCAGTAACTCTAAACTAAGTAGCACTAACTAGACTATTGAGGCATGTCTTACATAAGTCAACCAGTATTCCTAAATATTAATGAATCGTCAAATAATATTGCTATAATACACTCGCATACTCTTCTCACTGCATGTTTCAGTTCATAATATAATATTTAATTATTTCATTTACAAAATACGATCACATCAAACCCTTACATTCTAAAGTTACAAAACCCCATCCTCTCAACTCCAACGGCAAATACCTAACCCGTAAATAACTCCGGTAGGTCAATAAAAGCGTAACCCCGGTACAACAGGCCCTCATTGATGGCACTGTCCATTGTAGGGTTATCACACACTAGTCCATTGTGGATCTCCCATGTATGGGTACTAACGACCGCTGTATTGAACTTAATGGCAATAAATTGTATGACAAACTTATATGTCATTGAAATTATTGTAATTTGAATTTATTGGGTTTAATAATAATCCTAGTATTTATCCAACTATCCTACTAATATTATAAATGCGAAAGTTTGTGAGGATGGATGGATGTTTTTTACTCTTTCACGCCAAAACGTCTGAACGGATCTGGATTAACTTTTACAAATAGATATATTATAGTCTGGCATAACACATGGGCTACTTTTTATATAGGTCAGACCCTATTCTAAAGTCCACGCAGACGAAGTTGCGGGCAGAAGCTAGTACTTTACATAATTTGTTTGATTGGTTCTTATGATGTATAGGGCTGCCACGTGGGTAGGTATATGTTGTTAAAGATTTTGATTTGAATACTTACATTATAACCATAATAAACAGTATTTGGGCCAAAATAAAGTGGGCAGTGAGAGGCCCTACAGTGGGACAAACTGGGGCAATAATATGGGCTTGATACAGAAACATACATGATATAATTTCTCTCTCAGGGCCGCTTTTTTCGTGTGAAAATCCTCATGGATGTCCCCGGTCCCTCGAAAGAGAAGGCGGAGGGTTATGTCGGACTCCTACCGAATAAAAACACACGGCCATCCCCAGCACATTGGGTAGCTTGGACCCTGCTTCCGATACCGGTGGGTTAATATTTTAAATGCTTCTCTTATTTTTATAAAAATATTTAAAAATGTACATAATTAAGTTAATTCAATAAATGTATGGAAAAATAATCGTAATACTTAAAGCAGCTTATTTATTTTCTTTGGTTATTTTAACGGGAAAATAATTGAAATTTCCACCACCAGGTGAAGCTTTCATTTAAAATGGTAGAAGAAATAACCTTTAACCTTAACAGTCGACATTTTTGAAAGTATTCCATCATCTGAGAGTACCTTCACGCATATAAATCGCGGGGTGATTGCTAGTAACACACGGGACATGAGAAAGAGATGCCAGTTTCACGGTGCTTGGAACGTTCTGGAGTGTTATTGCTCTGTTATTTGATCGGCCCAAGTTATTAGCGGAAAGAGTAGTAGCATTTTCGGGTGTGCAGAAGACCTTTCTTCTTTTATACAATTCTTTGGTACGCTCTCAATTGGAGTTCGCAGTCCCGATTTGGAGTCCTATTTTTGAAGTTTTCATAAAAAAATAGAAATAGTTAAAAAAAAATTTTTACGTGCTATGCATTACCGATGCACTAAGTCTAAAATGTCATATGTTCAATTATTACAACGTTATAATCTTCTAAGTTTGGAGTCCAGACGCATTTTACTAATGGTCATGATGCTTCATGGTCTGTGCAATAACAGGTTCTACTGCACTGATATCACTAATAACATATGCTATATTGTACCTAGAACTGTGATGCGTCGAGAGGAGCGCGTGCCCTGGTTGTTCCACACAGGTATAGAACCCACGCTGGGGCACGGGCGCCTCTGCGACACACTGTTGAAACGTATAACTCACACTTTGGATATTTTCTCGCTGTCACACTTAAAGTTTAAAAGAATGGCTATAGATATTTTAAAACGGTTAAATACTTAATCTTATATTGTTTCTGATACTTAAAGAGTACTTGTCTGCTTAAATAATGCACGCATTTTACTTCTTATCTAAGTAATATTATTTCGCGGACATTAGTGTGGGTTACACGTTTATTGTATCTTAGTTTAATCCTGTCATAATGTAATTAAAATGTGTAACTGTTTTATGTCCAATAAAATAAAGACTTAATGAATCGAAGATGTGCATCCACATGGATGAAGTTTCATGAAGTGACGATCCATTATACTACAACAGAATAAGTGTTTGACCTGAAAGTAGTTTGTTCAGAATCGACTACTGAATTGATCACAGTGGTTTTTAAATATTATTTATTATATATAATCTTTATTTTCAGACATATAGTCCATAGCATTTGTACATTTGTACATAAATATGTGTTAATTTTTCCCGAAAATATAATTACAATAAGTTTACAATAAATGAAAAGCAATTTTAGAGGATTCTATTTTCAAAACATTCTTGTTAAAGTGCACTTAATACTATTACATCTTGTTGGTACCGTGCTTAAGATGTTCTTTAAATCCGCTTTCTTTCCTATTTTGTACCAAGCGCCACATAGGAACATAAGGCACAGATCACACTGTGGAACGCACTTACGCCCGAATTACTCGCAGTTTATGCGCGCCCTTACTCACACAGACTGTAATTATCGCGATCTGCTCAAAATATCGCGCTAACGAGAAACAACCGAAATGAACGAAGCCCGAGTTTTGTAACAGTTAAGGTGGTCACTACGTATCCTCCGTTGCGTCGGGTGTGGGTTCGATCTCTGAGACAGAGATTTATGTGTTCCACAGATGTTTGTTTAGACTTTGTCTGATGTGGTTGTAAAGTATACCGCCACACAGGACTTGTTCTGCAATCATCTTTTGTATCAATATTATTTTTTATAATTTTGCAATTCTTGAAATTGTGGCATATATTGTAATATTTATTTTATAAAAAATGCATCGTACGAGTATACTTAAAGGAGAATAAAGCAAAAAATATATTAACATTTCATAGTTTTTCTTTTACAATCGTCACAACGGATGTGTAATTGAGGGGGAGGTCCAGAACTAAAACCTAAGTACCGCTTTTTGCGGTTGAACAGTAAAATATTTAGGACAGTTCACTTCCTTCGAATAAAATGAACTAATATCTTCTTCTTCTCTCCTATTATAAAATCGTAAAAAAACTGTATCTGTACATAACACATATTAATAAAGTGGGTAAGGTATAAACGTTTCCGAACCCAAAAATGATATTTTATACATTCTTGTGTTCGTCCGTTTGTTAGTACTGAATAAATTTTAATTTTGTTGTCACTGTTAAAGTATATGCTCAAACTTAAAAACTGGTGAACTTCTTATCTCAATTAATCAAACGAATCCTGAGATACAGCTTGACCTCTCTGATGTATACAGACCCATACAAAGAAGAGATCATCACAGCTGGTTTTGTTATTTTTGGGATCCATTTCTAATCTTAATACAGCTGCATGTGAGCTAAGCCGCGGTCAAAAGCTAGTTATACAGAGTAATGATTACAAAAATACCATAACCTAATCAATATAATTTAGCTATGTTACTCGTATATGTCAAATAAGTAACATTTTTCTTACCCTACCTATATCATTAAATATATGGAGTCATGTTATTTTCTAACGAGCACATGTTTCACATTCTTCTTAGAAATGTTTTCCTAAGTTCTATTTGATATTACTATTAAATTAACTAACTAACTATCCTACTCGTGGTTTTAGATATATTAGCCACGCATACGCTATAATTGATTTTATTAAAAATATTTAGTAATACTTTAAGTCTAAAAATTACTACGTTTTAACTATCATTAGTGTTTAAAATTACGAAACTCATTGTTATAAAAAATATAAATATTTCCTTGTGAAGAACATAGAATGAAAACATTGACTTGTTATCTGTTTTCTTTTTCGCAATTTACGATCCACATTATAACTCTTTTTTGTCTGTCTTTTGCTTTCAACTGTTACATTACAAACTTTTTCTATAGAATTTTTGAGAAGAAAAAGAAAAGTCCTTTTAACTCCTTTTTCAAAGAGTTCAAAGGGCTATAAGACTATTTTAGTGTCTACGAATTTATTCACAAAGCTCTAATTTCCATGCCAAAGTGTTCAAACTAGGACCATAATACATTTATTGAGTTAACAACCCTTGATACGTTTATACTTTGGCGGCTGCACTCTTAAAAGCGCTCATAAAAGCTGCCGTTCGTGTTCCAACGCCTGCTATTTCTAGCCCCGACTATTTTAATGCACACAAAGATTAAAATACATTTCTCTTTGTTACAGATTCTAAGCACATGATTTCAACATGGAGAAGCAGGTTTGGATTTTCCTGGCTCTCTTTCTGGCGACCACGGTAGCTGACTTCACAAGCAACTGTCCTCAGGAATGCAAATGCGTGTGGGCAAGCGGCAACAAACAAGCTGACTGCTCAAACTCCCGCCTAAAAGACATACCGAAAAACCTAAGCTCAGAAATACAAAACCTAGATCTCACTGGAAATGAACTGTATGAAGTAACGAGACACGCATTCCAAGATGTTGGCCTAATAAACTTAAAAAAACTGATCCTGAAAGAATGTAAACTTATTACAATCCAGAGAAATGGCCTAAGTGGACTAGCTATTATGATAGAACTTGATCTATCCAAAAATGACTTGAAGGTACTACACGCGGACACATTTAGAGAGACTGCCAAGATAAGGTGGATCCTTCTGAACGATAATCAGTTAGAGAAACTAGAAGATGGTCTCTTCAACAATTTGCCATTCCTACAGAAAGTAGATTTAAGTAACAATAAAATACTTCAAGTTGGGATGAAGACATTTATGAATGTACCTAAACTAAATATCCTTAGACTTGATGGAAATAAATTGGAGTACCTCAAAATTGATACTCTGAGTGCTTTGACTTCGTTATCAAATTTAGATGTTCATGACAATCCATGGCGTTGTGACTGCTACTTGCAACCCTTCAGAAACTGGGTGATCAGTAAGAACTTCTACACGTCCCCTATATCTTGTGTAGAACCTCCTAAAGTACATGGCAAACTTTGGAAAGAGCTGGACTCTAGCGACTTCGCCTGCAAACCTAGCATCGTATATCCATCAACCAGCACAACGTTACGTACATCAGATAACAATATTACTCTATCATGTCAAGTGAACGGCAATCCTCTACCAGAAGTCAACTGGGTTTTGAACGCACAAATCATAGACGGTGCCTACAGATACCAAGGGGAGCTCAAATACTACATCACTCAGAATAATCTAGAAAACACAAAATGGGTTAATTTAACTATAGTGGATGTTGGTAGCACTGACAATGGAGAGTACTTATGCGTAGCTAAAAACCCTGGAGGTGTTGAAGAAAGGAGTCTGACATTAGCCGTCGTGACACATTATTCAACAGAAGCTACCCCTAAAGGTATGAATAATAACATGATGCCAGTGTTAATAGGCGTCTCCTGTACAGCAGCTATATTGTTGATAATCCTGGTAATTCTTTGCTACTGCTGCTGCAGAAGACGTGGTTCTGATAAGAAAAAAGTAGATAATTCTAACGGCGAAGCGTTGATCGAAGGCTCAGTGATACCAGAGATGGAGAAAAGCTTGATCACGGCTGTTAACCCAGTAATGAAGCCACCAAGGAGGTATGATGTGCCTCCTTCTATCACCAGCGGCGCGACGGAGATGTCAGAACTGAATAAAACATTGCTGGACAATGATTCTGTTTTTGGTAAGTTGTTAAAATGCTTGTTAAATATTTCTTCTGTGTGTACTGTAAAGTAGTTCTACATATTGATGATTAGAATTTGAAGGTGCATCACCATACAATGCCTAATCCAAATCTTTTAAAATTAAACGGTTTAAAAGTATGTATATTTTGGCTGATTCTATTATAAAACTAAAATAAATTAATAGAAGTGCTCTCTATCTAGAATCTAAATATCCAGTCTAGATAATATTTTTTACCATTCTTACGAATATTTCCAATATTGAAAAATTTTGACAAAAATAATAATACAATGTACGGTACTTCAATGTTTAAAGTAATAGTCATATTTACATTTTCATGTTCAGTAACTTAATCTTTAAATACTTTGCTAACAGATATCTTAAGTAATGTAATAAATGATAAGCAGTCATGATCAAATAAGGAGAATCCTTACTCACTCACTATCAATATTACTGATAAGCGAGCGAGCTTAGCTGTTTGCTGAAACTGATAGTGAACTGCTATCACAAACTGTTGGTTTTGTCAAAGAGACCATTGACCACTGGCACAGTTAACCTTGGATTCGATTTTTAACGTATTATATTATTTAATATTCCAAATTTTCATAATTAATCTGTATTTATTGTTACAGCTCACAACGAAGATGAAAAACGTTCGCTAGACTTCGACCCACCATCAAAACGATCGCAGGATGCCCTCAATGTCGAATACGGCCGCACTGATGGACGCGCTTACCCCCCCGATCTTCTCTCGTTCCCGCCAAGAGCCGCCCAGATATCTCCAGCAGCTAGCAATGCTTCCACCGTCCCTGATACCACCAGGCTGCCGCCGCAGCTAAATCCGATCAGTCCAATACACTCTCCAATATATGGCATGACCAACCAAAATCTTTTCAGGACTCTCCCATACTCTCGTTCTCAGTCACCGTTTACAGCGCCTATTACTCCTCCTGTCGTCACTCCTAGGCAAGGATACGTGACTATCCCTAGAAGGCCTAGAGTACCAAGCTGGTCCAGTACAGCGAGCACACAAATTCTACCAAGCTCCGAAGCACAGGAACCTTTATATGATAACCTAGGTCTTAGGACGACAGCAGACGGCAGCTCAGTGCTATCTTTAAATAAAACGGGACTAGAACCACCCTTCTCTCCGATGAGGAACAGACCCTTACCAGCTACTCCGGCAGCTTTTCCGAATCAGCATCCAGTTTTCTATGCCCCTATAGAGGAACAGGAGCCAGCGCCTTCGCCTGTACCAAAACAAATGAATCGCAATAGCATCAGCTCTCAGTTATCCCACCAGCTTTCAACACCAGGTCCTCAAGAGCCAATGAGCCCAAGAATGAGCTGGACAGCCAAAAACACGTCCACTCCACAACCTGAGCCCAGGAAAGTTCTGTTTAATGACAATAAAAGTGATACGCAATCCCAGGTGTCGGATAACGGTACTCTGAGTCGAAGAGGTAAGCCAGAAACTGGATCCCTGAGAAGAATCCCAAGGGTAGATAGCAAGGAGGAGCCGAGTTCTCCATCCAAAGACGATGGGAAGAAGAACGAGAGTGTCAATCAATCGGGGACGTTGGGCAGGAGCGGGAAAATTCCTCCACGACCGCCTCCAAAGCCGAAGAAAAAGCCAAGTACTGAAGTGAACCCTAACGAACCACTGTTCGAAGATGAAGGAGAAGACGGGACGGAAGTGTAGTAGTTTAGACTAAAGGTTTACCAAAGTGCCAATGAGCTTTTAATGAGAGGAGAGACCCTACGTCAGGTTATCAGTGAAAAAGACGTGTTTTAACGATTAATTTTCGCGGTGCTCCTGTATATAGACATTTGTGCTAGATTTTTTACTTGTCGCGTAAAATTTATGGACCATTTTAATAATATAATCATTGTAACGCATTGGACGTCGCGTACACTGTTGATTTTAAGTATTTATTATTTTGTGGTACTCTTTGGTTAAGATGGTAACTGAAGGTAATTACTGTAGCGACGATTTTTTCATCAATTTCCAAGACTGATTACTCTAAATTGACACGCTTTTGTGGTATATGAAGATTTGCAAGTAGATACACATTATTTTTACGTTGACCGTTAATATGCTCGAAAGTAGCTATAGCTAGTTATTTTTAAAATCGGAACTCATTTTGTACTGCTTAGGAGTGGAACTTCTTGATGGTGTTTTTCCTGCAAGATAATACGAATATAATCACTTCTAGATAAGCGTGCTCCATCATTGAGACGGAGGTCGATCGCGAGTATTCACAAGCCATGTAAAAAAAGCTAGCAGTGGCTATTTTTGCTTAAATCATTCCAAAAATGTATCAGCTTCACCGTCATAACCTTGCAAATGTTCATACCATCCACTATTATTTGACATTCCTCAATGCATTCTTTATTAACATCCCCACATATTGCTAGAATGATTTTCACGTAGATTTTTATGGAAGACTGAGGCAAATAATTCGCTTTTCTCCTATTGATTAGGTCAATAGTTTGTTATAAGCGCAATCTGTTTGTTTACTTCTGTTCTGTAACCGTGATAATATGTTGCACATTTCTCATAAAAAGTTTACCAGCCAGACAACATGTTTAGGTTGTGAGAGAGAGACAGTGCTCTAGAGATTCGTGCTATCTCTCTCACATTATCTCAAAATGGAAACTAACACTAGTAGGTCTAATCTTATAGGAAATCAGGCTAACATAGGGTGCCACGAAATAATTTTGTCGTCGCATATACCTCATGTCGAATGTATGGTTATAGTCGAAATACTGCGACGGTAACATTTTCTCGTGGCTCGTATGCTAACCTCGGATACTTATTTTTTTTATTCAAGTTTAATTTTGTTGCCTTACTGTTGGGGCATGAGCTACTTCTTTATTCTATAAAATTGGAATGTGTGTTCGAATAATGTCAGTGGCATTAAATCATTAAGCACATTCAAAAAAGAGGTCACAATTTTATGCAGAATTTTTATTTTTATGTTATACCAATTTTGCCTTTGGAACACTCGCGGGTTGCCTTCGGGTCTGCGCGAGTCAAGGTAATAAATATGGAGGAATTAACACATTTTTTCAAATCTAAAGCGAGAACACAGAGGCGACCTACACTCGAGCGATCCTGACAACAACCCGCGTTTGTTTATGACATTTTAATGTATCCAAGGCTTTATAATAACTTATGACAAAATGTGCAACATATTCCGACACTCCAATTACCGTGAGGTCGTATTATGAGGTGTTATTACGATCGTTTTGCGATTGAGAGAGAGAGAGATGTCGCTCGACACCTCAAATAGCGGCATCTCTTTCTCACAACTTAACGATGATCGCAATATCACGTCAAAGTACGGCCTCAGTGCTAAAATATTTAACTTCGTTTATTTCTAAGTTAACAACATTTTAGGTTTTTAGTTCGAGGCTGTTTTTGCTAACATTTATTTCATGTATTCTTAAAAAAGGTCATTCAAATAATATTTTTGGTGCAACACTTTTAACTGTCGTTTTCAATATTAATTGTCGAATTTCTTCTACGGGGTTGAGTATAGCTTCCAATGAATCTTGGAAGTGGAAACCAAAGCAAGTAAGAGACTAACTTGTGAGTCAATTAGGTTGACTTTTGAAGTCATATTGTAGAAATTCTATAATCGCAGTTTATTAAATAATCTACTACCTACATGTAATATAATATAATAAATAATAAAATTACACACTATAGTCATTTATTAACCACGCACTTTAAAAAAAGCTATTTATACATTATGACTTCAAAATGCAAATATCTTCATAACGTCTAACGTCAAATTGTAGAATAGTATTTTATATTTTGACGTAAGCTTGCTGAGACAATCTAACAATGTAAAAAAATACTATATTACTGAACTAGGTTTATATATTTTAATTAATAACGATGGCAGACTACGCACTGGACATGTACAGATCATATTAAAACATTTTATATTATTTATTATTCCAACCATGTAATTTAGTAAATGTTTCGTGTAGACCAAGTGGTTATCTTGCCTAGTGCGTTCCGCTTCTACATTTTGACGTTTCAGACCATCTGCAATTACGAGAAATAGTTCCTAAAAGTTTTTAAACCATGTGTTAGCTTATTTCGGTAGCTATTTTATCAAATTACGTTTTTAGGATTCGCTTATTTCTGGTGCATATTTTTATATACATTTTATTATGTGTCTATTTATTTTTTATTGTATATTATAGATCTCTTGCTTGAAAATGCTTGAAATTGTGTATGGCTGTAATATTCATGAACTGTTCATGATGATATGGCCTGTTTTTTTATATTTTTTTTATTTACTTAGTACCTACATTATTCCAGTAAAAAATCTGTTTTCGACGCAATAGAGCTAAAAAGTACTAGACAGGCTCTCTACTGTCTTGAAGATAATATTTTATACAATATAATATTTCTGTTTTATACCAGGAATTTTAAATCAAGTTTAGGGTGTGACAGATTAAATTTTTAAAACATGTACTTGTAATACTTTTGTTACACATTTTTATTTTATTATGACAATCAAACTAAAATCGTTTTTCTTAAGCATATTTTAAGTAAGAGATAGTGTTTAATTAAGTTGAACAAGTACATGACAAGTTGTATTTACATGAATTGTTGTAATTCTTTAGTATATTGTATATTCAAGCATTTAACAAATAGGGCGTGTACAGCAATGAACGGTTCTGTGTAATATTTATTGTAAATTAATGTATTGAAGTTAGTATTTTTTTAATAATGTAACTTGTGACGGCTTAAAAATTGTATAATTTATCTTAAACAATTTTGAAAATCAAACATGTATGCGCCCTTTGTACAAATCAAAATGTTTCACAAATATTCTTGTTTGTTTTAAACGATATGTTAAAAAACGTTGCCTTTTTTTACGGTACGTTTCAAACGCGTGCTGCCCGCTACCGTCTCGCATTATTCCGATTTATCTTTTTTGTAAAGTGTACTACGTACGATATTTTTACAATGTTTACTGTAGAAATCCAGTTTTTATAGTTTTAAGCCAATGTAAATAGAGACATTATTAAAAGTGATTAAAGCTATATTTCATAATTTCTTACTTTCATTTATGACTGCCAGTTTTATGAGAGTTCTAGGTCTATGATTTTTTATAAAATCCTTGTACTAAACTATAATTAATTAAGATTAATAAAGAAGTAACCTCAGTAGTTATAATCTTGACTGCTGCACGACCTCCTTGGGTTCGATTCCCAGGTCCAACAGTGTTATTGGGTTTTCTATGAATTTCTCAGTTGCAGTCTTGATTTTTGCTCTGTGAACTGTGGGTCTGCAGAAGTATACCTCTGCTTAACTCTAAGGGGATACAGGTGTCATATGTTAAAGATTATATCAACAGATGCTGTCATCCACAAATACCGACCTGTTTCAATCTTAGAATCAAAATCAAAACAAATAGGTACCTATCTATATAACATTATCTTTTTGCAATGTCAAAATAATAGCATTTAACTGAATTCATGAAAATTATATAGGTTATAGAAAAATGCCTGTCTCTTTGTTCTGGCAAATTTTCGAACCGGCTGGACCAATTTTCTTCAATATTTTCACTGGCAAATAGATAATGGCATAAGCAGGAACTTAAGCATTTTTTTGTTAAATTCCGAGCGGATGAAGTTCGCATTACACATAAATAGATATAATGTACATTTACATCCAAAACTATTAAGACCGTACTCCTGAATACTGAGAGATCCGAACAAGAAATATTAAACTGCGGGAACTTTATTAAGACTTCAATCTTGTTTTGTTTAAATGTGCACTGCACAACAAAGTTTACAAACGGATAGACGGACGGAAATCCGATTATATCCTACTGAGCGAACAGAAACGAAGTCACTGAAGATGAATACAGGGAAAGTAGGGTTTAAATATTAAACTGTTAAAAAGTATGACATCATTTGTATAACTGACTAGTGGTCGTTGGTGCAACTGTTACTTTGTTGGTCCTGGTTCGAATCCCAGGTCGAGCAAAGTGGTATTGGGTTAACATACTGGTTTCTGACACTTACGCGAATATTAGACATTGAAATAAAACTATTTTTACGGATTTTATCGCGTTGTATTAAATTTTATTATTTCCCGACGTTTCGGATCCTTTACAGCATCCATGGTCTTGTGGTTTATCAAATCTGATGTAGTGCTGGGTCTTGTCTAGGGTATGTTCACAAACTGCAGACTTTCTGGAACGGCGGTGTTTGACGCGTAAAATAACACATTGCCGATGTCAAACACCGCCGTTCCAGAAAGTCTGCAGTTTGTGAACATACCCTAGACAAGACCCAGCACTACATCAGATTTGATAAACCACAAGTCCTCGCAAAAGAAAACCGATTCCTACCTAGGATGATTCGTGAGGCTATTGAAATTAAAAAACACCCAAATTTCAATAGAGAAGATGGTTGGGTCTTACCAGCTGCTTGGAACCCCATTATAGAATCTATTAAGTCTAAATCCAAGCCCAAAACTGCAAGACCAAAGGATACGGTGAGCTCGTTCTGCGTGAATCGGATCACTAATAATTAACAAAAATGTAAGGTAGCTGTTAGTAATTTTAACATTAAGACGTCCAACACCTCAGTCTACCCGTGACCATGGATGCTGTAAAGGATCCGAAACGTCGGGAAATAATAAAATTTAATACAACGCGATAAAATCCGTAAAAATAGTTTTATTTCAATGGTATTGGGTTATTCTATGGAATTTTCGGTAGCAGCTTTGAGTTGGATTTGTGATTGGTCACCTCTATAACATGGGACCTAACCATACTGGTGAACTGTGGGTGTAGATTAGTACACCTCTGCCTAACCTTTCGGGGAATACAGGAATGATGATGTATTTTGTTTTAAGACAGATCACGGACATGAGCGAAAGCTTTTATAAATAAAAAAAATATATATCTTAACTATAACTGATTTTTTTATGACTTAATTAATGGATAGGTACATAGTCCACCTTCCAGTCCTCGTGTGGGAACGTGTTGACAGTGAGGCTGCTCCTCAGTGCCACTCAGATAGGCATCCCGTAAGAGACGAGAAAATATCTGACTTTGATAGTAATCAAACCGACGACCATCGGTGCAACGGTAGTAGCAACCTTAACTGCTACACCACAAGCGCAGTCAAATTAAACCAATAGCACTCATTGTTTTATCATCATCATCATCTTAAGGGCCAATAAAAGTCATTTGCTGAACAATGGCCTCCTCAAAGACTTCCTTATGGATCGGTTGTATGCCGCCTTCATCCAGCTACCTTCATCAGGTCCTGCGTCGCATCTCGTTCAAGCTCTATCGTTTTTTTTTAAAGATTATGGAGTTTCTTGCCGGCTCTTCTCCATAAGACCCACTTTTTGGAACCTTGCAACTAGTTTTGACTTTTCAAACGTACCTTCTTTAATGGTCTAATTGAAATAAAACGTTTTGAATTTGACTTGACTTTGATTTCACGTGAGAACCTTTCTGCCCCAGCGGCCGTCAGTTCAACTAGTTATCTATGTGTACCGCCCGCTACCATTTTACCTTGCTAAACCTTTGAGCTGTGTTAGCAACTAGTTCTTTTATGGATCTCCTCATTTCAAGAAATGACAAGCATAGATCGCTCCTCGCCTAGTCATTGTTTCCCCATTCTCAATTTACAACCATTCCAAAATTTTAAGCATCAATGTCATCCACAAACAAAAACATAAAATGGCGCCCATATTTTAAAGTTGGAACACGCCATCGCCATTTTGAAATATTCTCTTTAACACAATTCCCATTGTTTGAACACACTCGATGGCCGATAAAAACTAAAGGACTTTTATGACGAAACGCAGGAAATCGTTCAGTAAAATAACAATGAACTTTATTGTCGATAATTTTGAAGTTTTGTAATTTGGTATTCTATTGGTTTCATTCTAAAAATAACCGGTATTCGAAACTATAATATTACCAAGTGAACTGTCTAAGCCTGCTCACATTAATATAAACAACTTTACTAAGGAACGGGGTTAGATTACAGTTCCTCACTGCTATTCAAAAAGGCATCTCGTCGTTTTTTTTTAGAAAAGCTTACTAGCAATGTGTGTTGCACATTACTAGTAGTCGTGTTAACCCCTCATGCTAAGCTAAATATGCTTGTATTACGAGTGGGTTCACGTCGGTAGTGCAATGGGTGGGTTTCGAACTGGCAACCACATGATCGCAAGTCCGACGCCCTAGCCATTAGGCTACCGCCGCTATTGCCTCATTAGTCTAGTGGTCCTGAGCGCGACTGTTACGCTAGATGTATTGGCTTCGATTCCCAGGTTGAGCAAATTGTTCTGAGGTATTCTATGAAATTCTTAGTAGCAGCTCGGAGTTGGGGATTTGAACTGAACTACTTACCAACACCGCACGTAGTAAAAGTTCCTTTTTAGACACATAAACATAACATATCAACGCCTTTATTCCTCGAAAGTGTAGGTAGAGGTGTCGTAATATACATCCGATGTTCGCCACGTCGCGGTTGATGTCCGCGAACCCGAATATCGAGCTGCTATTAATTATTTCATAGAAACATAATAACCGAATAACCACTTTGTCCGACCAGGGAATCGAACCCAGGACCACCGCAGCAGTCGCACTAAGGACCACGTAGACTAATGATACAGTTAAACCAGATATAAAACGCTATTAAACAAAGAAAAACACCATCACGTCGTGTTTGATTAAAACCTTTGCAGTGAGTTGTAAAGCTCTGCCATTCACCTTACGTTTCATAAAAGGAATCTAAAATTAAATCTCTCTAGATGTCTGGTGGCTGTTTACATTGACCGCTGCGCTTACACATTACCCACAACGTCAAAAGAAATAGTATTGACATTAGCTGGAAGTAATTACATTCTTAATACAGCGTGACAGTTTGGGACTAGAAGTAGGGCTTGAGATTTGGACCCGAATGGGCTCGAATGGGCCGGCTCGACTGGTGAGTCCTCACAGAAAACAGCCGTGAAACTACACTTACGTTATGTTTCGCCAAGTGAGTGAGGATACCGGAGGCTGAAAAAAAGTACTTAATAAAGAAAATAAATGGTAAAATGTTGTTGTTGCTCTAAGCGCGCTCGATAATTTTATAAAATACCCACCATATTTTAAAATACTTGTAGATTACACTATGGACTCATTAACTAATTAATATTAAGAATTGCTTTGTTTCTCATTTAGGTGAATTTGTAAATCTTTGAGAAATAAATAATATAACATACCATCACGTCTGTTTTCCCCGAAGGATTAGGCAGGGAGGTACTAATGTACACCCACAGTTCGCCGGTATGTTTAGGACTCATGTAATAGGGGGGCGAGCCTATTGCCATTAACTGGGCACAAATTCCAAACTTCCAGCTGTTAATGGTAATTTCATAGAAAAACCCAATAACACTTTGCTCGACCTGGGAATCGAACCCAGGAACTCGAGCGTAGCAGTCGCGCTTAGGACCACTAGGCTAATGAGGCAGTTTAAATAATAATAAATAGTTAAATAAATAAGAATAAACTGTAAAAGACAAAAACTCTCATAAAATCTACCCATTTCCTACCACTACTTTATTTAAAAGCCACAAACCACTTACTGGATCGAAATCTCCAAGATTTAGCATCCGAACGGTTCGACTAATGGATGGCCCCCGCGATCCGATGATCCTGGGCTGTTAAAACGAGATGGGATACTTGTACAGTGCTGAAAAATCGTAACCTATCTAGGTATTTGAGCGGCGAACTAGAACCTAGTCTTCATCAGTTTGGAGGACCTAAGATATTAGGTAATTTAAATTCTACTAGCCAGAGTATGTAATCCATTATGAGAAAGGGGAATTTCTCTAAATTCCACCTGAGCTGAGTATTTTGCATCTTCGCAATCTGAATTCAAAAATCATTTTTCGGTGATTCCATTTTGTGATATCATTACAATATATTGAATTGTTCACTTGATATATTGATTGGTAGGTAATTCGAAGACTACCATGTGACATTTATATTACACAAGCTTCTGCCCGCGACTAAAGTAGCCTATGTGTTATTCCAGACTATAATCTACCTCTATGCTAAATTCATTCAGATGCATTCAGCCGTTCTGGCGTGAAAGAGTAACAAACATCCATATAAGAGTAACAAACATCCATCTTAAGCGGCGGTAGCCTAATGGCTAGGGCGCCGGACTTGCAATCATGTGGTTGCCGGTTCGAAACCCACCCATTGCACTACCGACGTAAACCCACTCGTAACACAAGCATTTTAGCTTAGCACATCCACATTGCTAGTAAGCTTTTTTAAAAAAATATATATATATATATAAGTCAAAGTCAAATGGTTTTTTCAATTAGAACAGTATACAGGTACTTTTTGATTTGTCAAAACTATGTGCGCGGTTTCAAATAGTGGGTCGTATGGAGAAGAACCGGCAAACAACTCCATAGATACTCCTTTAGAATACATCAATACCTACATCCTAACAAATTTTCACGTTTATAATATTAGTAAGATTGAGATCAGATTGGAATTACATTTTCTATCGATATATAACTACTGAAATACTATTACGCACGGGTTAGGCAGCGGTTTTTGCTTAGCGGCAGAATATTTAGTACCAAAGCGAACTTAGCAGCGAAATTCTACCCAAGAATATTTTTTTTGGGTACGAGAATTCCTTCTGTCTTCTAATCAGCATAGATTCATACACTATGTTTTCAAATGAACAATACGAACAAACACATCCTGCTTTCCTTTCTAAAATCAACATAAAATATGTAGTTTCATGTCTTGCCTATCACCTACTTTTATTACCGCTGTAAAAATAGTGACTTTGTTGATAAAATATGTGGGTGGCATTCTTATAGTATTCTAAGTTAACTTTGTCTGTGATTTTACTAGGTATCACGACTGTATTCCCTGGAGAGTTCGGCAGAGGTGTACAAATGACACCCATATATCTCCGGTATGTTTAGGTCCCTTGTAATAGGAGGCGAGGCTATTGCCATTAACCGAGCCCAAATGCCAACAACAAACCAACAAATCCCCAATATCAAAATCTTAATTTCTGGACTTCTGCATACAAATTTAATCTGTGAGCTCTTGTGTCTTGCTAGAGCAGACTCAGACTCTTGAATTTAACTCAAAATTCCACTACAAGGAAATCCGAAAAAAAAACAATGGGAAAAACGGATGTTATCAACAACATATAAAGCCTTTTATTTCGTAACAACAAAACAGCTATTCAAATACACCATTTGCAATTGATTGACATTCATGAGCTGCTGGTGGTCCCTGAGGAGATGGCGTGACGGTTCCTAAACGTCCCCATATCCCATAAGGCAGAGGAGAAATGCTTGCCTTTGAAGACAATTGAAAGTAAGAAATGGAGTAATAACGTTTGCTCTAGAAATATTTCTCTGCGGAAAGTTACGAGTTGTGGAGGTCGTTGCGGGAGATGAAATGATCACACAATGAATCCTTAATCAATGATATAATCGAAATAAAACTATTTTTTACGGATTTTATCTTGTTGTATTAATTTTATTTAATTCCCGACGTTTCGGATCCTTTACAGCATCCGTGGATGTCAAATACCGCCGTTCCAGAAAGTCTGCAGTTTGTGAACATACCCTAGACAAGACCCAGCAATACATCAGATTAGATAAACCACAAGTCCTCGCAAAAGAAAACCGATTCCTACCTAGAATTATTCGTAAGGCTATTGAAATTAAAAAAACACCCAAATTTCAATAGAGAAGATGGTTGGGTCTTACCAGCTGCTTGGAACCCCATTATAGAATCTATTAAGGCCGTACCCTGACCAAATAACCTTGAGCATTCGTTCCCTCTTTGCCGCACCCCACCTCTATAATACTTCGTAAAACACTACTAGCGCCGTCTGGCGAACACCTTACGAATATAAGTAAAAACCACAGACCTCAGAATTGACAAAGGTGATATTCAATAAAAAAATATTTCTTTATAATAAACGTTTATTGGTACACCTAATTATTTTTTGTATAATGAATTCAGTGACTACAAAGTCCATGAATACATACTTCCAACTTTTATTCTAATACAAGTATTGATGGTACTCTATAGTAAACGTTATGCGGTGTTTATTTTATACTTAGTCTTTACTGAAGGTTAGTTACCTGTTAGCTAGAGTTATGTAGACGGTGACTGAAATAGGTAGAAAAATTAAATAACGAAGTAAATTTTATCATCATTTATTACTTATTTAAAAAAAGTACCTAGCGGAATTGCAAACGTGGTACATACCGTCGTACCGACATCTAAACACTAGGTTTTAAAAATTTGATGAATTTGGGGGTTAACGACTGACGACGATTGTTGTCATCACATGAAAAATGATTTCTTTTTTATCGTGTTTAAATATCGATATCCCTCACGTCTGTGATAAAAGTAGTAAAATAAAACAACGAAGTCAATTTTATTATTAACTAGCTGACCTGACAGACGTTGTCCTCTCCAAGTTTCAACTAACTACCTTGAAAAATCTCATAGAAAAAAGGATTCTGGTGTTCCATATTTTTAATACACTTAGCGCCATTGATTTATTTTACATTACATAGTTTAAAAAAGAAGTTGATGTCTTCCGCATAGTGATGGGATTACGGGAATCGCTCTCGCATGCTCCGCGATCCCATAAATTTCCATTAGGTGTTGCTGTGCATCAGAATGGTTATCTTATGATCTAAAAAGATTATTTATTTTAAAATTAATCAAATCTTAAATATTTACAAACAAAAATCAATATTAACAATTACTGAAACACGCAGATAACTGAATCAATGTGAATGTGTCTTTAGTTTCATAAATCTGTGGCACAGGCATGTTATACGAACATTTGTGCGAAGATTCAATTTTTTTTTTGTAAGTATATTTAAAATAAAATGTATGATAAAGATGAGACGTTATGACTTCACTAATTACTCACATCTTAGACCAGTAATTAGTAGGTTTATAGTAGAAAGGTATTTTGTTGAGAATCTTTAGATGTTGTTGGTGTTTCATCTTGACTATTACGGCTTGTTCTTTTAGCCCAGCTACAAAATAAATAATTGACAAATAAATTGCATTGCTTATAATTTTAAGAAATAATGATTAAATAATAAACATAAAACATACATACCATCACGCCTGTATTCCCCGAAGGGTTAGGCAGAGGTGTACTAAGGTACACCCACAGTTCGCCGGTATGTTTAGGTCCCATGTAATAGGAGGCGAGCCTATTGCCACTAACCGGGCACAATTTCCAAACTCCGAGCTGCTACTGAGAATTTCACGGAAAAACCCAATAACACTTTGCTCGACCTGGGAATCGAACCCAGGACCTAACTAACAGGACAGGACTAACGAGGCAGTCAATTCAGTTAGTTTTTAATATAATATTTTTTAACTAATAAATAATTAATTAAATTACTACTTAATTAATTAATTATAATTACTAAAATTAGTTTTACCTATTTACTATAATTTTAAATAATAGTAAATAGGTAAATTATTTAACTGTCATTTATTTTACCCTCGTTCGCACATGCGCTATTTCTCCGCGGCTATTTTATTTGGCGCAATGGATTTTCAACGCAACCTTTAGCGCGAAGAGTCGAGATTCCAACAGTGTGTTCATTCCACGCGCTCGAATACATCTATTGGATTCTGAACGCTCGGCTCAAGACCGAGCGTTGAAAATACATTGCGCGATAAAATCCTGCCGTGATATTTTTACGTTCTCACGAACTTTGGCTTAGAACTCATTACTAACACATGGATGAATGTCCGAAATAAAGATTATTTTATTTATTTATTATTAGAAAATAAATAAGTAGGTACGACGAGACTGCTTACCGAGCTTCGTTCATCATCATCACTTTTGCACGACCTTGCCGCACAACTTTCTTGTACTTAGGCATATTCACCGTTTATACAACAATAGCGTCTTTTCGCAAACTCAATAGTTCTATTATACACACACACAAAGCGTCCTTTCGCAGTAAATAAAACCATAAATAACTAATACAAAAACTATAAGTAACCAAAACAAACGTCAATAACAAAAACAATCAATAAACTAATATTATTTTTAGGTAGGTACTTATGTGACTGAATGTGTGAGGCGACGCGGTCCGGTGACAAACGACACGTGTTTCACCCTCGGGACCTTGCGGCACACTGAATCAAATATACATATTAATCTATGCACTGAATCTCAAGCCCCAGCGCAAAATATATAGTAGCAAAATTAGAATAAAATCTTTATAAAATAAAAGATTGCTCTTTAAAAAGAAATATTTCTAGGATAATGTTCATTATTAAATTGCCTATCCTATAGTGTAAGTAGCAAATCAAAATATTGGCTACTTTGCGAGAAGATGCATTTAATAAATAATTATTTTTCATTTATGTGGTTTCGTTGCGAGGTGTTTAATTAAACATTACTACGTTACTACTACGTAAACTAAAAATTAAATCTACCACTTTGGAGTCAAGATTATGGAGAATTTTAATATATTTTTTGTTAGTAGATATTTCTTTTGGATAAAGAGTAGATAGCTCCAGAAAACTGCACAAAAAATGACTAGCGCTACGTTTTGCACGGGGACGCGCCTTAAATCTAAATCCAAGACCAAAACTGCAAGACCAAAGGATAAGGTGAGTTCGTTCTGCGTGAATCGGATCACTAATAATTAACAATAATGTAAGGTAGCTGTTAGTAATTTTATCATTAAGACGTCCAACACCTCATTTTACCCGTGACCATGGATGCTGTAAAGGATTTGAAACGTCGGGAATTAAATAAAATTATTACAACGCGATAAAATCCGTAAAAAATAGTTTTATTTCAATGTCTAATATTCGCGTAAGTGTCAGAAACACGTACAATGATATAATGTTCGTTTAACAATATTAGATGAAGTTAAGAACAATATTAGGTGAAGAAAGTACTTGAGTGAGAGCGCGCCGGTATGCAACGTCTCGTTGGCTTTGTATTTCATTGTGTCTCCCCCCCCCCGCGCCCCGCCTCCTCTTGGTAGTAGTGACGCAGTGCGCAGCGGACAAGACTCACCCATAGAGGCCATAGATGGCGTTAACACGAGTAGATACTTATGCTCGCAAAACATGCGATGGAAAGAGAGAACATCTTCCGCCTCTCCTCTGATCTGTTGTACATAGTCATAGACAAATCATTAGCCTCTTTATGAGCTGTGGGAACCTAAGTCCATCGCTCTATCAGATAAAAGCCCCAATAGGCGACATGCCTGTTTGCTGCACGAGCTTCTACTCGTAGAAGGTGAGGGAAGACTTTTTAAGGGATCGGGGGTCATATGAGCAGACGGATCACCTAATATTAAGCGATTTCTGCCGCCCATGGACACCCGCACCAGAGGAGTCACAAGTGCGTTTCCCGCCTGTTAAAGGGGTTTGGGCCTCCGGTATCTTCACTTACTCGGCGAAAAACAACGTAAGCATTGTTTCACGCCGCTTTTCTCTGTAGCCGTGATGTTGCTCATGTCGAGCTGGCCCATTTGTGCCAAATCTCGGATCATAATGACTAGTCTACAGCCGTTGGGTTTTTAGTCTGTTAGTTATTTCAAGTATTAGGCAAATATAAAGCATATGTGTGTGATCATTCCATTAGTTTTGTACTCTGTGTCTTCACGACAATCGACTAAGTCACTTGGGACAGCGGGGGACTTAAAATGGCCTATTTATTACCCTCAGGCTTCAGAAAAGCCTCGCTTCCTTGAAATCGACATTGATGTGTAATATCGTCCATTTTAGGAATTAAACAACATCTTATTACGCTGTAGGTACCCTAAGATAATGTGCTAACGTTATTCATGGCTATTAGGAATGATACGGTTAAATTAGATACTAAACTGCCTCATTAGCCAAGTGGTCCTGAGCACGACTGCTACGCTAAAGGTCCTGGGTTCGATTCCCAGGTCGAGCAAAGTGTTATTGGGTTTTTCTATGAAATTCCCAGTAGCAGCTCGTAGTTTGGAATTTGTGCCAGGTTAATGGCAATAGGCTCGCCCCCTATTACATGGGACCGAAACATACCGGCGAAATGTGGGTGTACATTAGTACGCCTCTGCCTAACCCTTCGGGGAATACAGGCGTGATGGTATGTTATGTTGTTAATTAGATACTATCTCTTTGGTATGCGGGATTGATTCCCGATCTAGGCAAAATTACAAATGTAATTTTATTTATAACGCTCGTTTCTGTAGTAATATGTTTCTAATCTCGAAAAAAGAAGAATCCAGAGTGAAAAAAGAAAATCATAGCTGCCTTGCCAATTTAACGACACCATAAAAACAGCCATAATGTGGTGTTATCACGTATAAGTTTATGGTGGAGGAACGAAAATTATTTTTGCACCGATTTACGATAAAAGGGATAAAAAAAATATCTTTCTTAAAAAGAAACATTGCCCGAAACATTGGTGACGTACCCGTAGGACCTCCTAGTTTGGACCTCGTCTACAAAGATTACCCTTTGGACCTCTTTGTACCGTTTGGACCTTCAAACTTGGATTTTGTCTATACTTGAGTGCCTATTAGACCCTCTATTAAGCAACGTGTTCTGTTGGACCTCATTATGTTCTCCTGTATCGTGGGTGCTTTTACAACACACAAATTCTCATAAACACAAACACCCAGATCCTAATTAAATAATAATACATTATTAGGCACTACACATAAGAATCCACAGCCTAAATTTATTACCAGCTGGTTGGAACCCCATCATAGAATCAATTAAATCTAAATCCAAGCCCAAAGGATACGGTGAGCTCGTTCTGCATGAATCGGATCGCTAATAATTAACAAAAATGTAAGGTAGCTGTTAGTAATTTAACATTAAGACGTCCAACACCTCAGTCTACCCGTGACCATGGATGCTGTAAAGGATCCGAAACGTCGGAAATTAAATAAAATTAATACAACGCGATAAAATCCGTAAAAAATAGTTTTATTTCAATTTCGTTAAATATAGGCTCTTTGCTGGGACATTTTCCGTTCCAGTGCTAATCTTATTTAGGTACGTGTGAAGCAAATGAATGAAGCAATCACACATACAAAGAAACAATCAAATGTATAGATCAAGAATCATGAAAAGACTTTTAGCGATAAAACCGCACATTGTACCATATTCTATGATTGATAAACTTATACTTGACATTTATTGTTATTTTTTGTATTTCTAATATCACTTTTTGTGATTTTTTTGCATTTTCCATGCTAATTTTATAAAGTTATTTAGTGAAGGAAAAATTCGACTCGAACGAAAATTAGCATGGAAAATGCAAAAAAATCACAAAAAGTTAGTTATCAGGTATGGTAGCATCGTACGACAGAGAACTAACCGTAAGGTGTCATGTCGGTTGAGAGGCAAAGTAACTTGCCTTTCAATAGATGTTACTGACGTCACCTTTAAGACGTAAGTTCAGTATGTGAAGGCACATTTCGACATGGCAGGTGGGACTCGCGGTGGCTTAGTGGTCATAGCGTCTGGCGTACCTAGCCAGAAGACGCAGGTTCGAATCCTGCCTGCGAATCGAATTTTTCCTTCACTAAATAACTTTCTAAAATAAGTTATTTATAGTCTTGGGTTTGCTAACTGTCGTAGTTGTTGAGGACTAAATGTATGTCTTTTCATTCGGGACAATAATTATTGTCCTAAATAAATATTATTAGTAAAGTGATGGCCTGAAGCACAGGTTTGAATAAACCTAGTTCAGGCAGGTCGAATCTTACAATGTTCATTGAGACAATATTCCATGCACCATTAATTTTAATGTTTTAGTTATAAATTCCAAACTCCGAGCTGCTACTGGCAATTTCATACAAAAACCCAATAACACTTTACTCGACCTGGGAATCGAACCCAAGACTTCACACTCAGAACCACTGGGCGAATGAGGCTGCAGTTATATGTACATAGTAGCAATATAATAGGTTGATGATGATCAATTCTACAAAGCGATTCACTCCACTGTATGCACAACAGAGGCGTAAACAACATTTAACACAATCTTTTGATTAGCCTTTATTAAAACTATTTATATGATTTTTTCTTGTTTAAATATAAATATGTGTACTCATTTTATAAAAGTTTTTGTAAAAAGTTTTATTAATAAATTTATTTATTATCATTATTTATTATTATCTCATTGGCGAGGTCCTTCAAAAAGGTCAGGTGCGTAATACTCGCAACCGGCGCGTATGTATGAGAAGATGAATGTGGCAGAAGCAAAAGAAGTATGCAAGAATCGTAGCAAATGGCGGTCCATAGTTTCTGCTTACCCCTGTGGGAGAAAAGCGTGAGTGTATGTATGTATCTATCTATCTATGAAAAATTCAAACTTCCTTAATACCTACCACAAAATATAGGCCCAAACAAAAACCTACTCAACACAAACAAACTAACAATTTACGAACTTTCAGCTGTTCGTAAATATGTAGTTAGTTTGTTTGTTAAAAGTTATTTTTCATACGAACTTTGACCGAAAGTTAACGATAATTCAGTTTTAATATCTATCGAATTACAAACTAGGAACTTATAATAATAGTATGGAATGTTGAAAAGTTTGACGTTACAATCGAACACATAGAATGTAAAAGGGTTGGTTACATAGTTACCATCACGCCTGTATTCCCCATAGGGTTAGGCAGAGGCGTACTAATTTACACCCACAGTTCGCAGGTATGTTTAGGTCTATGTAATACGGGTCGAGCCTATTGCCATCAACCGTGCAGAAACTCTAAACTCTGAGGTGCTACTGGGAATTTCATAGAGAAACCCACTAACACTTTGCTCGACCTGGGAATCGAGCCCAGGACCTCTAGCGTAGCAGTCGCGCTCAGGACCACAAGGCTTATGAGGCAAACCCTTTTATAAGGCCGGCAATGCACTTGCGACTCCTCTGGTGTCGCGGGTCTCCATGTGTGGTGGTATCGCTTACCATCCGGTGATCCGTCTGCTAGTTTGGCCTACTATGCCATATATTTTTTTATAAATAATAGTATTATATACACACTGAATATTTTAACAAAAAAACACTGAAGCAATCCAAAATTGAAGCGAATAAATGCTCCCTGAAGTCAAAGCCGGCGTAAATAATGCATGTGTGAATATTTTAAAGTTTCATCCATCCCTGAGCACATGAGTGTGGATGTCTAGATTTTCTAGAATCTAGATTATTCTGAGCCAAAAACCCTGTCTGATGCGCCGTGAAATAGAATGCCTTAGGCTTACAATGTCTGCGTACTAAGTATTGTGCTTAGAATGGAGACGAGACCTTTATATTATATATTTTGTGTACGGAGGTAGGTTTAAGCTTTATTTTCTTGTATTGTTGTAGAACAGTGATGCCGCGTAAAGTTTGTACTTAACTGTTTATGGGATAGGGGAGCAAACGAGCAGATGGATCACCTGATGGTAAGCGATAACCGCCCCCCACCATAGGAGTCGCAAGTGCGTTGAACGCCTTTTAAAAGAGTTTGAGCCTTTTAAAACTGTTAGGAAAAAAAATGGATACGCTTTCGAAAATGTGTAAATTCAAAATCAGATGTTTTATTCAATTAGACAGATGTACTTTTGATTACTTATTCATACATTTATGTATTTGAAAACTAGTTGCACGGTTCCGAGTAGTAGTTCATATGGAGAAGAACCGGCAAGTAACTCCTAAGGGCACGGTTGAGCATGAATTGCCCCAAAAAGTAAAGTATTTTGGACGAAATGTTAGAGCAGGAGCCAAATTAAGGGTATTGGAATTGTATCGAGTTTGTTGTATACACACCTTAATATTATTAATCAAGTGCTTGCCCTGAGAAAATCACCAATAATTAAAAGTTCTATTTGAGCGTAAGTAAACAATTTAACGCGCCGTCTAGTTAAAAAAAATTAACACATTTATTTATGAAAGAATTACAGAAAAGAATATCATATATTATTTATGACATTATTTCTACATAAATTATATTAACTAAGCAATAAGTATATAGAAAATAATCAAGTCGCCCAACTTTGAAAAACTTAGTCATGATTTTTTTCCTCAACGCCGACGATATCGATACTGTTTTGACAACCCAAAAGAAGAAAAAAACAATGAAACAATATTTTTATAGAGCAGGTAAAGTAAACAAAATCAGTTAGGGTACTTCCTTGGAGATTTATTGTGACCCTGAAGTTCAAAATCAGCGAAGCAATTGTGTAAATAGTTTGGCAGGGGTCGAATACACGGTGTATTTCTCTAGGGACCGAAGGTGCATCGCTATCGAACGCTACGATACTAGTGATGGGACACAGTCGATGAAGATATCGATAATGTGTATTTTTTTGTTCAATTTCCAGCTATGTACATACCTAAATAACATCAGCTTGATTATGTTCTTCTGCTGGGCAGTGGTAATTTTTCAGTTTGACAGGGATGTAGGCGATAGTCTTCTACGCTGTTTTATTGCAGATTAGCAGACGATACACTCGTTTAAGCCCCTAAGATGTTTAGGTCACATTACGATGTTTTCCTTCACTGTTAAAGAAAATTACAATAATCTTTTAATCTATATATACATTTGAACTATTTACATGAATTTATCTTGTTTCAGAAAATTTTGTCATCCTTCTCGTTTTACCCATATCTTTACTGAAATGAGAATGGTTTCAAACGATAGCCTATTCTGAATCAAATATTCTAATTCTGATACTATAAATTTACGTCTATCATAGTTACTTGGTGAGGGATGTTTTTGGCGCGCGGCCCAATGAATAAGTCAAGCTTACTAAGGTTAGAATTTCAATATAAGTAGCCGATTGATGAGGCCGAGACTTTGTAACTTATTCCTAATCAGAATAATTTAGAATTATCCCAATATATGTTAAAATACAACTTTGCGTGTCAAGGTCTTTTTTTTGTAGTGCGGAAAGTTGCTTGGGGAAGTGGCAGAGTATGTCGGGCTTGTACCGACTAAAACCGTACTTGTACTGACTATGCCTACTTGCCTTCCTTTGCTTTATAGTCATAGCCAAGGGTTTCGTGACCTTCACCACGACTATGACTGCGTTCGTCGTTGACTGTTCGTTCGTTCGTTTTTATATCGATATCTGGGCACAGCCTGCACATCACTATCATCCCCTTGTCTGCAGTGCGACGATTTCTTTTCAAGCATTCAGGTAACAGACTAATGTTTATAGGAACAAAGAGAACAATTTAGAGCATTGTAAGACGATCTAGAATGGACTTTGTGCACCAATATGTCTCGTTCGAACTTACATTACAAAAGTAAATTGGTTACGCCTTATTGAAATTTCGAAGAAAATTGCTGGTTTAAAAGAGAAGTTTTTGATTTATCTATAATAAGATCGTAGTTTATTAAATTCAATTGTTATCAGCACATCAAGCTGCATGATTCTCACATTATAACAACTAAATTGTAAAATAAATCAATGTTATAATCTTTGTTGAAAGGAGTATCTATGGAGTTTCTTGCCGGTTCTTCTCCATAAGACCCATTATTTGGAACCGCGCACCTAGTTTTTGACATTTCAAAAGTACCTGTATTACTGGTCTAATTGAAATAAAACATTTGACTTTGACTTTGACTATATTTGATTTAATTTCGGGGTATTTTTCTATATTAAGCAAGTAGGTACCTACACAAAGGTAAGCAGGACTAAGGAATATCATAATAGGGTATTACATCTTTTTTTGAAAACTGTTTTAAATTAATCCTTAGATCGTAATGAACCAGTAGAATTTTTATTTCAGTTTTATAAAACCGAAAAATGCCTTAAAAACTAATTTTAATTTATGATTTTGAATTTTCGCGCGGTAACGCTAGCCGCCATGCTACTTCGGCTCGTGACGTCACTTCGTTAGTAAACAATACAACTGCAAAAGACCAAGTAACGTCAAGTAACTATCGGAGTGACATCACGTCGGAATCCATTATGGCGGATGGCGTTTTAGACATTTAAAAAACAGATTAAAAAAGACGATTTTTGAAATTGAATTATAAAATTTACAATGCAGTTTTATAAATAAACACTAACGTTTCCCTTTAATTTTAAAAAAATCTAACGTAATCATGAATTTTTATATATTTTCTTACATGGTGTAAAATACCCTATTAGTGGTTTATATGATAAACCATATCCGTCAAACATTTTATTTAAGTAGGTAATACCTTTTCGATAACAGCCCTCGTGGTGTTTACGCCTACTTATTTTATTTTAGCCTGGCAAACCTGAATTTTAATGTTATTTCTTATATGCCAATAAAACATTTAAAAAAAATGTTATTCGTTTTACCTTTTTTTGCAAATTTATTCTGTCTGTCATTCTAACTGTCATACTAAGTGTCACTCTGCTGTCGTTCAACTCACTGTGATTTTCCCACCAAATATTAAAATAGCTTGATAAAGATTACTAAATTCTTTTCATTGTGTCTAACACGTGAATATTTTCAAATAATATATTCTTCGTGAAATAAGGGTATCATTACAGTTTTTTTTTTTTTTTTTTTATTGTTCTGGCTCCATCGGTAACTTCGATGATTTTGCCAATGTCAAGGTAAGTATGAGAAAGTAATTATCGTAAACTGTTACACAACTATTGATCAGTGTTTGTAGCATCCATTACAGTTGAACAATGTTGTAAAGTAAACTTAAAATGACACATGGTTCTTTGACCCTAAAAAGCATAGTTTCAATACAATTAACCCTATCGTACCGTTCAAAGTTGTCACAGGAATTATAAATCAAAGCACTACAAAGGTCTATTCTAGCTTATAAATTACAGGTTAAGGCCTATTTCAACTGAAAAGGTAAAGTCAACACGTTTAACCTGAAAAATTGAAGAGGGAGAACTATTAGCTATGAATCCTTTGTCTGCTAAGTGACGTGTTATTCAATAATAAAATGTCACTGAAAGTAGGCAGAGAGCTAATGACAAACAAAAGGTATTTTTTTTAAACTAACGATACATTTAAATAAACATACACATACATACATATCGCCGGTATTCTCCAAACGGAGTTCCTATGCAATAGGGGACTATTGTCGTTAATTGGGCTGTAGGTAATCTAATCTCCGAGCTGCTACTGAGAATCTCATGTAAAAATGGTGAATCGATTTTCTTGTAAAGATTCGTTTGGAGAATTAAATCATGCTAACCTTTTCCCAAAAAGTCCTTTGTGATGTAAGTGAAACCGCGTGCAGTCTAGTAAAAAAATAGAAGCAATTTTATTTTAAAAAAACATTTCTGCAACATAAATATTTGCAATTAGAAGAAGCATGCTTATTTATAATAAAAATTTAATGTCATTTAATAACATTAGTAAGTTTAATTACTTAAGCATTTCTAAGTTCAACATATACCTAATTTACAGTCTTCTATGAGACCTATGAGCTTAAAATTTCATTGTTGATTTTTTATACCTAAGGTTTGCGGCCCCTGCCTCAGTTTACATAGTAAATTGTTGGACTCATCGATACATGTACAGTCGGGGTCGTAAATCTCTGAAGGCTTACAGATTATGTGCGGGGGAGACACATATCTATGTATAATATCTCGTAGGTTGTTATGTGAACTGATAAACAATGTCCAAAATGACATTTCTCATGATTTATATTTTGGATCTGAAACTGTTTTTTTAACCGTGTTATATTTTTATTTCTGTGGACAAAGTAAGCCATGTAATTCCTTATGAATTTATAGTGAATCTGAATCTGATCCCTCTCATGCTTAACTTTATAGGTTAATTTATGAGTCTCAGCGATGTTCCCTAAATTTCAGGATAGCTTTTCATTAGGACTCAGTACTCCCTTCCATGTGCCGATTAGTTGATGGTTGGTTTTAGTACCTAGGTAAGAATCCATTGCTCCCCAGTCTTATCCCCGAAAAGTGGCTTTAAGTAAGATAATTTCTAATCCAGTATATAATTTACGGTCAAATGAATGTCTTCCTATTTCTAAATACAGGATTATAAAAATGGTATGAGTATGGAGTTAAGTTTTATCGTAAATTACCTTTCATTGCAACGTTTTTTTAAAAACCTAGTATAATTTAGCTCGACCTGGGAATAAAACTTGGGAACTCACAATCAACAGCCACGGTTACTACTAGACAAATGAGATATTATTATATTTGCTACAAAAAAAAATATTTAATAAAAATCTGTGGTAAATGTTTTGTGAGCGACTGTACCGCATGAATATATTATTGCATCTAACCTCGATAACTAGCGCTAACACAATGTGGTCACTATTGTGCCTAAGTACCCTTAGAATAGGCTAGGAGCTAGCAATATTACTTTCAAATATTCATTAATTTTGAAAGATGAAAATATTTCATGAATAAGAGACATGATTTTATCTTAACTAATAATTATATTTATTTAGAATAATAAATAAGAATTTAGTATAAAAATGCCTAAACTTTTTAGTTTTTCTACATACTTAGGTACTTAAGTAGGTACAAAAAAAAATCTACTTATCAATATTAAGCAAATCCATTAAAAAGCTAAATAATATTACCGTGTTACTATTTGATAAAAAGCATTAATCAATTAAAACTTACATCTTTTTAAAAAGCTATAAATTTGTTTCATATAAATAAAATCTCCTATTATAAGCATTCAAACAAAAACTGACAACCCTTGCTATATTTTTTGTGTAACATCTGTTTGGGTACACGGCCGTGTCCCCTGCCAAGTTCCTGCCAAGGTCTCCTGTTACCTAAGTTTGAAGAGTTGGTAGTGTTTTTCGACGGTGGTACTTAATTTCTTAGTAAAGTCACTTTCCGAATTGGCAAAGTAATTCCTAGCTAAGTAAATAAGGCAATGATATGATTCTTTTAAGACTTTTTTTGTGTGAAAAATCTCAAATTATTTATTGTTAAAAAAAGCGCTTTTACAGAAAAAAAACCAAGAAATGCCTTACATTATGCTTTTAAAAATAATATCTTATGTCAGTTTACAACGTAATTTACAAAATTAATTTAAGTGAAAATATCCGATTTTGACATTACTTATTAAAACAAATGCCGGTACATTATGTACTTCATAGTTTTTATTAAATGAGGTATTAACTTGACCATTTTTACGCATTTTAATTAGATAGGTAATAAGTCATTTGAATATTAGATTAATGTCAAACAAACAAGATTAATTCTTCTCCAAATTGTAAATATTTAATTTTGTAACCCATAAATCTACGATGGGGTGACATAATAAGTTACAATAATATGTAATGCGTAGTCATTACACACGGATGCATAAAATGGACAACCTAAAAATATAGCAATAACCATCTTCAAAGTAATTATTGAAGTACTGTAAGCGTGGGTTTTGGAATTGGAATTCAAATAGATGTGCTTTATACATTGTACGTAGTTATTTTTATCTAAAAATTAAACCATGAATTTGGGCATTAAAACATAATATAAAAATCTTCAATCTATCTTTATAATAGTTAATTTGAAAATATCAGGCCCTATAAAGTTTTTCTAGAATTTTGATCTTTAAATATTTGGGAAGAAGTCGCCGGAGTCTGTCACACAGTTTATAGTTATACTAACACAGCCACTGCCATTAACTCTATCGTAGTAGATATTATACTAAAAAGTAGTCTCTTAGTTTCGACCCTTTTCTACTCAAAGAATATTAGAATATTGAATTGGTACTGAAAAGATGATCAAAATATAATTCCACACTAAAAAAAGATCGAATGTTGACAACTATGACATTGAGATTAAATTGGAATTATATTTACAATAACATACCATCACGCCTGTATTCCCCGAAGGGTTAGGCAGAGGCGTACTAATGTACACCCACAGTTCGCCGGTATGTTTAGGTCCCATGTAATAGAGGGCGAGCCTATTGCCATTGCCATGGAATTATATTTGATTTTTTTAAGTAGATATCAACTCTAATTTATCCTTCTTTTGCCGTGCCTTATATGTAGTCGTATAATATGTATGAGGTTTCAAAATAAATAAAACCTCGTTCAGCTCATCATCTTTCTCGTCCGTGAGTATCACATAGGTATAACGTTAGTGTTAATAAGGAGTTTGCCCATACATCATGCTTGCGCCATAATTAAATGTTAAATCACTTTTATTCACACGGTAAATCAGCTCTGAACTTTTATTTATACGATGAACCACCACTGACTGCAGTTATTTACGTTAAAAGTAAAATGTTTAACCTTATAGGTACTTTGTTTTTAATAGTTTTAGATAGGTACAAAGACAAAATTTCATGTGTTTGTAAAACTATAACTTAAAACCATAGCTTTTTTATAATAACTGCAATCTAATAACGATTTGTTAGATTGTAGACGGTTTTTTTACTGCCTGAGAGATGTCCTGAGTTTGATTGCCAGGTCGAACAAAGTATTGCTATGAAATTTTCAGTTGAAGCTCGCGCGGAGCCTGGATTTGAGCCCGGTTAATGGCAATAGGCTCGCCCCCTATTACATGGGACCTAAACATACCGGCGAACTGTGCGTGTACATTAATATTATTTTGTGTTATAAATGTAGATGGTATGATTTTGTTTCGTAAGGAATAAATTAGTTTTCTTTCTTTCTTTTTTAATACCCTGTTTATCTAACCCTGGGAATACAGGCGTGTTGGTATATATATTTTTTTCATTGAAGTATATTTTTTTCTGGTGTTAAGAGTGGATTTTGCCTAGCATTGTGGCTAAAAAAAATATATTTCAGCTTCAATAGTCATATGTTTTAACAAAATAATATGCCTTTGGAACTAAAAACACTTTTTTTATAATAATGTATCTCGTTTTATTTACATGGCGTAGAATTGGTAGGTAGTATTTTTTTTCTTAATGTAAGTAGGTAATAAGTATTCACGTAAGTCTTAAAAACCAGTATAAAATAAAACGCCAAGCCTCTGTCTACCCCAATGGAAGACAAAAAATATATGTATTTATCAGGTCAATAGTATAGGAACTTATAAAGGACGAACAAACAAAAAAAAAGTTTTGGTGAAGGAAAAATTCGATTCGCAGGCAGGATTTGAACCTGCGTCTTCTGGCTAGGTACGCCAGACGACCGCGAGTCCCACCTGCCATGTCGAATTTTCCTTCACTAAAATAACTTTATAATCTTAGCATGAAAAATGCAAAAAAAAAACACAAAAAGATAAACAAATAAAATGTTCGTTTTTATAGATTTTAATCCTCGCAGAAGATTTATTTTATAGTTTTGTACTTTAAACTTCTAAGGCCCACTTGCACCAACTTTTAAATGTATTTAAATTGTATTTAAACACCAAATTTCGAAATTAATTTTTGAAAAATTGTGTTTAAATATAATTTAAACATATTTAAGAAGTTGGTGCAAGTGGCCCTAAGTTTAAAAACATAAATAAATTAAAATCTAACTGGGATATATCTGTCGACTACCAATTATAGATATCGTAAACCGTTTGGTTTATCCGCACTTAACATCTGTTAATTAGTGGAGTTATATTTAACTGTGAAATGAGTTTGTTGGTTTAAATTTAAACAGTAATGCCGTACGTATTAGTTATGTAAGGGGGTCGTTAGTTTCTGCTTTAAGCTTGTGATTTAGTTTACCATGGGTGTGCCATGCTTCGGCACGAATGGGCCGGCTCGAGCGAAGTGATACCACAGCCTCACAGAAAACCGGCGTGAAACAACACTTACCTACGTTGTGTTTCGCCGAGTGAGTGAGGATACCGGAGGCCCAAAATCTTTTAAAAGACGGGCAAGGGCAACGCACTTGCGACTTCAACTTGCGACTTTGCGGTAATCGCCTACCATCAGGTGATCCGTCTGCTCGTTTGCCCCCCTATCCCATGAACAAAAGGCTTGCATATATTGTATATCATAACATACCACCACGCCTGTATTCCCGCAACGGTTAGGTTGAGGAGTACTAATGCACACCCATATTTCGCCGGTCTGTTTAAGTCCCATGTTATAAGGGGCCAACCTTTTGCTATTACCCGCTCAGAAATCCAAACTCCGAGCTGCTTCTGAGAATTTGGCAGGCCAGGTGACGTCTCCTGCAGCTCATTTTTGTTGGCTCTCAGGGGAAAGCTGACTCATGAGAGTCAGCTTTCCCCCGACAGCAAAAATCAGAACACACATAGAGGTAGAGCCAATCAGACCCCAGGGATCTTGCCACGCAAGCAAATATAACTCCGCGTGGAATAGTTACTTAGTCTTAGCGTGATTATATATAGCCTATAGCCTTCCTTAATAAATGGGCTCTCAACACTGAAAGAATTTTTCAAATCAAGCCAGTAGTTCCTGAGATTAGCGCGTTCAAGCAAACAAACAAACTCTTCAGCTTTATATATTAGTATAGATAGATAGAGTATAGATACGTCCAAAGATCTGTGCAAAGTAATTTTAAAGAAAAGACTGAAAACCAAATTGTTATGTTCTTAAATTATTATGTTCTGTATAATTTATTTATGTATATACATAAAACACATCTATTACTTAATTACTTATTACTTAATCTATATCTATACTAATATATAAAGCTGAAGAGTTTGTTTGTTTGTTTGTTTGCTTGCTTGAACGCGCTAATCTCAGGAACTACTGGTCAGATTTGAAAAATTCTTTCAGTGTTAGATAGCCCATTTATCGAGGAAGGCTATAGGCTATATATCATCACGCTACGCGGACGAAGTCGCGGGCAGAAGCTAATATTATCTATACTAATATATAAAGCTGAAGAGTTTGTTTGTTTGTTTGTTTGCTTGAACGCGCTAATCTCAGGAACTACTGGTCCGATTTGAAAAATTCTTTCAGAGTTAGATAGCCCATTTATCGAGGAAGGCTATAGGCTATATATCATCACGGGCAGAAGCTAGTAATAAATATGTCTAAGAGCGCCATTATAGCCAACCAACTGCTGTACAGTTTGGCGATTTTGATAATTTAAGTACTTTGCATGTATTTTTCTCTGAATAAATTAATTAAAAAATACAGGTATTATTCGTCCGTATAAAGCAATTTCAAAATACGAAAATAAATAAAAAAACGATCTAATAATAAAATATACAACACGGATCTTGTTTTGTTCAAACTTCCCCTACTTTTGTCATTATGTCCGGCTTTTTATTATTACCGTCGCATAGAGTTTTCCTCTTTGCCTACAACATCGAGAAAAATATGCAAATAAAAATTATAACAACTAATGTATTTTAATATTTAGTAGATTATAATATTAAGTCCTAGCATGAATGCTACGCTAGAGAGGAAAATAAATTATGTCTGTTAATGATAAAACATAACCCATCACGCCTGTATACCCCGAAGGGTTAGGCAGAGGCGTACTAATGTACACCCACAGTTCGCCGGTAGGTATATTTAGGTCCCATGTGATAGGGGCGAGCCTATTGCCATTAACCTGGCACAAATTCCAAACTCCGAGCTGCTACTGACAATTTCATGGAAAAAACCAATAACATTAGTTATTTTCTCATTATAGTGAAGGAAAACACTGCTCGATCTGGGAATCTGTACTTATTATTTTTTGTGGGAGGAAAATAAACACTATTATTATTATTATTAAAAAATCGAACCCAGGACCTCTAGCGTAGCAGTCGCGCTCAGGCCCACTAGGCTAATGAGGCAGTTGTAAAACTGAAAATGTTTTGATTTTATCATATTACTAGCCTATGCCCGCGGCTTCGTGCACTTGAAGCTCAATAACCAACAGTGATGATCTCTGCTTTGTATGGATCTCTATACATTGGAGAGGAAACAAACAAAAAAACTCTTCAGCTTTATATATTATTATATTTAGTATCTATACTTAATATATAAAGCTGAAGAGTTTGTTTGTTTGTTTGCTCGAACGTGCTAATCTCAGGAACTACTGGTCCGATTTGAAAAATTCTTTCAGTTTTAGATAGGCCATTTATTGAGGAAGGCTATAGGCTATATATCAGCACGCTACGCGGACGAAGTCACGGGCAGAAGCTAGTAAAAAATAATTTCAATTTTATTGCTTTTCTATAGTGACTATCCAATTAGTTAAGTAAGTACAGAAAGTAGGTATTAGCTGTAATACAGACGCTGTTATCGGCAACTTGATACAGGATAATCCGTAATTGACGTCACACCTTGATTAAATCAATCGATTTTACTCAATAAACTGTCTCGTTGGTCGCAAGAGCGGCATAAAGCGTGAAGTAATAGATTCCATTCCCAGGTCGTGGTGAAGTATCGTGTATATTTTTTCTTTTAAAGACACCTCCAGTGATTCTATTTATTCTATTTATAACTAGCTTCTGCCCGCGACTTCGTCCGCGAAGCGTTATGATATATAGCCTATAGCCTTCCTCAATAAAAGGGCTATCTAACACTGAAAGAATTTTTCAAATCGGACCAGTAGTTCCTGAGATTAGCGCGTTCAAGCAAACAAACAAACAAACTCTTCAGCTTTATATATTAGTATAGATTTGGGGACGCCGGCAGGCACCAGGCGGGCGATCAGGCCACATATTGGGATTATTTCGCCCACCTCCAGTGACAGGAGAACACAGGTCACAGGGAATTTCACAAACATACAATTTAGTGATACAAAGTAAGAAATATCTGAAGAACACACAAATATTAACCTCGGGTGGAAATCAAAACCACGATACAGAGATTGAGATCTGTACCCAGTTAGTAGCAATAGGCTCACCCCCTATTATATGGGACCTACAGATGTACAGTAATACTTACATATCCGCCTAACCCTTCCAGGAATGAAGGCGTAATAGTATATTATTTACACAACTCAATTTTTACTTCCTTACATATTATTATAAAATTAAGTCCCCCGTCGCGTCTGTCTGATCGTGATAACTCAAAAACTACTGTACGTATTTTCATACAGTTTTTATTATGGGCAGAGTTATTCATGAGAATGGTTGTAAGCTATTTACCATTGCGCTAGTTATGACTCTTAGAAACGGGTTACGGGCAGGCCCGCTAGTATTACAAATATCTAACTTGCTATTCGAACTGATTACTTTATCAGTTCAGTTAGTTCCCCTGAACCCTACGGAAGTAACCGGTAATGAACGAAGTTACCCTAAGTATTAAATCACGGGGAAGTTTAGGGGAAAATGCATTATTGTTTCATTGCCCGGGCGATAGATGGCGCTGTTTCATGTAATGTGTGCATCAATATTAAAAATGTTTATTACGTCCCGCATTAAAGACACAATGCAAAATCTATTGTTCCTGTAATCTATGAATTACAGTTTCTTGTCAACTGCCGAGCTACATGCTACGAGGTATGTAGTCATCGCCGTTCATGGCGTCAAATAATGTGAACCTTCGTTTAATATTATCGACTTCGGTCAAACTTGGACATCCTTCAACGCCCACACATCTTGCTATCGCAATATTGTACTAGTGAAGATTGTAACTTAGTTTATTTTAAAAGAGTGTCCATGGAGTTTCTTGCCGGATTCTTCTCCATAGGATCAACCATAGAATCATAATGTTTCATAAACGCTTGTAAAAGCTTACTTGAAATAAAAACATTTGAACTTGAAAATGGACACCTGTCACACCAGACGGGCACTGTTTATGGTTTATCGACTCTTCGGTACTTTAGTACTCTGTCTAACGCTTCGAGGAATACAGGCGTGATGGTATGTGGATGTATGTAAAATTTTAAAAACACAATTGATGATATATTGTTTGGATTACGTTGGGTATTACGTTTTTCTAGGCAATTCTTGTTCCATCAAGCCCTTAAGTATGATCGTTTCGCTCATTTTGGCCAAAATTGACGATTGACACTACTTTTAGCTTCTTTATCGTTTATAAAGCAAAGTTTTTAATGCTCAGTTGTGAATATTGTATAGCTAATTGGCGGGCTGAGCGAAAATCCCAAATTCCGAGCTGAGTATTTCATAAAAAAACTCAATAACACTGTTCGAACCGGGAATTGAACCCAGGATCTCTAGCGTAGCAGTCGCACTTGGGACCACTAGACTCATGAATTTAAATACACATTTTTTAGTAGATTTCAGCTATTACAACAAGTTGCCCAACACTAAAACTAAAGTTTAACCCTTGCTTCGATAGATGGCGTTGTACCACCTTCCTGAATCGCGCTATGGTTTCGTTACCGCGATTGCAATACGTGAAAAATATGATAATTAATCTTCGTGCCTCAATCTATTGAGTAAGGAAATTATTGGGCCTTGGTAACGCTTGGCAATGTCCTAATAGGGCGAACTTATTTTTGAATGGTACAGGTCGTCCCATGGGCTGCTCGCCTACTTTGTGAGCGGTTCGGGTGAAGCGATCTTGCCTTGTCACATACATTATTATTTTAACATTATCTCATAATTGAACTATCCCTATAGTCATTATAATAATAATAATAACACAAGTCGCCTATAAACTTCTTAGAGCTTCATGTTTTGTTTGTCGTCTATAAAACAAAAGTGGCATAATCCAAAATTCTTGTTATTTTGCCAATCTCATAAAATGTAAGAATCCGATTTTTTATTACAAAATAGTATGTATTTGGAATATAATATTAATCTCACTAGGTTTTGCTGTGTTTTTTCCATTTTTCAAGGATTGTTTTAACGTGTACAAAGATATTTACGATATAATTCAAATATAGCGTTATATTATTTATGTGCGAAATAAAAGGTATCAATTATTTATCGAAACAAGACATTATTATGAAGTTTTCTATTTATTAAAGTCATTTTGTTAAAATTTTGAATTATGTCACTTTTGTTCTAAAGGTGAGACGTGTCAAACAAAACAAATCACTTAGGTAGTAGGTATAGCTATAAGAAGTATTGGAGCTCGTGGCTAAGTAAGAACTAAGCTGATCAACTGATCTGCAAAGTTAAGCTGCGCTTACCGCGGTCAATGTATGGATTGGGTGACTATTCTTTACACACCAAGACCTCTCCGTGCCTCGGAGAGCACTTAAAGCCGGCCGGTCCCGGTTGTCATACGAATATCTCTGTGGTTTAGTGGTTCGAGTACCGGACTGCTGACCACGAGGTCGTAGGTTCAATTCCCACAGGACACAAATATTTATGTGATGAATATAAGTGTTTGTGTTCGTCTGGGTGTTTCCTATGTATTTCAAGTATTTATTTACAAAAAAAAGTAGGTATATCCATTGTCTAGTACTTATAGTACAAGATCTGCTTAGTTTGGGACTAGATGGTGCTGTGGTAAATGTCGTAGAATATTATTATTCCATTTATTCCTTTAGAATCATATAATTTACATTTTTAAATATTTTTATAAAAAACAAGGGAAAATAAAAACATTTAAAAATATAAAAATAGTTGTCCACCGGCATGGGGAGCAGGGTCCAAGCTACCGGTGGTTAGGGCCCCAGAGACGAGCCTCCTGAGGTGTTGGTCGAGGCTCTTGGCGATAGAATATTTATTATTATTATAGGTACTCATTTTCTTTTTTTTCTCTGGTTGAGCGGGAAAATACCGGTGTCACGGGCCTAAGCCAAGTATACACCAGTGATTTTATTAACATTTATATATAGTGATGCGTGTGTTACTGTGAGTTGTCGGGTTCACACTGCTAGAATTTTCTGACTATAGTCTACAGGTGTTATTATTATTAACTATTAGTGGTAGTCAGAAGCCCAAAAAAGAAGCCTAACAACCAGTCTTGCTCCGAATATCGGTATTGGCCAGAAAGATTATAACACAGCTACTTCTTATTCAGGTCGGATCCAATTCTGAAGTCTACGCAGACAAACTCGCGGATAGAAGCTAGTATATAACATAACATACCATCACGCCTGTATTCCCCGAAGGGTTAGGCAGAGGCGTACTAATGTACACCCACAGTTCGCCGGTATGTTTAGATCCCATGTAATAGGGGGCGAGCCTATTGCCATTAACCGGGCACAAATTCCTAACTCCGAGCTGCTACTGGGAATTTCATAGAAAAACCCAATAACACTTTGCTCGACCTGGGAATCGAACCCAGGACCTCTAGCGTAGCAAGCTCGGTCAGGACCACTAGGCTATTGAGGCAGTCATAGCTAGTATATTACAAAATTTAAAAGAATATGTATAACATATTACGGTGTACTTGTAGAGTATTTTACCGACTTCAGCTAATTCACGATTGTAACAATACCGGGTCATTGACACGTTAATTTCAAAGGACCGATTTAGTCGTGCGCTCATTAGCAAGCGCGTGACTCATTCATTCATTCATTCGTTCGTGTTGTGGCGAATTATATAGTGTAACGCGATACTCACAGCTGTCTGTCTGTTGTGTTTATTTAGTAAAACTTACGCCTCCCATATATTCTTCATCAAAGCTATTTGTAGGTAATTATTTTTTTTGCATTTTTCATGTTTGATTGCACGCTGGTTTTTCCTTCACTAAAATAACTTCATCAAGGATTTTTTTAAACTATGTTAAGGCTGGCTTTCAGGCTAATAAACACTTACATGTATAAACAACTCTGTCGGGTAAGGCAATGTAGAAAGAGAAGGGAGAGAATTTGTTTAGTCTTGTACATGCCATCACAGCTGTATTTCCCGAAGGGTTTAGGCAGAGACGTACTTATGTACACCCACAGGTCGCCAGCACGTATAGGTCCCCTGTTATAGGGGGTTCGCCTATTGCCATTAACCGGGCACAAATTCCAATCTCTGAGCTGCTGCTGAAAATTTCAGGGAATCGAACCCAAGACCTCTAGCGTAGCAGTCGCGCTGAGGACCACAAGGCTAATGAGGCAGTTTGCATATAATTATTTATTTATTTAGAATTTAGAATTATTTTTAATAATTCTTATTTTATATTTTTTTCTAGTAATAGCCAATATACATAATTTCAATCACTTATTTTTATGTATTTACCACATTTATGTAAATACTAGCTACTGCCCGCGACTTCGTTTGCGTATAAGTATTACAGACTATAATCTATCTTTGTGCCAAATTTTATCTACATCCGGTTAGCCTTAGGTACTGGCGTGAAAGAGTAATAAAAATTAAACACCCATTCATCATCACAAATTTCACGTTTATAATATTAGTAGGAAGTAGGATTACTCTTCCAATAAAATATGTTAAGTTTAAATTTATTTACATACATCTATGTATAAACAGTTTTTTTCTATAAGGGCTGGGTATTTTCTCCCTCCCTCTTCCTGGGCGAAAGCCGTTTAATCTATTGATTATTACACCCATAGTTGTATACCCATAGTTCGTTTGTGTGTTTTCCACAAGATGTAGAGACAAATGTAGAAGTAGGTACTACATACCCAATTACATTCAACACATGCAAATATTCCATACAAATGGATCCGCATTTTGTTAAGGTAATCCGTTAGGGCATAAATGTCTCCATATTGGCAACACAATGGCTTCATTGATGTATTAGGTACCATCGTACTAGACTCGACCATCTAACAAGAGCGCTAATTGATTACTTGGAAGTCACACTTTCATTTTAATTTGTTTATACGTTGGAACTGCTGGAAATATTAAAATTAATTATTTATTACTCTTAGAACAAATCGCTGTATTACATTTAATGAACTGGGCATCAAATCACGCCTCTTGAAAATCGCAATTGATCTCAAAATATTCCGTATTGTAGTATTTATGTACATATGTATATCGATACATTATTCCAGTCAGCATTTTCGATTCGACACAACTCATGCAGCATAATTCATTTAGCATTCTAGTCCCTACAACTTAATACCTCAATGACTACACCTACCGTTAGTATGTTTACAGTGCTTTGCGATTCTAGACCAGAGCTAACCGTAATGTAGTCTGAGTAAGGTTAGGCTCGATACAGACGTGTGTCGGTACCTGAATTATAAGCGAATAACATACTCCTAGACTGGTTTTATGATTGACTGGCGCCGATTGTAAATGTCTGCAAACAAAGTAACTTGCTTTTCAATAAATGTCATTGATATAATCTTTAAGACGTAAATTCAGAATATGAAAGCAAATTTCGACGTGGTTGGTGGGTTGCGGTGTCTTAGTGGTCTTAGCGTCTGGTGTAATGAACCAGAAGAAGCGGGATCGAAATCTTGCCGGCTTCGAATTTTTCCTTCACTAAAACACGACTAAAATAACTTTAGCAAAAATGCAACAAATTACACAAGTAGTTACACTCAAGAACTCAGCACACACACATGAATTGTAAAAAATATACATATCATCCCGCCTGTATTGCCTGCCCGATGGGTTAGGCAGAGGCGTACATATTCATACCTACACATGAAAATATAACTCAACCTTTTCCATTTCGCAGTTGGATAAACAATTCTACAGATGAAACCATCAAGTCACCCGAGTTCACTTACATTTTAACCTCACAGTAAAATCGTGCAAATCTAACAGGTAGGTAATATAGCATTCCACAATTTCAACGATATGACAAGCATCCCGAGTCGGTGTCGTGCAAAGATGTAATTTGGCACAAAATTCTACACCTTCACAATTAAATTCATGGTCTTCATGATTTGGGGCCCTTAGGAAACCGATTGTGCGATTGTTTTACAACTAAGTAGGTATATATATAACTAGCCTCTGCCCGTGACTTCGCCCACTTGATGCTCTAAACCAACAATCATGATCTCTTATTTGTATGGGTGTCTATACATTAAAGAGGTCAAGCTGTATAAGAATCAGGTTCCGTTTAATTATTTGAGATAAGAAGTATACCAGTTTTAACAGGAGCACATACTCTCTAACTGTGATAACAAAATTAAAATCTATTCAGTTAGTTTTTGCGCCAACCCGTAACAAACAGACAGACAAACAAGAATTGTAAAAATCACATTTTTGGGTTCGGTAACGTGTATATACCCTAACCCACTTGATTTTATTTAATATCTTCAATGTACAGACACAGCTTTTTTACAATTTTATAATAGTATAGATTTCTATTTACGATCCAATATGTTTTAACTGTATATTTATCTGAATAAACATATGACAGTACGATAAATCGTTATTAAGAAAAAAAAAAATACAATTGCGTGAGTGGATGGGTTAGAATACGCCACTGCCACTCCTCACTGCCACGCAGATAGGTATAGGCATCTCGTAAGAGGCGAGAAAATATCTGACCTTTTCGGTAGTAGGACCTCTTTGGGTCTGACTGGCTGGCGACCACCCTCACGTTAGAGTCCGTAGTAAAGCATCTTGGTGTGTGGGTTTCGACTTTTGCGCGTAAGAGCCAGTTCCCCCTCGGTTGCTGCGGCTCTGGCAGTCTGCAGTCCGTAGGCGGCTACGCATGAGCAACTCCTCTGGTGTTGCAGGTGTCTATGGGCGACTATGACTACTTACCAGCAGATGGCTCGTCGTCTGCCGTCAAGATGAAAAAAATGCTGAAAAGATTTTTGATTCGATCATCATTGGCCACGAGTAGACGTGAGGATGTTTTGCTGGGGAGTTTGTCGCGCCGCTTCTTCTACCCACCTAAAACACTAGGGGGCGGTGAAGGGTGGGCGTTTTGGAGGCTGTCTATAATGTAAAAATTACGTTCAAAAAGTAATACCAAGTAGTCTATATTGAACTTTGACTTTGACGTTTACTGAAAGCTACCTCACCCAGTCATCCTGGGTAGGAATTTCGGGTTACTTGTGAAAGGACTTGTGGTCTATCAAATCTGATATTCAGGAATTTGCTACTTATGTCGAGGTAAGTTTGAAACAAAATTGCTTGATTCATAGCCCCAACGCGAGGGTTGCAGCCCGTCCAACCACAGTTAATTAGTACTAGCTAGCCCCCACCGTCCACTGCGTGACTATACCCTGCAATTTGTACACCGTTACTGAGAATGTATATATGTATGTAAGTATTAATAAATCGTTGGGATTTTCCTCATCATATGAGTGGAAGTAAGTGTCAATAACTGCACCTAACTCTAAATCCTGAGACTAATTTTGCTCAATATTAGCTGAGCTTAATATTGAGTCCCACTCGCCAGGTTGAGATTTGCCGTCACATTCTGAATTTACGTCTTAAAGGTGATGTCAGTAAGAACTATTGAAAGGTAATTAATCTAATTGGCAGACGTGAGTCGCGGTGACTAAGTCGTCATAGCGTCTGGTGTATTTAACAGAAGACATTTTTAACGTTGGAGAGCCATGCTTCCGCTCGACCGGAGTGATCCCACAGAAAACTGGCGTGAAACAACGCTTGCGTCGTGTTTCGCCGAGTGAGTGAGGTTACCGGAGGCCCAAACCCTTTCAAAAGGCGGGCAACGTACTTGTGCATACTCTGGTGTTGCGCGTGTCCATGGGCGGCGGTTATCGCAAATCATCAGGTGATCCGTCTGCTCGTTTGCTCCCCTATCCCACAAAAAAAAGGACGCAGGTTCGAATCTTAGCATGGAAAATTCAAAAAGGCCACAAAAATGGAGAATACATTTTTTGTCTGTCACTCCTAACGGTAAATCCATGGTTACTGAGAGAGGACGTCAGGGCAGTTGTGCGCGAACGCCAGTGGAATCACATTTTTGAGTTCGCAGACGTTTATATACCCTAACCCACTTGTTTTTTTTTATTCTTCAATGTACAGACACAGCTTTTTTACGATTTTATCATGGCCGAGATTTAGTAGTACATATTTATTATTTACAAGTAGAATGTAAGTACCTATATTGTACTACTTAGTGAAGATTGTAACTTAATTTATTTTAAAAGAGTGTCCATGGAGTTTCTTGCCGGATTCTTCTCCATAGGATCAACCTTTTGAAACCGTGCAACTAGAATCATAACGTTTCATAAACGCTTGTAAAGCTTACTTGAAATAAAAACATTTGCACTTGAACTTACGTAAGGTAAAAATCTATTACTTTGAGCAAGTTTACGCTCAAAAATTAATCACCAAAAACTAATTTTGATTTATCTCTTGATGTGAAGTAAAAGTGAAAGCCTCGGTGAGAAACGACGAATTCCTATAAAAAAAACTTGGAAAATTTACTGCGCGCGTAAAAATTTACGATATTAACGCAATTTCAAGCCGAGAGTGACATGGCGGGTAAAATTGTTTACCGAAGAATGGCTTTCAATCTACCTTTTTTATTACTAACTAGTTTGTGTATTGCCACGGTTTTACCCGCGATAATCTGGTTTCTCCTAATCGATAAATGTTAATGTGTTATTAGTCTAGTGGTCTTGAATGATAGTGGTACGCTAGAGTCTCGGGTTGAGTCCTGGATCGAGTAGTGTTATTTTTCTATGAAGTTTTCAGTAGCAGGTCGAAGTTTGGATAGGCTCGCCCGGCATACCGGCAATCTGTAAGGGTACATTGATATAAGTAAGTACGTCTGCCTAAACCTCCAAGGAATATGTTACTACCATATTAGTAATAATTTTATTAAAGTCTTTATGTCTGGACTTTAAAAGAGACCATGATTCTCTGAGTTTTTTTCGGTGTTTCTTCTCAGAGGTCGTCAGTTAGGAAATGCCAAAGCCATCTAGCCATTGACTTGTAAAAGTGTCTCTAAAGATCTTCTTACAGAAATAAATATCATTTCATTTCAAAGACTTTTTGACCGACTTCAAAAGGGAGGAATTCTCTAGTCGACTGTATTGTTTTAAAGCTTTTAGTGTTGTAATTCGCGGACAATTAATAGTGTGGGTTATAAATATGTTTATTAATATATCATTATATATACTTTGTTAAAGCATATCATGTAACTGTGTTTTGTCCCAAATAAATAAAATAAAAAAGCCATTTTTAAACCGATTTGGTTTTTTTTGCGTGAAATTGCGTGAATTGGATCAAAAAATTTGATAAAAATTACAATATTCATTTTTTTGTTAAAAGTTACTCTGTAGAAAGCTTCTAAGCAGGCATGAGTTTCATACAAATTGGCCGAGTTCAAAATAATATGCGTCTATAAGAAACTTCGCTAGTCCAACAGAGAGCCAATTAAAAGTTGTCTGTCTTCAATCTTAGTGTGGTTACTGCTAGTGCAAGATGATCAGTAGTATAACTTTAAACAACATTGCATAAAAGTGCCATAGGTACTATAGACCGGTGCAAGGAGGTTATAATATTATGTAGTTGGCCATTATATTAAATGAATAAACAATAATTTATATTAATATTACCTATACATACCTAAGTTATATTTGTAATGTTGTTATCGCAATATTGTACCAGTGAAGATTGTAACATAATTTATTTTAAAAGAGTGTCCATGGAGTTTCTTGCCGGATTCTTCTCCATAGGATCAACCTTTTGGAACCGTGCAACTAGAATTAACGTTTCATAAATGCTTGTAAAAGCTTATTTGAAATAAAAACATTTGGACTTGAACTTTGAATGATATATATGTGGTTGCGGGTTCGAGACCCACCCATTGCACTACCGACGTGAACTCACTCGTAAGTGTAACACAAGCATTTAGCTTAGCACGAGGAGTTAACAAAAATACTAGTAACGTGAGACATTTTTTGTAAATGTCTGTATCATAAGCGAAGAGTAAATTTTCGTTAGAGGGAACATAATTTTTAACACCATCCCGCTTGTTCTCTTCATTTTCCGAAGGGCTAGTCAGAGGTGTACTTATGAACGTCCACTATTCGCCAGTATGTTTAGAATGAAAAAGATATCATTATATCACTAATTAAAACATTTATTGTATGGAGCATTTGCCAATGGCATATATTTATAGAATAGAATAGAATAGAATAGATTTATTTCATCTTAACTTACATTGTACACCACGTATTTCACTACATATTATAAAACAAAGTCGCTTCCCGCTGTCTGTCCCTATGTATGCTTAGATCTTTAAAACTACGCAACGGATTTTGATGCGGTTTTTTTTAATAGATAGATTGATTCAAGAGGAAGGTTTTAAGCTATTTCACATCACGCTACGACTCTTAGGGACAGGGCAGCGCGGTGAAACCGCAGGCGGGTCGCTAGTTATAGATAAAACATAGACAATTACGATAAAAACTAAGCTTAATTAATCATACAAAGAAAAAAATATAATTTGCTTACACTTGCAGGTTTGTAGTGAGCTGCAAGTGCAAAAACAAATAAAGTTAAACTGGCTGATACTTAATTTTAACATTACAAAATTGGCGGTATACTGATAAAAATTCTTTACCTTCCGTGCTAGTCAAAAGACTGTGTTACGGCAAGGTAAGGATTCTCGCTCTAGTAATACCAATTGTACGGTAATTGAATTATGGATCATTTTACATTAATGGTTGTAATATTGAAGCAAAAAAACGAGTACAATATTTGCTAATGAGTCGGGCCTGTTTTATGAATTCCTGAATTAGAGAAGTAGTATATTAAAAAATAACAGATAAAACGAAAGTATAATTTTTATCTCCGTTGATTATACTTAGATACTAACTACACAAAAAAAACAAAATAAGAAATTAAAGTTTTCATTATATATGCTGCGCTTAGGATGTAATTTTATGTAAATATAAATATGTTCATATAGCTACATAGATTAAAAATATATTATATAAGTACACAAATCTACGTACATTTAATACATATAAAAATTAAGCTTATATACATTACATACATATATTTATTTATTTGCATATTTGTATAATTTTTTCTGTCTGTTCGTAATTTAAACCCATCAGATACTCATCAAGTGTTCTTTTGCAGACAAATCTTGTCATATCCCTCATTGGCTTAATTTTACTCAGTCGATTATAGAGAAACGGGGCCAAGAAGTGCGCAAAACATTGAGCAAATGTAGTTTTACATGAAGGAACTACGTAAACCTCGTGTGATCTTCTCATAGATTTATTAGGATGTCTATGGCAACTGTGTTGTTTTAAAACAATGTATTTTATGTAAAGTTGACGAATGGTCAGGACTTCAAACTCTTTATATAGTTTTGACGTAGGGTATTTAAATGGCTTGAAATTAATCACCTTTAAAATACACCGCTGAGCTCTTTCAATTTGTATAAGACTACTTTTACGGGCACCACCCCAGGCGGCAATGCCGTAAGTTGCTATAGATTGACATAAGGTTAGGTACACAACCTTGCTGGTTTTTTGGTCGTTTAAGTTTCTAATTTTTTTGAAAATAGGTATTAGTTTGCGAATTCTAGACTTAAGACTTTTAATATGTGCTTTCCAATTTAGGTGTTTATCTATTTCAATGCCTAGGTATTTTGTGCTATTGGTTGCAGATAAGATATAACAATCACAGTTCGTATTAGTATCAGAGATATTAGAAACACATGTAAGTGAATGTGCTTTTAGTTTGAAATCTGTAGGAGGTTGTAAATTATTTTTTATGCTAAAAGTTATATAATTTGTTTTATTTAGATTCAAAGTTAGTAAATTATAATCAAGCCATTTTATGATATTTTGGAGTCCTGTCTCAGTTGCAGTTTTGACTTGTCTCCATGATGAATGATGGAACAAAATGACAGTATCATCGGCAAATGCATTTATTTTTGCATCAGGTATGTCTATATCGCATAGATTATTTATATAAATAAGAAATAGAGTAGGCCCTAGCACTGATCCTTGTGGAATACCGAAATTTACTTTTAGTTTAGAACTAGATAGATTTCCAATTTTTAATGTTTGTGTCCTGTTTGATAAATAATCTTTAAACAAGTCTAACGGTACACCCCTAATGCCTATTGACTCTAACTTACTAATCAGTAGGGAACTGGAGATAGTATCAAAGGCCTTTGTTAAATCTAAAAATACACCAATGCATTTTTTCTTGGAATCAAGATTGCCAGCTATATTTGTAACTAAATCATCCACAGCATCTGAAGTTGATCGGTTTTCCCTAAAACCATATTGATTTTTAGACAGAATATTATTTTTTTCAAGATAATTGACTAATCTTTTGTTAATAATTTTTTCTAAAATTTTAGCTAATGTGGGCAAAAGTGAAATTGGCCGATAATTTGTAATGCTATATTTTTCTCCTGATTTAAACACTGGAATAACAATGGAGTCTTTCAGCACATTTGGAAACTTGCCATTAGTCAAACATAAATTCATTATATGAGTAAGTGGTGTATTAAGAATATTAACAAATTTTTTAATAAACTGAGACGATATACCATCCCATCCTGAAGAGTTAGTATTTTTCAGTGACATAATAATTGTATGTACCTCCAATTCATCAGTTTCGAGCATGACAAACGAACGCAACGGAGCATGATTACAGCTAAAATTTTTAACTAAATCCTCTTCTGTAAGTTTTAACCTTTGTAAAATATCATCCGATAGTTTAGCACCTATATTAACCAGAAAATTATTAGCATAATTAATTGATTCTTGGGGTGTTGGTTTAATGCTTAGCAATTCATGAGGAACTTTTGATTTATCTGACACATTCAAATTACAGACACCTTTTATAACGTTCCAAGTTTTTTTTATGTCATTTTTACTTGCATTTAAATTCTGTTTATCGTGATTATTTTTTAGGCTATGTAGAAGATTATTACAATGATTACGATAACGTTTGTATATAATTTCAAGATCTTTGTCATTTGGTGAGTTTAAGTGTCTTTTATGTAGTGTATCTCGAAACCTCATACAACGTAGTAGTCCGGGAGTAAGCCATTGTTGCCGGATTTGCTGTCGGTTAGGTACTGTTATTACTTGTGTGCTTTTTTTAATTATTTCTAATAGAGTTTCAATAAAGACTTCGGTTGCCGTATTAGGGTCTGTAAACGATGTTATGTTTGTAAAATCAATTTCATTCATTAGATTGTAAGCTATATCATAGTTTAGTTTTTTAAATGTTTTATATCTATTGCATATGTTCGGTTTATTCGTCAAAGACACATTCATATATAAACTGTTATGATCAGTTACGGACGACTCACAAATCACGGTTAACATCTTTGAATTAGACTTTACAAAACAATGATCAATACACTTATTGAGACGGGTCGGATGTAAATGACTCGGTAAAAGACAATGGGTTGCAAGTAGATCCAGGTACTCATCCGATTTAGGGTCTATGTTATGGTTACTGATATCAATATTAATGTCTCCAGTCAAATATATGTTAGGTATACGTTTAAGCTTTATTAGCAAGTTATCCAGAGAATAAAGGAAATTTGTTACGGAAACAAAGGATGGTGATCTGTACAAGCAAATAAAGGCGTTATTTTTATCTATTTCTACCACTAGACAATCCGCTTCTACCATTTTTGGTTCGTAAACTATGACATTTCTCAAATTGCTTTTTATATAGACCACCACACCACTGTTCTGATTAATATGTGTGTTGGTACTATAATTGTCATATTGTTCTAATTTTGGTATAGAATCCAAATTTTGCAACCAGCACTCCGTTAGAATGATAATATCGTAATCCAAATTAGTTCTAGCCATAAATATTCTAAAATGCTCTAAATTTTTATTGATGCTTCGAATGTTTTGTACAATTATTTTCAGAGATTGTTCAGTATCAAGTTTGTAATGCAAAAGCAATTCCGGTTCCTCAACCAAAAAGGAGTCACCCACGTTGACATTTTTATCAACGTCGGTGAAAACACTATCTATACTGTTTGCCATTGTATAAAATAATGACAAAATATATTATATGGTTGAGGAGAGAAGTAATTTATTTTACTGAGAGTACTGTTACTTATGCAAAGTATGTATATTTGTTTATTACGAGCGGACAGGGTAAAAGTATAGTTTAATAATATTATAATAATATGATATCTATATAAACTATTTAAACAATATATAAATACAAGACATATATAAAATATATATAAATAGTAGTGTGTATATATTAATATCAGGGAATAAGGATTAACAAATATTGTTGAAATTTGGAATGCTAAACCATTGACTGAATTAAAAGTAATAAAATGAGTGTAAAAGTAGCAACAAAATACAAAAATAATAAGTGAAAAGTAAACTAAGAAATACCGTGGTTTCTTAAAATATATGTCTGCAGATAGTCATTGCGTATCTAAATCTTTAATCTGATTTAGAGTTTTGATAACTATGGCTGGCTGGCCCTCTGCTTTACGTAGTAAAATATTTCCTCGTGACACCCAGCAGAATTTGTACTTTCCATTCTTCACAAGTTCACGAGCAGCTGCCAACATCTTCCGTGACAAAGGTGTTAGAACTTCAGATATATACACTCTAGAAGAGATTCCAGCAATGCCTAACATCTCTGAATTTAGAGGTTTTTCTTTGTTATCAAAGTTATACCTTTTGGCAGCCTTTAAGATTTCATTTCTCTTTTTGGCATCCTGATACTCCACAACAATGGGACCATTTTGTTTACCTCTTCTATATATGTTTGTTGTTTCATCAATAGGCGGTATATTCAACGCATTGCAAATGTTTTTAATAATGTTATTCATATTTTCATTGTCTTCCCGTGGAATATTCCTTATTTCAACAATATTCTTAACACGTTGCTTTTGCAATTCATTCAATTGAAGTTCCAAATCATTTATGCGTGTCACATCTGCTTCATATTTCGCTTCAAGGGCTTGCACTCTGCACGTAATTTCCTGGTAATTAACAGCATTCAGCTCCAGGAGTTTAATAATCTGCGAGTTCGATTCAAGAATCAGTCTATTTTGTTCCTTTATCTCACTGATTTGCATATTCATCATTTGCTTGAAAGACTCCATGAGTTCATCTTTTAGATCCGCAAAGTTTTCTTGTTCAGGATTTTTCCTTTTCCTTATGTTGATATTTCGAATAACATCGTGGTCTTGAGATTCCAGTGACAGATCAGGTTGCGACGAAAACCGTACCGGTTGTCCGGATGTTGGAGTGCGCTGCATTTTATCTGTCAATTTTGCTTGTACTACACACTTATTGAAAACCGGCTCAGGCTTAGAGAGTGTTGTTTCAAGGAGAATTAAAACTTATGTAGTTATGATTAAGGGCAAAAATGGCTATTCCAGTATTTTTGTATTAAAATTTTACGTAGTTATACAGAAACGTTCCAACCCACAAGCCACCCGAAATCGAGACAATGCGATCAAACTTCCTTTTATGACACTTCGCGTCAGATTAGCAAAAAGGTTTCAAGATATAAGTCATATAAAAGACCTTTAAAAGACTTATATCTTGAAACCCCCCCGCTAATCCGACGCGAAGTGTCACAAAAGGTAGTTTGATCACACCATCTCGACTTCGGGTGACTTGTGGGTTGGAACGTTTCTGCATAACTACGTCCATTGAACACGTCTGACTACAACTAATTTGCGGACGAGAATCAAAATTTATGTCTATATAGTATGTATTCTATTACATTTGAATCACAATCAGGGCGCCTGTCTGAGTTGTGTCGTATATATCTTATTCACTTGTACCATGGTATCTAATACGGAGGTTTTTAAAGTGCAATGGACATCTTGATTTACTGCTTTATTTACACTGTGACACTATTGAGTAAATAAATTGGAATAGAATACTTGATGCGTAATATCAATTTATTTAAAATATTCATATTTTAATTATAAACAACTTTTAAATATTCCTATTTAGGTATTGTTTTATTATTAAGATAGAAATTTCTGTCAGATCAATTTTCAAGCGAAAGTTCAATACCTTACTCAGTAGTGTCGTGGTCATAAGAGCGACTGCTGAGTAAGAGCTCCTGGGTTCGAATTCTGGCTATATAAGAGTGTTACTAGGTTCTTATTTTATAACTTTCAGTAGGTAAAAGTGTCGCGCTCTTCCTTTATCTATGGGACCTAGAATAATAAAGCAATATGTAGGTGTGCTGCTATAATAAGTGAATAAGTATGCAAATAGTACGCAAAGGATGTATGTTTGTTACTCCGTCACGCCGAAACAGCTGAACGGATCTGGATAAAATTTGCACAGAGATACCTATTATTCAAGTCGGATCCAATTCTGAAGTCGACGCTGACAAAGTCGCGGGCAGAAGCAGTAATTATACTAAGTACAAACATAGAGAGGTAGATATTGACTTAATATTTTTTCTGCCTCGTTAGCCGAGTGGTCCTGAGCGCGACTGCTACGCTAGAGGTCCTGAGTTCGATTCCCAGGTCGAGCAAAGTGTTATTGGGTTTTTCTATGAAATTCCCAGTAGCAGCTCGGAGTTAGGAATTTGTGCCCGTTTAATAACAATAGGCTCGCCCCCTATTACATGGGACCTAAACATACCAGCGAACTGTGGGTGTACATTAGTACGCCTCTGCCTAACCCTTCGGGTACAGACGTGATGGTATGGTATGGTATGGTATGGTATGTTATGTTATTTTTTTCTAATTATGTAAAAAGTGGTTTCACTAAGAAACAATTACGCGCGATTCTTTTATTTAAATACAAAATATTATGTATGTTTCGTTTCATTTAAAATTTAAATACTTAAATTTATGCTATATTTTTAGGCAAATAAATATTATCTTATATTTTCAGTACAGTCATCGCGCGCGCGCTGTCAGTAGCGGTCGCCGATTTTGTCTTACTATAATGTCCGTAAACAAACTAAAGTGTACGAGTTGCAATCTAGTGATATCGGAAGTCCTTGCTTTCATACGAGATCGGCATCATGTAGTCGATAATGAAAGCTTAATCAGGATATGTGAAACTTCATTTTCTGAGGAGGAAATAGATGAGGCGAAGAAGTTGTTGTTTATATCCACGAAAACAACAAGAAAACTGGTTTCGAGGCGCAAGAACAAGAAACAAAAAGACCTGGAGGATATGATAACTGTGTTTAAAACAATAGACCCTGATCAATTGCCAGTGTTTGTGGCGTACGACCTACACAAACTGCCACCAGTTTGTTTTGATCACGTCGACGTCACAAAATTATTGAAGGATATATTGGTTTTACGGAAAGAAATTGAAGATATAAAGAGCGATTATGTGACAAATGCCCAATTAGAGGAAGTGAAGCAAAATGTGAATTTGGAAAAATCGAGTCCGATAATTAATTCAAATGTTAACATGAAGAAACGAGGTGGAGGGTACATGATAAATTGTGATAGCGGACCGTTTGGCCTCCTACCTCACATCGAACCGCAGCCGGTAAACGTCGTCGATGTATCGCGCTCCGGTCGTAAGGATGTGAGTCACGATAGCGCAAGCGAAACGCCGCCGGCGCCGACATATAGGTCTCTCGTACACACGCATACCGGAGGTGCTACTCAGACTAAACCCGTCTCTCTTGCACCTGTTAACTCGACTATGCACGAGAACGATAATGTGGTGGCCGTGGATAACGCATCTAAACAACAGACTTTGGCAGATATTGTTAAAAAAGGCGATTGGAAGGAAAATAAGCATGACGAGCAATGGATACTGGTTCAAAGGTCAAAAACGAGAAATCGATTTGTCGGTATGACAGGAAAAGCTGCTTCTAACTCATTGGGAAATTTTAAGGCCGCCGAGATAAAAATACCTGTTTTTATTTCTAATGTGAATAAAGATACAACTGAGAAAGATATATGTGAATACATACAGCAAAAAACTGCTGAAGTCGTAAAACTGGAGAAAGTCAATATGAAGTCGGAAAGGCAATATAGCGCCTTTAAGTTGTTTATACCTAAACATAAATTAAGTACATTTTTGGATGACAAATTCTGGCCGGAGGGAATAATGTTCAGACGATTCATTAATTTCAAGAAAGGAAAAGTCTCAGATATTGTTGATGATAATACCATAGTAAATAATGGATAGTACTATCAAAAAGAATGTAACCCTATCGACATTCAATTGCAAGAATGTTATTCGATCGGCTGATTGTGTTCGCAGGCTGTGTTGTGTCGCTGATGTGATTGCACTTCAGGAGACTTGGCTTTTACCACATGATGTGCCTTTTCTCGGTAGTATTGATGGTGGTTTCGCGTATGCTGGCAAGTCCGCCGTCGACACGTCTGCCGGAATTCTCATCGGAAGACCGTATGGTGGAGTTGCGCTTCTATGGAGGAAGTCAGCGTTTGCGACGGTATCAGTGGTGCAGTGTAATAGTGATCGTCTGTTAGCTATTAGGACTGAGCACGCGGGTCGTTCCCTGTTGATATTCTCAGTGTATATGCCGACTAACTCGTCAGATAATCTAGTTGAGTTTACGGAGTGCTTAAGTGAAATTATTGCTATCATCGAGAACATAAATGTTGAGTCGGTGTTTATATTGGGGGATCTTAACGCACACCCAGGTGAGCGCTTTTCAAATGAGTTATTAACAGTATGTGGGGAGCAATCGTGGTCATGTGTTGATATGGAACTACTTCCGAAGGACACGTTTACGTTTGAGAGTACCGCTAACGGTGCATTGCGCTGGCTTGATCACTGCGTGGTGAGCAGTGCGGCACGTCATTTAGTTGTAGATGCGTCAGTTTTGTATGGAGTTTATTTGTCAGATCATATACCTTTATTAATTGAATGTAATATTGATTTAATTATACCTAAGCTAGTAAACCCTACCTATACTTACAATAAGGTGATATGGGGTGAAAGGGATAGCAATCAGATCAGTGAATACTCAAATTTTTGTAATTTAAAATTAAAATTAATCGATTTTCCAGATGATTTACGGCATTGTGCGCATAATATGTGTTCTAATGCTAATCATGTGAAAGTACTAGATACAATGTATAGTAGTTTGGTTAGCGTTTTAAAGAAGGGTGCCGAACGTACTTATGTGTGTAAACAGATGCGTCTTAATAGCAAAAGATACATTCCTGGTTGGAACAAATACGTTCGCGATGCTCACAGAGAGGCTCGACTGTGTTACCAAACATGGTTGTGTTATGGTAAACCTGCTAGTGGTTATGTATACAATAGAATGTGTCAATCTAGAAAAACCTTTAAGATCAATCTGAAATACTGTCAGGATAACCAACAGCAGATAAAGATGGATATTTTAGCTAAACATCACACTAAAAAGAAATTTGGTTCATTCTGGAAATCAACAAATAGTCTGAATCCGAAGTCGAGTCCCCCGGTGAGCGTGGCGGGCGTACACGAGCCGACTGATATAGCCAATGCATTTAGACGTCATTTCCAGATTGAGTCACCTCTTACTAGACCTGTGCAGGTGTTTGATGCTGGAGCCAACACTGGGGACATTTCTGTTGTTTTTACGGCACAAGAAATATCAGCCATCATAAATAAAATGGAGAGGGGTAAATCCCCGGGTCATGATGGCCTCAGCATCGAGCACCTGAGGTATGCGGGGCGACACTTGCCGCGTGTGCTAGCTTTACTTTTTAACCTGTGCGTTAGTCACGGTTACTTACCGGATGATTTAATGTATACAATGGTAGTGCCTATTGTGAAAAATAAAACAGGGGATGTCTCTAACATTACCAATTATAGGCCCATTTCTCTGGCTACTGTCATAGCAAAAGTGTTGGATAGTCTGCTTGATAAGCAATTGGCTAGACACCTTGAATTGCATGACGCCCAGTTCGGTTTTAGGCCTGGGCTGTCGACTGAGAGTGCAATCTTTTGCCTCAAGCAGACTGTTCAATACTACACAGACAGGAAGACGCCTATTTTTGCTTGTTTTCTGGATCTCTCACGGGCATTTGATCTTGTCTGTTATGATGTTTTGTGGCGTAAACTAGAAGCTGAAACTAAGTTACCATCTGAAATAGTTTCAATATTTAAGTACTGGTACAGTAGTCAAAGGAATAGCGTGAAGTGGAATGGTGCGCACTCGGACGTGTATCGGTTGGAGTGCGGGGTGAGGCAAGGGGGGCTCAGCTCACCCCGGCTCTTCAACCTATACATGAACCAGCTGATCCTTGAGCTCAGCAACACCAATGTTGGATGTCATATTGACGGGGTGTGCATAAACAACATTAGCTATGCGGACGACATGGTGTTGCTGAGCCCATCAATCGGTGCCCTGAGGCGCCTGATCGCTATTTGCGAGAACTATGCGGTGAACCATGGGCTCAAATATAACGTCGCTAAGAGCGAACTAATGGTTTTTAAAGCTGGTAGTTTGACATATCCATGTATCCCAGACGTAGCACTTTGTGGAGAACCACTGCAAAGAGTGGACAAATTTAAATATCTAGGCCACTGGGTCACTGAAGACCTTAAAGATAATTGTGACATTGAAAGGGAACGTAGGTCGCTGGCTGTCCGTTGTAACATGCTGGCTCGCAGGTTTGCACGTTGTACGAGGCCTGTTAAAGTAACGCTTTTCAAAGCTTACTGTCAGTCTTTCTACACGTGCAGCCTGTGGGTCGACTTCACGCAGAGGGCATACAGCGACCTACGCGTTCAATATAATAATGCACTGAGAGTGCTGTTGCGGCTGCCGTGGCGATGTAGTGCGTCGGGGATGTTTGCAGATAATAATATTGATGGTTTTGCCGCTATTATTCGGAACAGATGTGCATCTCTGATGTCTCGTGTTCGTGGCAGCTCCAACAGTATTCTCAGTGTATTCGTAGATCGGTGGGATTCCCCGATGTTGCGGAGGTGGATACAGCTCCACGGCGAAATTTAATTGTATATTTATATGTGTCTGTAACTTACTAACACTAGATTTTAAGTTAAATTGTTACTAACCCTATGGACTCCGGTCTGAAATAAAATTTATTCTATTCTATTCTATTCTATTCTATTCTATTTTTAGTAGCAGATGTTTTCTATAATTAAAAATAATTACATTATTGAACAAATAATTCATCATAAAATTCAATTGTATTTTGTCTCTCTGCCTCATTAGCCTAGAGGTCCTGCTAAGCTATCTAGAGGTCTTGGGTTCGATACCCAGGTCGAATGTGTTATTGGATTTTTCTATGAAATTCTCAGATCTGTGTTTGAATTTGTGCCCGGCTATACATGGAACCTGAACAGACTGGCGAACTGTGTGTGTACATTAGTACCTCTGCCTAACCCTTCGGGGACTACAGTCGTGATCATAGTATATTTAGTCTGTCTGTAAGACGGTAAAATATTTAGCAAAAGGCACAATAAAAGTCCAATGGGAAATTCCCATTCGGCTCACGTCCGTCACACTAATTATTTGCTGATTAACGAAGTGTTGTCAACTCTTAGTTCATTTAGTCAGAGAGACAATGTGACGGCAATTTGTTCATCTTTGCTAGGTATTGCGTCAAAGTGAAAAATAGCAGTTCCATTATTTGAATATTAATTACCACGTGAACTCTTTAGTCTATTGGTACTACGCTAAAGGTACTGCGTTCGATTCCCAGGTAGAGCAGTGTTGTTAGGTTTTTCTGTGAATTTCTCAGTAGCAGCTCGGAGTTTTTACACGATTGTAGGCTATAGGCTCGCCCTCTATTACTTCAGACCTAAAACATACCGGCGTACTGTGGTTGTACAAATTCTGCCCTACCCGTTCGCGGAATACAGGCGTGATGTTATGGACTTCATACTTTCACTTTATAACAATTACATCATCAACACACTGTCGGTTATAAACATTATATCTGGCTATTTCTACTACGGAACAGCAAATAAAAGTTTATTTTTATTGGCCGTGTGTAATGTTTGAATTAAATTCGGCCAGTGTAAAGGATCTGATGCTTTAATGCAACGATCTAGAATGTATTTTTAGATTTTATGTTGTGGGTCATAGATTATGAGGAACGCAGATGTGGCAGTAGCTACTTTAACTCACAATTGGCGGCGCCGACGCACGGCGAGACCTTAGCCCGTCGTACCAGCCAGTCTTTATTCAAACAATATTTGCGTTCGATCTCTTTGGCGCTGAGCACTAAGATCAAAGAGTATAATAATATATAGGGACTAAGATGTTCCAAATTTAAAAGTGCGCGGCAAAGTTAATTGCGGCGCACTTATAAAGAGGATTAAAAGTTCATTACTGCCCGCTCAAAAAGTGCGCGGGAAAGTAAATTGCGGCGCACTTATAGAGGATTAAAATCTAATTACAGCCCACTAAAAGTTTCTTATAGGACCAAGTCGTCCTTTTCGAATAGATGGGATGAAAATGATATTTATTTCTGTAAATAGATCTTTTAAAGACAGTTTTGCAAGTCATTGTTATTTTTTTTCCTATCTGACGACCTCTGAGAAGAAACACCGAAACAAACTGAGAGCTTAATAAAACAAAACTCGTCGTCGCGTCTGTGCGTTGATCTTTGCCCAACATTTGATCATGCAGCACTTAGCCCAGTAATAAACGCGATTCTTTGATGAGGTAGACGATGAGCAGACACGCGGTAGTTTAATGTGATTCTAACATAATATTAAAGCGCTCCACACTTTTGATGTGGTTAGGAGCATTGTGAAAGCAATGGAAGCTGTTGGAAATTGTGTAAATTATTAATTCCGACTGTTATATTGAATTAAAATTATTATTTTTGTCGTTTATGGTATTGTGTTATGCTTATAATCTAAGTATGTAACTAATGTAATTGTGTGTAAAAATGTTTGTATTAGATAAATTCAGAGACTACTCAACTGATTTAAGAGTTTCTTTCGCCTATGGCAAGCTACATTATTCCGGAGTAACATAAGCTATAAAATTGAGTTTAAAACATAATATTACTTTTAGTGAAACCAGGGGAATACCGTGGGAGAGCAAGCTCGACCGGAGTGATACCACGCCCTCACAGAAAACCGGCGTCGGCGAAACAACGCTTACGTTGTGTTTCGCCCAGAGAGTGAGGATACCGGAGGGCGAAAAATTTACCATCACGCTTGCTTTACTTAAAAGTTTAGGTACAGGACTACTTGAAGTACAATAGCAAGTGAGCGATAGCAAGTGAGGGTCCTATCGGGCACAAATCCATAAATACTGGCTTAAAACTTAAGACGCACTTAACCTGCGTTCCTAAATACAGAGGGGTCTTAATATGAGTTGGTTATCTATAAATTGACCGCGGCAAGAGCACCTCAACCAGAAAATTTTAAACTTAATCACAAGTTTCCTCAGTCCACTGGAAAAAAACCTTTTAGATATACGAGATTTTTTTCTCTACAAAATTCAACAACACACCATTTTGTTTACCTACTTTAATAACCATTAGGATACGGGGTAACCATTTAAAAACATCGCACCACAAACAGGGTTGTCGCCTCTGCAACCGTTGAGAGCCTGATTTGCATTTGACAAATTTTTCATCGTCCCCAACTCTTGAATTAATGATTTTGCGTGACGGCCCTAGCCGAATAATTGAGCGGAAAATATACATTTTTGCTGCTTCAACGTCGGTCGGTTTGCAAGCGATTAGCGATTTTGATAACATTGACTGCTGACATAATTATAACTATTCAGATCTTTCACTGCTGGACAAAGGTCTCCATTGAGAATACGAGAGGTTAAGCCATAGCCCATCAAGCTAGCTAAGTCTGGGTTACATAATAATATGCCGTCGAGAAAATATCTCAGACATGCACGTTTCCTCACATTGTTTTTTCTTTTCCATTTCAGTGAGTCATGATTCTGACTAAAATAAATTACTAGCGGCGCGCTACGGCTGCGCACGGGTAGAGAAAACCCTAACTTTTATAACCTATGTTTTAAGCGGCGGTAGCCTAATGGCTAGGGTGCAGGACTTGCGATCATGTGGTTGCCGGTTCGAAACCGACCCATTGCACTACCGACGTGAACCCACTCGTAACACAAGCATTTAGTTTAGCACGAGGGGTTAATAAGAATACTAGTAATGTGCGACCCACATTGCTAGTAAGCCTTTTAAAAAAGAAAATAAAACTGGAATAATGTAGCATTGAAAAGGTGAAAAAAAATACATTTAACGAAAATAAAATACATAGAAAAAATAATTAATATCTGTAATTAAAACTATCTGGTAGGCAGTTAAATAATCAATTATCGTTGACACAATTTTTTTATATATCAGAGGAGACAACATTGCTATTGTTATTAAAATAGCAATTACTTCAAGTTGTTTTATTCGATTTAATTTTAAGATTTGGGGGATTTCTTTTGTGCCTACTTACGTAAAGTGTAATGAGGGTAGTCTGATATGAATAAGTGACATTCGCTACGCTATCAGTATAGCCTCTGCCTTACATCGGTAACAAATGGATGACGGAATTTACGTTTTGTTAACAATATTTAATGTTTAACGTTATATTATTAAAGCGAAATTTGTTTGCGATAACTTCCCGTTGGCAAGCAGGCTTCATTCATAATTATGGTAATATTTGGGTCAAAAATTGAATATTAAACAGAGGGATTACTTTTAAAGTATGATTACGATTATTTTCTTGCAGGAAAATGAATCCGGCGCCGCGGGCCAAACCATTTTTATGTCAAAAAATTTCTGACTGAGATAAATAATTAGTCTACACCAGTACGAAACAACTATCAGTGTTACGGTAATAAGGTTGATAATCGACTGATAACCTGCGGTTCAGTGACAATTAAAATATGTCTGTCTTGTACGGTGTTCATCATACAACTGATATAAGGCCCACTTGCACCAACTTCTTATATAGGTATGTATTGTGTGGCGGGGAAGGACCATGTCACAGTATAAATTGTATTTAAACACAATTTTTTCATAGTAAATTTGTGTTTAAGTACGATTTAACCCTATTTAAGAAGTTGGTGCAAGTGGCCCTAAGTACATGCAGAAAAAACATTAGCTCAACCACTAGTAATAATTATAAATTCATAATTGTATTAAATCTAAGTCAAAATTAAATTATTTTCCTCGAGTATGTTTACCGGAAGTAGTGCATGATGTGTTAGCCTGTTAGTAATTACTACACTCTTAAATGTAACCATATTTTTTAAAACCCATGTCTGTATTAGTGTAAGTGATTGTTGGCTAACCAAAAATATAAATAAATAAATAAATAAATCAGTCCCTATCTTAATTATTATTTTAATTGGTTTCATTAGTCTATTATATGCGCGGCTACGCTATATCCCGTGTTCGACTCCCAAGATCAGCAAGCTGTTTTTGCGTTTTTCTATGAAATTCTCGCAGCTCGGAGTTAGGAGGTTTTGCCCGATTGTTATTACACTGTAAAAATCTTTACACGAAAGACCATCAGACACACATAGAAACAAGATTGTCTAAAACTGACTTATAAAACTGAGTTACAATATTATTCCTCTCTAATATGCATCGGCCATAGCTTGGACGTTCTGCCACTAAATTAGCATTTGCAATCTGGCATGTCTGGCGGTGCAGTGGAAACAATAAGCCCCAGCGATTCAGGGTACAGATGTTCCGTTAATTTAGCACAGGCCACCTGGCATCATGCCAGACGTTGTATTACTCAGTATCACTTCATTAATTAATGCCAGATTTAATTAGATTTGTTGGACTTTTGTAATTCTTTTTACTCGCGATAGAACGGAGAAGGATGCGGTTAGGGTTAGAGGGGGTTGCATTTAGTTTTACGTGATGCATAATAGTATTTTCATACTACCTACATTTTTATTAAAATAGAAATTGGTAGCCCCGACGGATTTTATTGGAGGTAAATATGTGTAGTCACTTACCTAAGTAGTTGGAGGTTTCGAAACTGTTATTGAATCTTATTTCAATTAGTTTCATCGTACTTTTTTTTTTAATTTTTATGTTGTGTATTCTATTGTTAGGCTTTGAGTATTTCTGTGGGGCCTATGCACATAACTTTAACAAAGTTAACAAGTTCCAAGTAAACTCGATATCGATTTAGAGATAACAGAAACAAAAAAGGTACCGAAATCCATTTCCTTACTATGTAATAAAAACCCAAAGACATATCGCACAGAAATAGACACGTCAAATATTATTAGTTCACCCGAATTCCACTGAATTCAATTCCAACTGAAAAGACGTAGACGAGATTTATTGGCGCCCAAGTGGGACTGCATTCTTATGGTTCTTATATCTTCGGAATAAGATTTATTTTATTTAAAAATAGCAAGTGAATTTAGCGAAATGGGTAACGCGATCTATCAAATGTTGACTTGGATAAATCTACGACACCGTTTCTTACTAATCTGTGTCCCACGTTGGGTGCCAGTAGCGAATATTGCCACTTTTAGGAATTATATAACATACGTGATACGGGTAGGATACCATTATTATCTATATGAAATACAAGCCTGATGGTAGGTACTTTAGTTTTTCCATGAACATAGGGGTTATGTACCAATGATAACAATATAGTTAAAAAAATATTGAAAATGATAACAATATAGTTAGAGGTCGTAGAGGTCCTGAGCTCGACTGCTACACTGCAGGTCCTGGGTTCCATTTCCAGGTCGAGTAAAGTGTTATTGAGTTTTTCTATGAAATTCTCAGTAGCAGCTCGGAGTTTAGGATTTGTGCCCGGTTAACGCACAATAGGCTCGCCCCCTATTAAATGGGACCTAAACATACCGGCGAACTGTGGGTGTACATTAGTACGCCTCTGCCTAACCCTTCGGGGATACATGCGTGACGGTATGTTAGTTAAAAATACGTGGCAGGTTACATCTTAACAATACTGTCCTTACCATTATTGAAGAGAAAAAACAGCCATAAATTACATGTTTAAGGCCCAAAATACTAATTTCCCAATTTGCCTAGCAAAGTATCCAAGTTCCTGCAAGTAGGTACTAAGTTAAGTCACACTAGAGCTATTACCTCGAGCTAAGTTGTGTAGAAACTTGCGACAACTTGTTTTAAGTCGTACAACTTTATATGTGCAGGTGTAGCGACCGACTTTGCGTGTTTGCTTTCGTAAGTGAGACTTTAAAGTCGTGTTTGCGGTATGTACAGTCACGAGCAAAAATTTGTATACACTTACGTACTAAAATTCGTAATTGTTTTAACATACCATCATGCCTGTATTCCCCGAAGGGTTAGGCAGAGGCGTACTAATGTACACCCACAGTTCGCCGGTATGTTTAGGTCCCATGTAATAGGGGGCGAGCCTATTGCCATTAACCGGGCACAAATTCCTAACTCCGAGCTGCTACTGGGAATTTCATAGAAAAACCCAATAACACTTTGCTCGACCTGGGAATCGAACCCAGGACCTCTAGCGTAGCAGTCGCGGTCAGGACCACTTGGCTATTGAGGCAGTTAGTAATTTTAGCAGTTAGTAATATTAGTAATTGATTTTTTTCGTGAAATTTTGATTGTATACTTTGAGATAATACCAATATAATTAAGGTATGGTTCGAAAATATTATGTTCAGAACTCCGTAAAATTTCAATTAATAGGTAAAGAGAAAATAGCTTTTGAATTTTGTCAAGTGTATACATACGAGTATCTGTGCTCGTGACTGTACTGAAGGACTATTTTCAAAAGATCTTTTTTCATAGATCTACAATGTTTTCACAAAACCCTGTCCGACCCGTGAAGATATCGACATTCGGTTCTTTTTATAACATTGTTAAAAAAACAATTATCTATACTTCTATACTAATATATAAAGCTGAATAGTTTGTTTGTTTACTTGAACGCGCTAATCTCAGAAACTACTGGTCCGATTTGAAAAATTCTTTCAGTGTTAGATAGCCCATTTATTGAAGAAGGCTATAGGCTATATATCATCACGCTACGCGGACGAAGTCGCGGGCAGAAGCTAGGTTTTTTATAAAACGGCAACATTTGAACTTAAACACACGATGGCGATGATGGTATTATCACATTTTTAAAATTTGCCATATTTTGGGGAATTTTCGGTAATTTGGGCACGATAATATTTTTTTATGGCACAGGGCAGGGCAAACGAGTAGACGGATCGCCTGATGGTAAGTGATACCGCCGCCCATGGACACCCGCGACACCAGAGGAGGAGAGAGTGCGTTGCCGGCCTTTGAGTTTGTGCCTCCGGTATCCTCACTCACTCGACAAAACACAAAGTAAGCGTTGTTTCACGCTGTTTTTCTGTGAGGCCGTGGTATCACTCCGGTTGAGACGGCTCATTCGTGCCGAAGCATGGCTCTCCCACGGTTTAATCATGAATAATATGTTAACTACTAACCCGCCCCCATATGGGAAAAACTTTTACTGAATTTAATAGAAAAATCCAGTAACGCTTTGCTCGACCTGGGAATGGAACCCACGATCTCTAGGGCGCTTAAACCCTGAACTAATGAGGCATTCATAACTCTCCTACTTACCAATAATTATAGTTCTACAAAATAAATCTCCCAACACGTAATATGCTCTTGCAGTTTAAGGGGATTACATCGGACGTTTACGACCCAATAAATTTGTGCATCCCCTGACATCCCCCTACTAGTGCATTACCTGCATTTCCCCTGTGCCCACCAATGCACCCCTATTGCCAATTTTATTTATATTTTAGAAGGCAGGTGGCGTTTATTGCACGTTTGGACACTGTCTGTGGGGTTGTCGTGTTATATAAAATTCAACGCAATTGTTTTAAGGATTAAATTGCTTTGAAATTCTTAAACATGTTAAAGTTTAAGGTAGGTACATACTTTTTTCGAACTACCTTTTTTGATGTTTTTGCTATTATATACCCCATATTTCCAGTTCTTTCGCAATGGGTACTTATATTTTTGTTTAAATTTTCAAAAGGTTCATACAAATTGATATTTCCTTTTAGAAACCGTGTCCAGGCCATGTGACGGTGTGTAAAAGATGTTTGTGCTACTTTATGTTATCTGATCGGTTTATATGGCGACTAGCTGTTTCCTTCGATTGCACTTGCGACCTAAAGTAACAATATGTTTAACTTGAATTACAATATAGCATAGATTACTCAGGAATAATGTAGCTTTTAATAGGTGAAAGCATTTTTTAAATCGGCTGCGTAGTCCTTTTTTTTTCTATGAAATTCCCAGTAGCAGCTCGGAGTTTGGAATTTGTGCCCGGTTAATGGCAATAGGCTCGCCCCCTATTACATGGGACCTGGGATGTACATTAGTACGCCTCTGACTAACCTTTTGGGGAATACATGCGTGATGGTACGTTATGTTTATGTTATGTTAGTTCTTGAGTTTATCCTTTACAAATAAATTTATAAAATTACCAAGCTTCCTCTTTATAATATTGGGTTTGATAGCTTAACTGATGGCATAACTCCTCTTCCTCTCACTCGGAGAGGAGACCCTTTCCCAGAAGTGGGTAAATGGGTTGGTGACGATAACGACCTGGGAATTGAAGTCAGGGAACTAAATCAATCAGGAAGTACCTATGTCATCATCCTCCGAGCCTTTTCCGTCCGTTGGGGTCGTCTTCCAGTCTACCTATGTGCGGCTGCATATCAGAATTTTACATGAAGTGACTGCCGTCAGCCCTCCGCGATCCAATTTCTGGGCAATACCCACCCATATTCGGAGGATAGACTGGTTGTTAGGATTTTTTGGGCTTCTGACTACCACTAATAATTGTCAAAGAAGCTCGTATGACAACCGGAATCGACGGCTTTACGAGGCACAGAGTGGTCTCGATGTGTTAAGAATGGTAACCCATCCACTCAATGGCCACAGCGCGCGAAGCTTAACTTTGCAAATCAGTTGATCAGCTTACTTATTACTTAGCCCCAAGGTCTCAATCAGGAATCAGTGTCGTCATGCCAATCGTGTAGTCTGTATCTTCAGCCGTCATTTGTCAAAACCTTAACTCTTGGTTTAACGGAAACCGAATGCCATATACTTATCTCAATAATTGACTCCTAACCTTACGAGCAACATATAAGATTGATTTTTGAATAGCAATCAGTTAATCATAGCGGATAAGTCAGAATCCCCGTCATTAAAGGAGGATGTAACAAAGCATGATGTATCAGTGCCCGGTATTAAGTCTTGCCTTTTGTATTTGCGAGTTGCTTGTACCAAAGTACCTATTATTGGTTTCTTTTAATAAAATTCTCGGCTGCCCCTCGATATTTCAATTTGTGGCCGATAAATGGCATCACATTTTTTTGGGGATAGGCTTACGCTTGTTCGCCAGTTCACCTGATGTTAAGCGACACTGCAACCTACGATGGAGCACGTTTGCCTAGAAGAAGCCGATTCACACGTGATTTAAAGACACCCAGATTACCTATATCTATCAGGGAAGACCCACTCGGGAAGCGCATTCCACTTTTCGGCAGTAAACCCGATAAAAGTCAACTTAAAGCGTTACGTTCGGGTTTCCGGAATATCGATGCCGCTTTTTTGTCCTTTATCTCTCTTCTTAGAATATTTTTTTAAGAAACAGTTTCATATAAACCAACCCTTGTGTTATGTTGTAGGAAAGAAATCGTCGACCACCGGTTGAAGCAATTCACTGGAGCCTTTGGCTGTGAAACGAAAACATTGCTGTTAGCAGCTTCGACTCGATCCTCTCAAGTTTTCATTCGATTTCAGTTTTCTCTTTACAAGTTAATTTTCTGCTTTGACGGTGCTGGCACCTGATTCTAATAGGAATAAGGTGTTTGTTTACCTTCTGCTTAGAGGCACTACTGAGGTAATTGGAATTCAAGAAGCAAATGACATTTTAAATGGGCAACATTCATCATAAAATTCCTTTTATTTAAAAAAAACCAGCCAAGTGCGAGTGGAACTCGCGCACCGAGGGTTGCATACTTAAAAATATTTTTAATATACGATGTAACTTAAAATTTACTACACTACTACTAATTTACTCAAGATTACGAATGTATTACTAATATAGTCTAACTAAAATAATTACTAACAATACAATATATTATGTATAAATTATGATCTGGTTGTATGTTCTCGCTGCGCACCGATCACTTAATCTTTAATAATCTAATGTTTCTCAATGTAAGTGAATTATTGTATTCTGTTTTGAGAAATAAAAAATGTCTTAAATGCTTTTCGCAATTTTTCCATTATCTGTGCTATAAGACGTTGTTTCATATCAAATTTCAAGATTCTGAGCTCATGGGAAGTACCCTGTAGGTTTTGATTCCCTTGGGTCTTGACAGACAAACAACAAAGTGATCCTATAAGGGTTCCGTCTTTTTACCTTTAGTTTACGGAACCCTAAAAACGTTTCCCGTACTAGGATTTTCTCCTGTATCGTGGATGCTTTTACCAAGAAAAACTTTCATATCCATAAACGCACAGATTCAGAACAACTACCTGTGGGTCATACAAATATTTGCTCCGTGTTGGGATCGAACCAACAACACGTGGCGCAAAAGCCGGTCGCTCATCCGCTACGCCAAACGTGTCGCAATATGATTGCTGGACACACGGATACACACCATGCTATAATTGCCAGGATAAAGTGACCTTGCATTGTTTAAGCTTTTCCAACAGAGAGAAGTTATTTTAAGCTGACAATACACATCTTAGCAAATTGGTTTTTGGGTGATACCAATATGTGAACCCTAACCAAAAATAACGTAAATCTTGCGATTATCAGTTGTCCGTATGACAACCGGAATAGAAGACATGGTTTTCAAGGTTCTCAAGAGTCTTAATATGCTAAGGATGGTAACCCATCCATAAATTAACTTCGGAAAGACTTACTAAGAATAACCTTGTAGTAAATCGTAGCCAAATAACATACCTCCGTGCTATGCTGTGTCCAGAGGTCGCCAGAGCTCCGAGGAAGCGTTGTGTTGACAGTGAAGGGACTAGTGATGTTTAAGCATCACACTTATGGTCTCCTTTGCTGCCAGCCCAACTATTCCTCCTTAATCTTTACCCCACACTCTAGGGTGTGATAACATTTTTCAGGGTCGGCAACGCGGAAGTGATACCCCTGGTATTATATATTTATTTTGACATCTAAGTCTATTCTAGTCATTTTTCTTTTGTAAATGTGAGTACCATGTAGGCTTGATTTTATTATACCAGTTTTTATAGTCTGGAGGCTTTGAGAATTTCATACGACCTACACGAATGTCCTGCTGATCTGGTATTGTCGTGCGACGGGTCGTTGAGCTCCCTTAAATATGGTTGAGCTACACGATGACTGATGCATGCTTGCCGTCAGTTAGGACTGGTCTACTCAAAGCTGCTATGGTTCTTTCCTCAAAAGGCCATTTCAGACATTGCCCTGCATTGTCCCACTCACATTATTTGCATTATTTTATGTCTGGACTTTAAAAGAGACCATGATTCTCTGAGTTTGTTTCGGCGTTTCTTCTCAGAGGTCGTCAGTTAGGAAATGCCGAAGCCATCTAGCTATAAAAAAAAACAAAACATTGACTTGTAAAAGTGTCTCTAATGATCTACTTACAGAAATAAATATCATTTCATTTCATCATTTCATTTCATTTCATTACAAGCATCCATAGGCTACGGTAACCGCTTACCATCAGGCGGGCCGTATGCTTGTATGCCACCTTAGTGGTATAAAAAAGCACAGCATAACTTCTCAGAACTGCCTCATTAGCCAAGTGGTCCTGAGCGAGACTGCTACGCTAGAGATCCTGGGTTCGATTCCCAGGTCGAGCAAAGTGTTATTGGGTTTTCTATGAAATTCCCAGTAGCAGCTCGGAGTTAGGAATTTGTGCCCGGTTAATGCCAATAGGCTCGCCCCCTATTACATGGGACCTAAACATACCGGCGAACTGTGAGTGTACATAAGTACACCTCTGCCTAACCCTTCGGCGAATACAGGCGTGATGGTATGTTAACTTTTCAGATTGATTGATCAGCGTAGTTATAACAAGCCCCTCCTAAAACTTCTTTATGTGGATGCAAATATAGGGAAGGGTCCGTAGGGTACACAATGATTGGGGTATCCATTGTGTTCACAAAAGGGTATAGCAGACTGGTCAGCATGACTCAACAGAATACCCTCCCTGTTGTCTTGTAATATGTCTGCTTATCATCAATATTTGATGGTACCGTTTAATCACGCTCAGGAATGAAAAATATCGTAGTCTTCAACATAACATAGGTACCATCACGCTCTCATGTTTATTACTCAACGGGTTAGGCACACGTGTTCTATTGTACACCCACGGTTCCGGTGTACCCGCTATATTTACGTCCGATGTAATAGGGGGCGAGCCTATTTCCATTATCGGGAACAAATCCAAACTTTGAGCTGCTACTGATAATAACATAGAATTTCATACACTGCTCGACCAGGGAATCGATCCCAAAATAATAAGATTGTACGGAAGTCTCCTTGTCCTTTTTCTTCCTACTAGTTTACGCTATCATAATATCAACAGCACCATTAGAGTGATGCATCTCGTCACACCAACGCAAAACTGACGGTATTTGATAAAGATGGATTATATTAACGGACCATCCCGCCAAAAACCTGAAAAAATTACCCCATGTAACTTTCAGCTTTACTTCCTACAAAATATGGTTCAGTTTTTCTCGGTACAGTATCCCAGGATAATAAATCCACAGGTGCTATTCATGCCTCATGCAAGCTTTGAGATAGATTAGTTTCGGCATAAAAAATAATGCAAAAGGCACTCTGTGTGCGTGTGAGTAAGATTGATAGCCGCTATTGTATTTAGAGGTTTTGCATCCTATGTACGAGGTAAAGGGATTGGTGCGGTTTCTCTGCGTATTTCGACGACTTTCGTACGTGAAATTAATTAAATCTGAAGCTGCGTTATGTAGGACGCACTCTAACATAAAATATAACACTACATAATCTGACATAAAAAAGTATACTTACCATACACTACTACATCTCTGTTTTTGACAAAAAAAGACAGGTTTTTGTACGCACATCTATACTAATCTATACTAATATATAAAGCTGAAGAGTTTGTTTGTTTGTTTGCTTGAACGCGCTAATCTCAGGAACTACTGGTCCGATTTGAAAAATTCTTTCAGTGTTAGATAGCCCATTTGTTGACGAAGGCTATATATCATCACGCTACGCGGACGAAGTCGCGGGCAGAAGCTAGTTAAACTATAAATTCCAAGTAAAAGCTCATATCTCATCGTACGAAAAGGATACATAAAGCGAGGTCAGATTCCACAGGAATAGAGTAGCTTGATGTGTAGCTGTGTGTATTACAGTAAATATCTTTCTGGAATTTCTTGCATTTACGGCCAGAATTAAAATATCGTTGAAGATATTTTAATGCCCATAATAAAATGTATTAAAACAAAATAGACACAATTGGGTTCCTTGGATTTCAAAACAATAAACACAATCATTATGAATTCGGGCGGCAATACGCCAAATCAAGTGTGAAGCCCATAACTGTCATTGACAGTATATGCTTTTGACAGTTGCATGACATAATTTAATGTTACATTGCGGGGTCTGTACGGAATGGCCTCTCACATCCACTTAGCGATGCTACAATGGCCATTGCGCGTAATTATTGGCTTAAATTATCCCATTAAGCTACGATCACATTAATATCACACTTGTATTGTGCAGTAATTATTGAGAATTAAGCTAGCGAGTGACCTATAAAGACCACTAAAGGCTTTGCAGTCGTAGAATTACGACTAAACGAACTGAAATCATTCGAATCAATATATTTTTATAATATTGTTATTGTGGATTATCGAATTAATTTTTAATGTAAATATCGGTTTTTATAATATTAATGGTTACATCACTAAATTCTTAATATTCGTGTTCCATTTTCAAAAAGCGTGCGATGGTTATTATTGAGCGTCTTAAAATTCAACACATTTGAATTTGGAGCGAACTAATGAGACGTTAATTCGGACGTTTGCGTTGCGTTGCAATCAAATTCCGTGCGATTGTCCGGTTTTAGACCGTATAATGTTCGCTTGCGCTTAGCTTTAACGGTCTGTGAACTTTGTCGGGCTGTGATATGCGGGTCATCCGGCCGACTGTACAACTACATCCTCGATTACACTAGAATTGTCGGTTAAATCGAGTTTAGGCTAAGTGCTAAAGGATGGCAAGGGTAATAGGTATTCGGACACTCTAACTAAGTAGTAAATGAATTTCGTTGGGTAACAAAACGTTATATTTATGAACACATCATAAATTGATGTACTTATTTATTTAGATTCTATTATTCCACTGAATATACCCAGTAAGCAAACACAAAATTCGCGCTATTAGTAGACTTGCAGAAAACAGCCCGCTATAAGTGGCATACCAGATATCTGCCCGTTATTACCTATATATACTACATGTGGCACTCACACTGGAGAATTTGAAATACATTCCTTAGTTTTTTTAAGATTGTGAAAATTCCGACAGTGACATTAACCAGAAAGTTGCTTAGCTATGCACAGCAAAATGAATACGAAGAATAAGTTCAATTTGTGTATTTACGTTGCAGTTTTCATCACAGCGATGAAAATTATGACCTTTGATTCTATACGGCTTTTTCATAGACTCACTTCTATTGTAAAGTAGGTACCTACGATCACAAATGGACGTACCGTCAAACTTACGGTTATTGTAATTTCAGCTGCAAAACAAACAAAAACGTTGGTAAATCTTTCAGTACCAGTGATCGAGAAAGGGTTGTATTAAAATGAAGCGTCGAAGCGTCGGTAGCTTAATGGCTAGGGCGTTGGACTTGCGATCATGTGGTTGCCGGTTCGATACCCACCCATTGGACTACCAACGTGAACCCACTCGTAACACAAGCATTTTAGCTTAGCACGAGGGGTTAACAAGAATACTAGTAATGTGCGATGCACATGGCTAGTAAGCTTTTTAAATAAGACAACAAAATGGCTCAGTGATTGAATTGAGAAGATTAGGCTGTGCTTCCCACTGTGACCTAGTTTTAGGTACTGACGACTAAATCAGTTTCAATTAGGTACTCTTAGTCATCCTCCGGGCCAGTTCCCAACTATGGGGTCGGCTTCCAGTCTAACCGGATGCGGCTGAATTTCAGTATTTTACATGAATCGACTGCCATCAGGTATCTGCCGCAACCCAATACCTATCTGGAAATTAAATACCTACTAGATATTCGGAGTTTATCAGGCTTTTTTGTGCTTCTCACTACCACTAACAATTTGTCATAAATGTTCGTATGACTACCGCGTCCGACCACTATATGTGCTCTCCGAGGAACGGAGGCTTCTATGTGCTAAGAATGGTCACCTATCCACACACTGACTGCATCGAGTGCAAATTAACTTTGCAGATCAGTTGATCAGCCTAGTTATTACTTAGTCACGAGCCCCTTATTACTCTAAGTACCCGTACCAAGACACATTATAGGTACTTACCTACGTATTTCGATAAAAACATGCTGAACACATACCTACTTATCAGTTACGTTCTTACAAAATACCAAAATACAACCCTACAAATGAAAAACATTAATAATCGATAAAGGTTAATGCACACCCCTAAATGTACTTTATGAAATCCGTTATCACATCCGTACTGGGGGCATAACGATAATTCAAAATTTATCAGCGAGCAATATCCCTGCCGTGGGTTTTTGAAAGTTATTGCAGTTGAATTGATATGAACGGCAACGATACGCAATTTTGGCCTTTTTAATCATTCATGATTGATAGTGTAAATAACGACTTTCGTTAATTTAAATATGTGCTTTTATATTTAAGTCGCTTTTGTTTTCATTGTCCATATGAATAAATTTATAATCCGATATTGAAATGGATGTATGGTATGAAAATGTAAAGTGCAATATTTTATGTTATTTATTTCAATAATGCACGATGCATTCTGTTTTATTTAAATATAAAATTAAATAATTGTGAATGATCCTTTACGCCATCTATTAGTAGATTTGAACACTACTACACGAAGGCTTAGTACATTTTCCTAAATGTTAATAGATGTCGCCCTACGTTAGAATTTAGAAGTACAACTTAATTTACAGTTTAAAATACATACAATGTTGCATTATTCTTTAATAAATAAATGTCATATTATTTCATTATTTCATAATACAAATAAAAAATTAAAAAACCGATAAAACCGATTATCAGTTGGTGCCAGGTATTAGGTAGCGTCGCGTGCCTAAATAAAAAAAAGTTATACACAAACAACATGGTGGATCAGCTGTTTTCGTTTTTCTCAAATCCGAATTTGTTTCCATAAAACAGAGCCTTGTTATGGTATCATAGCCATGTGTGAATTAAAATGGGCTCAATCGCATCGGTGCTGCAATGGCATTGTCAGACGTGCGGCCAGATCAACCCAACAGAGAGTGTGAAGTGTTTAAAATGTGGTACAAAGCGGGTATCAAGTCATGACAGTGGAATATCAAAAGAAAATAGAGATTCGTCGCCGGAGTATACATCGCGAACTGGTAAAAGCGAGGGTACTACGCCTGGCTCCGAAGCAATCGTCATACCGACTGAAAATACATTTAACAGGTGTGTTTTTTTTTCATGTAACTATGCTTGTCGTAGTCTCTGTCAGTAAATTATCGATTTTTCGTGACCCGTATTTTAGGTTATATTTCTATTGTATTTCATTGTTGTGCGCAGTAGAAAGCGAGTTCATTTACTAAATTAGATGTTACCGTGCAGTTTTGACTATTTGTGTGTCAGCAATTGTGTTAAAAATGTGATTGTATGTGTTGGTTGTTCGCGATGTATATAGGTACGTATGGGCAGGCAGATCCTTTATTTCGTTTTAGAAATTGTTCAGTTCCAAATAATCATGCTTTGGGTAGTATTTTAACATGGTTTAAAAGTAGATAAGAGGCCAAAGAGTTGCCTATTAAGAGTGTTCTTAGTAGATAAGTAGGAATGGAATAATGTTGTCTCAATAATTTCTTGAGAAAAATCCTCAAAAATTGTCAACAAAATCAACTGTAATGTAAAATAAACAAGTATTATTGTATGAATATCTTCATCAAACTTGGTAAGTTACTGATTGTTTCTTTGAATTTCAAAGTAACCATTGTTTCATGCATGATATATAGATACCTGTATCATAGTTGCAGATTTGCATATTGTAGGCTAAGAATACTTAATACACGAAGGCAGGCAAGTATGAATTTTAGTCAGTTTGAGTCTAACAAACCTTGCCACCTTGCCACTTTGGCAGATGATCCATGTTGATTATCAATATTATAAAAAAGTAGAATAATAAAATGCACAGATAATAGGTAGTAGCAAATACTAGATGGTATTTCATTGTGTCTGTAATTTTCTTATTTTAATCATGTTAATTCACTAATTACATAAGGATCCCGGTGTCCATGAACAATGTTTTTACAAATGTCTGTAATTTTACATTATTATTATTGTTTATTTGCAGACATAGTATCACTGCAACTAAAGTTATTCTAAGATTGCCACTCATTAAGTTAGTTAAAATGTTTAATTTCAATTAAACTACTAAAATATAGATCAGAACTAAAAATAGTCAAAACTAGTTGTGATGTATATAGACCCTAATTTTATTATAATGAACTTGTCACTGAAGTTATGCCGACACATGCCAATACAATGAAAATCCAGACACAGATTCATATTTAGCCCAACATTTAACCTGGCCACCCTGAAACACTGGTTTTTAAAAGGAAAGGTTTTTACTGCACATTTGTCAACCCTGCACTGTAGTCCGTAAAAATGTAAAGAAAAAGTTCAGACAGCATGGCATAACAGAAAATTAAATTTTCCAATAATTTTTTTTAAAAATTTAAAAATTAATAGTAAGAATGCCATCCATAAGAACAGCTCTTATGGATGGCATTCTTACTATTAATTTTTCATGCAATATTTGTGTTAAAATTTTCTCATTGTACAGAAAATGTATGACCCAAACAATAAATATGGCATTACCATGCTTTATTAAAGGAAATAACTTATTATTTGCAATATGATACATTGGAAAATTTCAGCATAGTAGGTTACTGAAAGGATATTCTTATTAATAGTAACAATATACACAATACATAACTTCTGTGTCTTATAGGTACATTACAAATATATTATCTGCCTTTGTCCAGGGGTGCACCTGCGCTATAATAGGTAGTCTTGCCAGTGAGATGTAAGGCAAGGGGGGCCTTATATTATAGAAAAGATTTCTGTATGTTACAAGTTGTAAACTAATAATGGAAAATAACTTGGCAGTTTAAAAGTAAGCAATACTATTGAAAAAAAATAATGATCTAACATAAACATATAACATACCATCACGCCTGTGTTCCCCGAAGGGTAAGGCAGAGGCGTACTAATGTATACCCACAGTTCGCCGGTATGTTTAGGTCCCATGTAATAGGGGGCAATCCTATTGCCATTAACCGGGCACAAATTCCAAACTCCGAGCTGCTACTGGGAATTTCATAGAAAAACCTAATAACACTTTGCTCAACCTGGGAATCGAAACCAGGTCCTCTCGCGTAGCAGTCGCGCTCAGGACCACTGGGCTAATGAGGCAATAATGATCTAATTATTGATATCAACATAAAAAAATTAACCCTTTGCTGCTGCTTGGAATTGATATTTTATTTGATAATTTCTTTTTATTATCAAACTAAAACAGAGATTTCGATTGTAAAAGTACCGCAATTAATTTAAAAACATGGTGCGCATTAGCGCATAGCAGTAATTTATTAGATACTTCAGGCTGTTTTTAATAAAAGCATAGCAGGGATATTTTAATGTGGGAGAGCCATGCTTCAGCACGAATGGGCCGGCTCGACCGGAGTGATACCATGGCCTCACAGAAAACCGGCGTGAAACAACGCTTGCGTTGTGTTTCGACGAGTGAATGAGGTTACCGGAGGCCCAAACCCTTTTAAAGGCGGGCAACACACTTGCGACTCCTCTGGTGTTGCGAGTGTCCATGGGTGGCGGTTATCGCTTGCCATCAGGTCATCCGTCTGCTCATTTGCTCCCCTATAACATAAATAAAAAAAAAATTGTTTGATTGTAGCGGATGGTCGTGTGTGGGATCAGCCCCGGAGGCGTCGCGCGCGTGGCGGTGCGCGTGTGGCCTTCGCAACGTGTCCGCAGCGTGGCGCTGCGCCGCCTGCGACGCTCTTGCGCCACACGCCCCTGTCTACAGGTACATTAAAACTTAACACGGGAGGATAGATAATAGATATAGGACCCTTGTTCATCATCCACATCAACCCATTGACTGTCCTCCTGTGAATTTTTCATTTCATTCATTCGTCCGCCACGCTGAACTAATGCAGGTTTACAGACTTCACACGCCATCGAGAAATCTGCTAGACATGAAGGTTTTCTCACGATGTTTTTCTTCACCTTTTAATTGTGTGACGATTAAATATAAATAGGTTTATATTGACGGCATAAGTGTAAATGACGTCTCTCGCTTCGCTATGACGTCGCTAGGCCGTCAGGTTAAAGCATTTTCCGATCCGTAATCTGATTCAGAGTCGATAAGTGTGTGTTTTTGAGGTCCTAATCTGCGATTTAATTACCAATATGAAGCTTACATGAACCGAATGAAAGTCATTCTCTGCGACGTACACTTATAGTAACTTTATTGTGTTTCAGGCTGTCCGATGATGAGGATCAAGCTTCAGGGATGACGGACAAAGAAAAGTCTGCCCAAGGTTAGTGTATAATAAAACTCATATTACCTTGATTACTATTTCTTATAGCTGACGTCATGTTTGATTGTATTTATGCATCTTTACAGACAACACTATGATAAGGTCTAATACTCTGGCTGTCCCATCCTCATATAAGCCTTCAACAAGCTATACAGATGGCCGACGGCTTAACCTCGATTTGCAGTCTCTGCGACTATCTCCCACCCAACTGACAGATCACGCGCATGGAGTCACCAGGTCCCTGTCCCACGGATCTGTCATCAACTCCCAGCAAAAGTGGTGGAAAGTCGATGAGAGTGGACGGGGCACGATTAACAGACCGACTAGTTTGATGGTCTCCGAAAGATATGGGCAGTGCAATCCCCGGGAGTCGTTCCTACGAAGCCTGCATACTGTGACGCGAAGACCCAAGAAGTGCAATGAGAGCAAATCCAATTGGGAGCTCAATTACGTCAAAGATTATCAAAGAGAGCAGAGTAAAGGACTGCATTTAAAGAAGTGGTCGTGCAGTAAATGCACTTTAGAGAATTCTGGGATCAGGACGCACTGCGAAGCGTGCCTTTCGCCAAGAGTGTCTCCTTTAGCGAGGCTTCCTAACGCTAGAGGTCTAAGTGTGACTACTTTGGGCAGGCACGAGACTGCTGCGGGCAGAGACGGCGCGACTTCGCTCCCAACGTCTGGAGGCGTCATGATAACTGTCCCAGACTGGCCTACTGGGAGCACAACGCTAGGAGCCTCATTCCGAAGATCGATAAGCGCACAGAACTCTCCCGAAATCCGCCCGACGTACCGACGGTCTTTCTCCGAACAGACGAATGCGGAAAGACCAGTCGGGAAGGTGATATCGAGTAGGAGAAGCTTGAACGACTACCAGAAGTCGTTAGCAAGCTACTGTGGTAGCCTCCCTAAGACTGACGTCAGAAAGGACCAGAAAATCGAAGAGAACAGTGTGGAAATTGATAAAGAGTGTAGTTGGGATACCAACGCCGAAGGAGTGATTTACGCACTGCCCAACAAAGGGAAGTATAAAGATTTGAACCTGCAGCTCCAAGTCAATAATAACGGGACGAGATACTCGTATGTTTCGGTCCAGGATACGAAGACAGTCATGAGCAATTCGCAGAATGAAGCCTTATATTCTAATGATATAAGCGACGGGGACTATGCGCGGATAGATGAGTTGTTAGGAGCAGAGAATTGTATTTCGCCCGTGAATGAAGTGACCTCGAATATAAGGACTTCGCATATAGGGCCAGCGAAGGAGCCTAAGGTGTTCAATATGCTGCCGTCTGTGGGGAAAGTTTCCCACAATCCTCGGGAGCCTTCTAAAGTGCCTTCGACGCAGCAACAAGTCACGTAAGTTTTCTAGATATTTTTGGTTCTATTTACAAACTGTTACGTGATGTCTAATTTGTCCATACCATATTCTAGGAAAGAAAAGTATCTAACATTAGTTTTAATAAGTCTATTGTCATGAATGAGAAATAAAAATAGCAAACATTATCCTGACATTTATTATATTTCGTTACCATTATAAAAATAACATAATATTATTGCATTGCATCAAGCCTCTATTTCCCGAAAGTTTTGGCAGAGGTGTTCCAGTGAGACCCACATTTAGCCGGAGTTTAAGAAGTGACATTCTGTAGGTGAAACTGTGAAAAATCAACAGTTCTGAAGCAACTGAATAATGCTTTTGTGTATAATGTGTACTAGAGTAACGAGGCAGTAAAAAATAAGAAGTTTACTGTGAATTTTACTGCCGTTTGCGTGACTAATACCTCAGTCCATTCTCATGACACATTCAATAGGTTTGGACAACTTTAAAAAGTTAAAAAGATATTCAAATTATAGCGCCACCAGTGTCCGTCATTGAGATTAAAGTTGCTATTGGTGTCGTTTTTGGTGGGACTTTAAGTTATAGTATGTAATAGATTGATATCCATTGCGGTTTATACACAGTCGCGAGAGTCGCATGTGGCAGTGCAGCGAGTGTTGGTTCGCGTACAACGCGTGGTGGGCGCGCTGTTGTGACGTATGTCGGAGCGGCAGGCCTCCACACGCCGCTGTCACGCTAGCGACAAGAGATGTCGTTGATGCGCCCCATAATAGGTGAGATGCTGTTACTGAGACATATTTACTATAGCGCCATCTATCGCTGTACATACGAAACTCACAAAAAATCCTGAATCGCGCTAGTAATATTTGCAACACAACTTGGATGTACACGAAAAATTATGAATGGCGTTTTTTATAGGATAGGGGGCAAACGAGCAGACGGATCGCCTGATGGTAACCGATTACCGCAGTCCATGGACACCCGCAACACCAGAATAGTTGCAAGTGCTTTGCCCGCCTTTTAAAAGGGTTTGGGCCTCCGGTATCCTCACTCACTCGGCGAAACACAACGAATTATTATTGAAATTCAAATACGTCCTGTTTTGTGGGACTCAAGAAGCGATGACTACACCAACAGGACCCTATACTGTCAAGAATTATGTGCATTGTCCCGAATGAGTACTGTCGCGCTGCTAACGTTCTAATGTGAAAGCGGCCTTACATTTTATACAATGTGGAATAATGTTGCCGCACCTCGAGCGAGATCGAATGATTCTTTCGGTAAATTTAAATAAAAAAATGTTAAAAGCTCTTTATAGTCTATGGTTAGTCCCCTTACTAGCTAGATCGGCCTAAAGCTAACAAAAAGAATCTCCAAACAAGGTAAAGCGAACAGACATAGACAATGTCCAACTTTTTCTTGTCCTCCACAGTTCACGTCCAGCGAATCCCTCATCAGAAGCCTGCAGCAGCAGCAAGGTGGAGCCCAGCCGAGAGCCCAAGAAGCTCACCGTACCGATAGCATCTTTGGACCACGATTTGAACAGCGACGAATTGTTATTTGCTGTTGGTGAGTATAATAAACAAGGTGACCCAGCGAACTTCGTACCGCCTAACAGTCGATTCTGAAACTAACGTCACTCAATTGTTTTGCCTTCCCGTATCCCTCCACTAACACTTAAACTTTATGGTATGGTATTAAAGTTCAAATTGACTTTTAAGTATTATTACGAATCTTTTGTATGGGAATATAGAAAAGTGTTGTTTTTAGACATTTTCAGGGATTTTTTAAGAACTCCCCGTAAGAACCATCCTCGTACTTCAAGTATTAAAAATATATTAAAAAATAATTAGCAAATCAGTTCAGCTCCTCTCGAGATTTGCGCTTAGCAACACATTTGGCGATTGATTTTTATATTATAGGTAGTCTCTGTGGCGACGGGTTAGAATGCATTTCCTTAGATACATAATCAACCCATATACTGTCCCACTGCTGGGCACGGGTCTTCTCTCAGAATGAGAGGGATTAGGCTATACTCCACCACGCTGGCCTCATGCAGGTTGGCAGACTTCACACGCCGTCGAGAAAATCTCTCAGACATGCAGGTTTCCTCACGATGTTTTCCTTCACCGTTGTAAGCCAGCGATGACCAATTATTAATACGCACATGATTACGAAGTCAGAGGTGCGTGCCTTGGGTTTTTTTTAAAAGCTTACTAGCAATGTGGGTCGTTTGAACTCGAGATCTATATGGTAGCTCGTGGCTATGTATACCGAGCTGATCAACTGATCTGTAAGGTTAAGCTGCACTCGCTGCGGTCAGTGTGTGGATGACCATTCTTAACGAATCGAAACCCCGCCGTACCCCGGATAGCACGTAAAGTCAAAATATCGTTACGGCTCTGTAGAGGGACACCGTTCTTTGATGAATTAAGTATGTATTTAATTTCATTCCTCAGATTCAACGCCGGCGCCAAGCACAACTGTTATAACATGGTCATGTACCCGATGCACATTGGTCAATGAGTCCACAGCCGCCGCGTGCGCAGCCTGTGCTGGCTCCAGACCACAGCCGCATAACTTTTGGTAACATACTTGATATATTTTAGTGAAGGAAAAATTCGACTCGCAGGCAGGATTCGAACCTGCGTCTTCTGGTTTGATACACCAGACGCTATGACCACTAAGCCACCGCGAGTCCTACCTGCCATGTCGAAATTTGCCTTCACATTCTGAACTTACGTCTTAAAGGTGACGTCAGTAACATCTATTGACAAGCAAGTTACTTTGCCTCTCAACCGACACGACTTACGTTACGGTTAGTTCTATGTCGTACGATGCTACCATACCTACTAACTATCTTTTTGTGATTTTTTTGCATTTTTCATGCTAAGATTATAAACTTATTTTAGTGAAGGAAAAATTCGACTCGCAGGCAGGACTCGCGGTGGCTTAGTGGTCATAGCGTCTGGTGTATCAAAACAGAAGACGCAGGTTCGAATCCTGCCTGCGAGTCGAATTTTTCCTTCACTAAAATAAGTTTATAATCTTAGCTTGAAAAATGCAAAAAAATCACAAAAAGATACTTGATATAATTAATTTTTTCTACAAAAACATAACTAAACTCTGCCTACCGCTACGGGAAAAAGGCGCGAATGTATGTATCCAATGCATGCATGGGTTTTATGGGTATTTTAGAATATCACTGCCTTATTAGCAAAGTGGTCCTGAGCGCGACTGCTACGCTAGAGGTCCTCCAGGGTTCGATTCCCAGGTCGAGCAAAGTGTTATTGGGTTTTTCTATGAAATTCCCAGTAGGAGCTCGGAGTTTGGAATTTGTGTCCGGTTAATGGCAATAGGCTCGCCCCCTATTACATGGGACCTAAATAAACCGGCGGCGATGTGGGTGTACATTAGAACGCCTCTGCCTAACCCTTCGGGGAATACAGGCGTGATGGTATGTTAATTCGTAAATATTTTATGTTACTACTATTATTGTTAAAAGCTGGGGGTTCTTGATATATTAATCAAAACTGATTTCTCGAAAACAAACACTTTAACTAACTCTACACAGCACAGAATATAAATTAAAAATAATGTGAAGACGACCTCTGTGGTTTAGTGGTTCGAGTACCGGACTGTTGAACATGAGGTCGTGGGTTCGATTCCCACAGGACACAAAAATTTATGTGATGAATATAAGTGTTTGTGTTCGTCTGGGTGTTTCTTATGTATAATAAGTATGTATTTACAAAAAAAAAGTATATAAGTATTATATCCATTGTCTAGTACCCATAGTACAAGCTCTGCTTAGTTTGGGACTAGATGGTGTTGGTTCAAAAAAAAAAAACAAACTATACTAGTACAACCACACTACAATGTCACACTGATAATCACTTCTTCTTAGTTCAGTTCAATCTTCACTATACCGTGTCTAAAACTAAACTATATAGGCCAAGAAGATTCTAGAATCGCACAAACCCGATTAGCTTAAAATACAAAAGATTCATATTGAACTACTGTTACTAAATTTAGTTTCTTTCTTTCTTCTTACTGTTATTCCGTGGGTATCAACAGGCATCAAAGCGTTCTTTCGTATAAACATATTTCTAAGACTGTTTTAGAATGTTTGTGAACCATCTATCTCCCATTCTACTAGTTAGTTAAAGGGCATAACACTATTCTCATGTACTCTCAATGTGATATAAATAAATAAATAAATAAAAAGTTTACTGACCATAAGTTTAGGTTACAGTACACTGGTAATACATATCTACATAGTACCTACATAGTATAGGGCACATTCATATATTCATATTCATATAAATATATTTAGATATTTAGCTGTCTAAGAGAGTCATAATTATTAAACTACATACATACATACATTCACGCCCTTCTCCCACAGGGGTAGGCAGAAACAATAGACCGCCACTTGCTACGATTCTTGCATACTTCTTTTGCTTCTGCCACATTGCGAGTACTACGCCCCTGACTTTTTTGAAGGACCTTGCCAAAAAGCGTATGTCCTTCTAGGACGACCTCTTCCGTAGCTACCGCTGACCTTCGCCTTATAATATGTCAAACTATTGTTAAACTATATATTGTTATTTGACAGGTCGTGTAGCTCTTGTACACTACAGAACCCGTTGTCGGCGAATTTGTGTCTCGCATGCAAGACTCCGCCCGTACCGAAACATGGCCTGACTGTGCCCGTCAGCGATCCCAACCAGGGTGCCTGTGAGTATTTTATTATGAAACTAGCCCGGGACTTCCTCGGCGTGGTACTAAAAAAAATAGCCTAAGTTACTCCTTGTTACATCAGCTATCTGCCAGTGAAAGTTCCGTCAAAATCGGTCAAACCATTTAGAGATTAGCCGGAACAAACAGAGAAACATACAGACAGACACAAATTGTGAAAAACTATGTTTTGGTATATGTACCGTGTATACTTCTTCTGTATGCACTTTGTAAAAAGCGGTTTATTTTAATATTACAAACAGACACTCCTATTTTATTTATACTTGGGCCATTACAAACGTGCGTCCTGAGTCATAAAAAAATATATCAGTCGTCTAGCTCGCACTTACGGGCCGTAACTGTAAAAAAGGATTTATCGATAGTCGATGACAGCTACATAATACCTGCATTCATGTGTTTATCGATATCGACTTTTTCAGCATTGTCACATTCCTATAATATTAATTATTTATAACTCACTTCGCACGTGTGTAATGGCCCAAGTATATCTATTCCCCGCAGTTCCAAAGGGATTTAGGTACTAACTAGGCTTTTAGGCAGCGTATCAAGATGAAACAGATTTTAAGTTAGACTTCCAAAAATACAACGGTGAACTACATTCAATTCCATGCAGTAGTTTTTGCGTGATCCGTGTACAGACAAGAATTCTAAAAGTTGTGGCCAGATGGCTTATCAGCTTGTTTGCCAAATTAATCAATATAAAAGAAAATTTATATCGAATTATAGGCCAAGATATAGTAGCTACTGTGAGCTAACGATTCTTTAACATTAAAAAAAATGATGGCTGGTTAATTCACTACCTCTGACTGCTGTGCGACTGCTACGCTAAAGGTTCTGGATTTGATTCTCAGGTCGAGCAATGTGTTATTAGGTTTTCTATGATATTCTCAGTTCAGGTCAGAGTTTGAGATTTGTGCCCGGTTAATGGCATTGGCACCCCCTATTACATGCGAACTGTGGGTGTACATTACTACGCCTCTGTCTTATCCTGGTGTGTAAGTATGTTTAATATATCGCAGCAGGTCGTAGTCCGTCGCCGCGGCGCAGTTCGCGGCAAACGCCGGCGCTGCCGCGGCGTGGCTCGCGGCACAAAACGCCGCCGCCCGAGCCCAAGTATGTAAACTTAAGGTACTCCACATGTTATATAATATGTAATATGTTATTTACTGTCGCCTTTAGAGACGTCATAATATCTTAGTACAGTCGCCGTCAGATATATTGTAGCAGACAAGGTGACCAAATACTTCTGAACAATTTAACATGTCAATAAGTTCCATACACTACAAGTTACCATTAATATCTGAACATTCATTACTTCATTAATATCTGAGCAAATGCTTGTTAATAATTTTTATACATCTAACTACAAATATCTGAACACTAAGCGCCGTTTGCACCAACTTCTTAAATGTGTTTAAATTGTATTTAAACACAAAATTTCTATGAAAAATCGCGTTTAAATACAATTATGAAGTTGGTGCAAGTGGCCCTTATAACGTCAAGTGTATCTATTCAAATTTAAGTCAAATTATTGACAAGCAAAGAGGTATACTGAGAAGAGAGATACTGTGACCTAACGATTAGTTGTGATTTTTAATAAAAAAAATATTGATGGCTCTCAGTGCGGCATTTAATTAATACACTGCCGCTGCGGTCTATTAGTATTAAGCGCGACTGCTACACTAGAGGTTCTGGATTTGATTCTCAGGTCGAACAAGGTGTTTTTCTATGATATCCTTAGTAGAAGCTTGGAGATTGGATTTGTGCCCGACTAATGAATAATAGATAGTACATTTAATACACCTCTACATATCCCTTGGTGGAATACAGGCGAGCCGACCCCAGACCAGATCCAGACCCTGAGCTGTTTCTGGGAAATTCAATAACACTGCTCGACATGGAATTCGAATCCAGGACCTCAATCGTAGCAGTCGCATTCGGGACCACTAGACTAATGAGACAGTAATGAGAGTAAAAATAGTTATACCAATAATCATTTTAAGTTATCGCTTTCCTCTGGTGCTATAGAACTGAAACAACGGAATGGCCGTGTTCCGAATGTACTTATGTGAACAACGGTACTGCCGTCTCCTGCGAGATGTGCCAGTCTCCTAAGACCAGGCTCTTGCCAGCCGCGCCCGACCAACCTTCGCTGGATGATGAGGACTCGCGTAAGTAAAGCAAAGTACATACATTGAAATAATATTACATTTTTAGGTTATTTCGCGTTATATTTGTTACAGTCAAAACTCATAACCAGTCAAAACCACTTTTGACTGTTTTGTGCAGTTAAAAATATATTTGACCAACGTCCTTAGTTAAAAACACTTTTTGACTGCGAAAATCAGTCAAAAGTGGTTTTGATGATAACATGAAATATGTTTATATTGGTTAGGTTAGGTTAGAACGTTGACCAAACGATGCCACAACTGAAGTGTAGAATATTATGCAGTTAAAAGTACGTCCTGCTCATTAGCCAAGCGGTCCTGAGCGCGACTGCTACGCCAGAGGTCCAGGGTTCGATTCCCAGGTCGAGCAGTGTTATTGGGTTTTTCTATGAAACTCCCAGTGGCAGCTCGGAGTTTGGAATTTGTGCCCGGTTAATGGCAATAGGCTCGCCCCCTATTACATGGGACCTAAACATACCGGCGAACTGTGGGTGTACATTAGTACGCCTCTGCCTAACCCTTCGGGGAATACAGGCGTGATGGTATGTTATGTTATGTAAAAGTACGTCCTTAGTTAAAAACACTTGACGGATTTTCGCAGTTAGAAGTGGTTTTGACTGGTTATGAGTTTTGACTGTAATATTTCCACGTGAAGGTTATTTTTTAGGGTAGTGTTCTTTCGGTCTCATCTCCATAAGACCCACTTTTACAAAGCAACAAGTTTTGACTGTTCAAAAGCACCTATTTTAATGAGCGGTGTGAATGAAATAAAACACTGTTATCAACTAGTTAAATTGTAACATCTATCGTGGTCGTGGTACATACAAAACTGTTATCATCCCGCATGTTCCTGCTAGTTATAACAGTCTCTTGACATCAACCGCGCTTCCCGAGTGGGTCTTCTCCGATAGAAATAATCTGGGTGTCTTTAAATCACGAGTGAATCGGTTTCTTCTAAACAAGCGCTCTCCATCGTAAATAGCAAAGTCGGTATCAGGAATAAAAAAACTGTAACCGTAATCCCTGGTCTAGAAGGATCCTTCCGTTGAAAGGAAGGGTAACACACATTGTCCCTCCACATAGTGGCGTACCATGTATTTCTACCATCAGGGGGCCAACTCTGAACTTGTAAACCTACTCTCTCCACTTTTGCAACTCGGCAAAATATCGGTGAATATCCCATTATCTCCTCAAATTTTAAAGGTGCTATGATTCTCCTCAAAAGGCCATTTGCAGAAATTTGTCCTGCATTGTGAGACTTACATTTTCAAGTCTAATTTATTTTTTAAATTATTATCTATAGTATCACTGCGACCGCAGTCGGTCTATTGTGATGGCAACATTTTTGCATTGAGTTAGAGTTCACGGCTGAATCCTGCAGCTACTATGAACTGCTGAATTTTCTTAGGAGTGAGCTCCTTTATTTCATCCAGGCTGGTGTGTTGCCCTAGATGAGAACTACGCTTGTGTATTAGAGATATGCATCCCCCATTCCCTGCATTCCCCAAATTTCTTCTGATTACATATCTGACTATTGGAAATTCAGCCCTAAGGTAATTATAATGACTGCCTCATAAGCCTGATGGTCCTGAAGCCACAGCTACGCTAGAGGTCCTGGGTTCGATTCCCAGGTCGAGCAGTGTTATTGGGTTTTTCTATGAAATTCCCAGTAGCAGTTCGGAGTTTGGAATTTGTGCCCGGATAATGATAATAATAGGTTATTACATGGGACTTAAACATACCGGCGAACTGTGGGTGAGCTGAAATTAGTACGCCTGTTTCTAACCCTTAGGGGAATATAGGCGTGTGTTTATGTGAGGTAATTATAAATTATTGACAGCGGAGGGTTCAGACGGAGAGCGGCAAGACAGCACACCCATGGAGATACTGAGGCTGAGTGAAGAGAGCCACGCCTGGACCCAGTGGCAAGAAGTCCTCGCACAGTGCGCTTCGGTGAGTAACTATGACAATGTAGGTCTTTCGGATGCCATCTATTTCCTTGCCCAGATTTTATCGAAATCTGTTCAGCGGTTTAGACGCATAAAGGTAACAGATAGAGTCACTTTCGTATTTATAATATTATGATGTATTCGTTGTGTAATAGCGTAGAATAACTGGTGTTGAATTTATTGCAAATAACAGGCTCAATAAAAATAGAATTCGAATACTGAAAAAATACAGCACGATTTAAAGTTTTTGTTGGGGATGGAGTGGGATGCTCTGTTTCTTCCCGCAAAACGAGTGTTGGAATAGAATTTGTATTTCGTACGTAAGACGTGACGTCATCTGTTGGTATGCTACTAAATGGTATGGCTTTTAAGCATCAAATTAAAATGCTTAAAACTTCCTTACTTTCTAACCGATTTTAAAATAGTGTTGTTGATCGGCTATATTATAGTCATCTTTTTTATAGAGCCATAATAATAATCATCCATCAGTGGTACCCAAAGTTTTTGGACCGCGACTCATCTAATAAAAAATCCATATTCGGGTCACCTATCGCTATCGTTAAGAAGAAGGGATATATAACTTAACTAGCGACCCGCCCGCGGTTTCACCCGCGCTGCCCCGGTCCTAAGAGTCATAGCTTGATGTTAAAATTAGCTTAAAACCTTCCTGTTAAATCACTATATCTATTAAAAAAAACCGCATCAAAATCCGTTGCGTAGTTTAAAAGATCTAAGCATACATAGGGACAGACAGCGGGAAACAACTTTGTTTTTTAATAATAAGTAGCGATAATTATGGACTGTTTAAATGCATTTTTAGGAACTAATATTCTACTGAGACCCACCGCAGTGGTTCGCGCTTGCGTTCCATAGTTTGGGAAATATTGATCTAGTCTAATCTGTTATTCCTTAAGAATAATTGTCTTTGTACTCAGACCGGTGAGCCATACGTGGACTCGTCGTTCCCCGCATCACCTCGCTCGCTGTACTACAGCGGTGGGGCAGAGACGGGCGCCGCCACCCGCTGGCTCCGGCCTCACCAGATACACGTGGACGCAGACCACCGCCTGCCATGGGTCGTGTTCAGAGACCCCAGGCCTTCTGATATATCGCAAGGTTAGATTTTTTTGTTAGGTAAGAAGAGTTGCAGGGCATAGTGTGACTGGAGAAGTACCTACACCTTGCAGAGAATCGTAGCCAAATAACATAGCTCCGTGCTGTTGTGTTTACGGTGAGCAAGGCTGAAGGTGTTGTGTTGGTAGTGGGGGACCGGTGGTGTATAAGCATCACACTTATTGTCTCCTATGCTGCCAGCCCAACTATTCCTCCTTAACCTTTACCCCACCCTCTCAAAAGGTGTGAAACGATTTTAACAGGCTATTTGCGCCAACGCCCGCAAATAGCCTGTTAAAATCTAGTGGCTAAAACTGCAGACTGATTTGGAAGGAGGGAAGGGAGGCCTTTGCCCAGCAGTAGGACGAAACGGGCTAGACAAAAAAATTGCTGGCGTGAGTGAGCAAGCGTCCATAGGCTACGCTAACCACTTACCATCAGCCGGGTCATATGCTTGTTTGCTACCTTAGTGGAAAAAAAGTTCAAGGTTACTCTGGAAAAAGAATCATGTTGCTTTATCTCATTCTACGGTTAAAGATGCTTGTATAGTTACATAATACCAGTGCCCGGGTTATCAAACGTTACAAGCCTTGTATGATAACCATTTCTCTTGTAAATAAGAGCATTTTTACAAAGATTTGTTTATAAAAATTACATGTATTTATTACAAGCTACAAGTGATATTACTTATAACACAATGTGCCTTTTCATACTTGTATAAGTGGTTTTACACATACAACACACACACACACACACACACATACATTCATTCACATCCACACACCTAATTCACACATATACACAACACATCCACACACACCCACACACCATCACATACATATTATGCTATAATACAGACACACTCACCACATTTAGTTACACCCCTTTTAATAATACTCTTGTACTCTAATCATGTACTTACCTGTCATCCACCTGTTCAGAGTCTGGAGAGGCTGGTAATCTGTCATACAGGTCCAGTAGTACAGAAACCAGTCTCTTACATAGATTATAATTCCATGTAATGTACACTAGATTCTGGGCCTACCTTTCCCAGCCTCCGGATCGGCTAGAAAGGCTTTGGCCGTGGTTCCGTCTTTGTTCTACTTTATTTTACTGTGGGACGGGAACGGGACTTGCGGGTGGGCTTTCTGGCGCTTGTTTGGGGGTTGTGAAACAGGCCGCAATTGTCCTAATAATAAATTTTGTATACTTTATCTGTTTCTATGTGAGAGAAGAATAATAAAGCTATTTGTATTTGTTTTGTTAGTAATAAATCCCTTTACTGCTTTTGATTTGTAACTTGTTACGAAAAAGTTGGATGGTTTCCAATTGACAAGAATTTGCAAAAAAGTTCTGTGTTATGTGACTTGTGAGCTTGTATTTCATAAACGGGGCAAAAGACGCAAAGGCTGCGGCCTTTTTTTTGTTACACATTTAATGAAATATTTTGATTTATCCATCTATTAAATTTCACTTGGCATATTGAATTAAATTGTGTCTTTTAATTAAATATGCCTTTGAGAAATTAAGCGGCGGTAGTCTAATGGCTAGGTCGGACTTGAGATCATATGGTTGCCGGTTCGAAACCCACTTATTGCACTACCGACATGAACCCACTCGTAACGCAAGCTTAAACGAGGGGTTAACAAAAATACCGTAAAATGTTTGAGAGTCGATATTATAGTAGTGTTGTCGGCAGGGGTGCTGGGCAACTGCTGGCTGCTGTCGGCGCTGGCCGTGCTGGCGGAGCGCTCGGCGCTGGTGCGCGGGGTCGTGGTGCGCGGCGAGCCGGGCGCCGGCGCCTACCAGCTGCGCCTGTGCAAGGACGGCCGCTGGCTCACGCTCACCGTCGACGACCTGCTGCCCGCCAACAAGAAGGGCCACCTCGTCTACTCGCAGGTACTACCCATGAGAACGGCCATCTCGTCTACTCGCAGGTACAACCCATGAGAAGGGCAATCTCGTCTACTCGCAGGTACAACCCATGAGAAGGGCAATCTCGTCTACTCGCCGGTACTACCCATGAGAAGGGCCATGTCGTCTACTCGCAGGTACTACCCATGAGAAGGGCCATCTCGTCTACTCGCAGGTACTACCCATGAGAACGGCCATCTCGTCTACTCGCAGGTACAACCCATGAGAAGGGCAATCTCGTCTACTCGCAGGTACAACCCATGAGAAGGGCAATCTCGTCTACTCGCCGGTACTACCCATGAGAAGGGCCATGTCGTCTACTCGCAGGTACTACCCATGAGAAGGGCCATCTCGTCTACTCGCAGGTACTACCCATGAGAAGGGCCACCTCGTCTACTCGCAGGTACTACCCATGAGAAGGGCCATCTCGTCTACTCGCAGGTACTACCCATGAGAAGGGCCATCTCGTCTACTCGCAGGTACTACCCATGAGAAGGGCCATCTCGTCTACTCGCAGGTACTACCCATGAGAAGGGCCATCTCGTCTACTCGCAGGTACTACCCATGAGAAGGGCCATCTCGTCTACTCGCAACACATGTCCATCCTAACGTTACCTGGAATAAATTACAGATAGCGGATAAGACCGCCCATTGTATGTTTTGTCTCAATATGTCCTATCCCATGTTTAATTTGTTTAATCAACTAGGCATTCATGGAATATTTGATCCAATGCACAATGTTTGAATTACGAAAAAAACTTGGATCACGTTCAACTACCAGAATTATTTATCTATTGTTTCAGGCGAAAAGAAAACAACTATGGGTGCCACTAATAGAGAAAGCGGTTGCGAAACTCCACGGATGTTACGAAGCGTTAGTCTCTGGACGAGCCATTGAAGGTAAAAAAAATATCGTCTGGTTTGTATTGAAATGTTTTTTTAAATATAAAAGACAATAATAAAGACGGTATTGAGTAGATGCAGCTGGCGCGTGTGTATGACGAGATTTATTTATTTATTATTATTAAGGACCTCCAACAAGGGACATACACAAATCATGTTTTTTTACAAAATGCAGGAATTACTATGTGTGTACTCCCTCAATTATAGGAAGCCACAACATGCACAATATATATGTATAAAAGCTAGCACTTGTAAATACATTTGGAGATTATTGATGATATTATAAATTATCCTTAATTATTTTATGATTATTCACATTAATTAAAACATACAAATTAAAATTAGAATTACATAACAATAAGATTTGAAAAATTCACTATAAAATGGATATAAACTACAATAAAATTGATAAGCAATATAAAGAAAAAATAAAATTATATACATTAGAATTGATAAAATTGATTTTTTATAATGAGATTGATACATAAAAAAAAATGATAAAATTGTCAAAATATTAAATTGCTAGCTTAGATATGTTTTAATATACACTTTTTGTACACTGATAATGGAGCACAGATATCCGCATTATGAATTTTTGACAGTGTATTATATTGTCTACAGAGTCTGGGCACAGCCGCATAATGACCGAGGTTAGTTTTGGATAGTGGGGTATTTAAAAACTTGTATAAATTTTTTCTAGGCATGCGAGTGGGAATATTTATCTCTATGGATCTTAAAAGTTCACTGCAGTCTATGGTTCCATTAATTAATTTATGTAGGAAGACTAATTCAAGTAAAGTTCTACGACTTGCTAAAGTTTTTAAGTGATAGTGCTTTAACCTATCAGTGTAGCTCGTCACTTGCTTGGCTATGCGATCACCATAACAAAGATGGTACAAGAATCGTCTTTGGACACTCTCCAAGCGTTTTATATAGACATCGTAATGCGGATTCCATATAACTGAGCCGTATTCTAAGATTGGGCGAACTAAGGTGTTAAAAAGTTTAATTTTGGTATTGGATCTTTTGAATTCTTTGCAGTTCCGTATGACAAAGCCAAGCACCTTGAAACCACGTTTTACCGTTTTCAAGATATGCGTGTCAAACTTAAGTGCGGTGTCGAATTGAACACCCAAATCACGGACGACTGATAGTTTGTTGACTTTAGCTCCCTTGATATGGTAATGATTGATTGGAGGATGTTTGTTGCGAGTGAATTGGATTGAGTGACATTTACTAGTGTTTAAATGCATATTATTATTTTCGCACCAGTTAACTAGTGTATTTAAATCATCCTGTAGCAGTTGGGCGTCCTCTTTACTCTGAATGGGCTTCATTATTTTTAGATCATCGGCGAATAAGTAAAATCGTGAGTGCTTAAAACAATTAGTTACGTCATTGATGAATACGTTAAATAGGGTAGGTCCCAGGTGCGATCCCTGTGGAATTCCAGAAGTGGCTATGTAGCCATCAGAAGAATACCCATTAAGTACCACTCTTGAGGTTCTATCGTTCAGGTATGATTCAAACCAGTCAATCAATGTTCCATCAATGCCAAAATGGCCAAGTTTGCTAACTAAGAGGCGGTGATCAACTTTATCAAACGCCCTGCTAAAGTCGGTGTAGATGACGTCTACCGGGATCCGTTTATCGAGATAAAGTGACAGGGTGGAAGCAAAGCTCAAAAGATTAGTGGTAGTTGATCTAGACTTCACAAAACCGTGTTGATGTTCAGAAATTTTTTGCTTGAAATGCCACATTACGTGCTCATTGACAATCTTTTCAAATACTTTTCCAAATGTAACTAAAATTGAGATTGGTCTGTAGTTTGCAACTGATTGTTTTTCTCCTGATTTAAATATTGGGACAACTAGAGCTTCTTTCCATTTTTTTGGAAAAATACCCTCGAATGTCGATCGATTAAAAATTGATCGAAGAGGAGTAATTAGGGCTTTGGCACAACGTTTAATGAATATGGGTGGAATACCGTCGCAACCAGCCCCCTTGTTTTCATCCAGTGACATAAGGCTTTTGTGAAGATATACTTATAGTTATGACTTAAGGCTGATTTTTCAGTCGTTGGATATATTTTAACCCACGAAACAAATTGATTTTTGAGAGAATTGTAAAAAATAACAAAGCTATCTGGAGTTGGTAACTGTCAAAAATTATACTTTTGATTTTGACATTTTTGATCGATAAAGTAGAAGACATGGGCAATTGGGCATTGTTATGATCGTATTTCACGTAAAGTGCGGTAGGTAGCGGTTGACCAATTTACGACATTCTTAATAATAAGGGTGAAAATTCGTCAACCATTAAGACTGTATTTACCATAATAGATGTTCGCTTCTTACAGGGCTATGTACATTGACGGGAGCGCCATGTGAATCCGTGTCCTTGCAAGCGGGGGGCGCTGGAGGGGCGGGGGGAGGGGCTCCTCTGGAACAACTGGACCGGGATCTGGTGTGGGCACAGCTGTTATCTTCAAGGCAGGCCTGCTTTCTCATGGGGGCCAGCTGTGGTGGTGGGAATATGAAGGTATGGTACACAGATTTGGCTGCTTCTAGTCCTATTATTCCATTGCAAGGGATCGTGAAGATTAAAATTGAGAAGAATATTTACTATAACCGTGGTACGATAGGCTGGCTTTGCCGCAGTGATTTCGAGGCCTCATAGAAAACCGACGTTAAACAACGCTTACGTTGTGTTTCGCCGAATGAGTGAGGATACCGGAGGCCTAATGGCTAGGGTGTCGGACTTGCGATCATGTCGTTGCCGGTTCGAAATCCACCCATTGCACTACTGACGTGAACCCACTCGTAACACAAGCATTTAGCTTAGCACGAGGGGTTAACAAGAATACTAGTAATGTGCGACCCGCATTGCTAGTAAGCTTTTAAAAGAAAAAAAAATATGTGGCCGTTCGTGATAGGTGGATGAGGAGGAGTACCAGCGGCTAGGGCTGCGTCCTCGTCACGCGTACTCCGTGCTGGACGTGGTGGAGCTGGTGGAGGCGGCGCAGGCGGGCGAGGCGGGCGCGCCCACGCGCCTGCTGCGCCTGCGCAACCCCTGGGGGCACTACACGTGGCGCGGCGCCTGGGCGGCCGGCTGCGCGCGCTGGAGCGACGCCGCCCGGCAGGCGCTGCACCACTCCCACCACGCGCACCACGCGCACCACGCTCACCACGCCGACAGGGACCAGGGCGTCTTCTGGATCAGCTTCGAGGATGTGCTCAAGTAACTACATACATTTTTCGTCTCCCTCTATCCTTGTGTCCGTCCTAGGGTTTCTGATTTCTCGACTTATTTTTTTTCTCGGGACTCGAGAATTCCCGGGAATTCCCGTGAACTCGAGAAAAACTACTAAGACTCGTCAAGCATCTTTACACTTGAAATAGAAGGTTTTTTACTTTTATTACGTAGAGGCGTACTAACGTACACCAACAGTTCGCCGGTGTATTTAAATCCCATGTAATAAGGGGCGAGCCTATTGCCATTAACCGGGCACATTCCAAACTCCGAACTGCTATTGGGAAGTTCATAGAAAAACCCAATAATACGGCTCGACCTGGTAATTAAACCCAGGACTTCTAGCGTAGCAATCGCACTTGGGATCACTAAACTAACGAAGCAGTGTAAAATAATTTAAATATTATAAAAAGTGAATGCATACAAAAATACATTCTAGTTAAAAAAATACATTGACTTGTAAAAGTGTTTTTAAACTTTTTTAGAGTAATATAATATTTCATCATTATATATTTTTTCACGTGGGAGAGCCATGCTTCGGCACGAATGGACCGGCTCGACCGGAGCGATACCACCTCACATGAAACCGGCGTGAAACAACGCTTGCGTTGTGTTTCGCCGAGTGAGTGAGGTTACCGGAGGCCCAAACCGTTTTAAAAGGCGAGCAACGTACTTGCGACTCCTCTGGTGTTGCAGGTGTCCATGGGCGGCGGTTATCGCTTACCATCAGGTGATCCGTCTGCTCGTTTGCCTCCATATCCAATAAAAAAAAAATTAATTTATCAAATGTTCGCCTAGGTACTTCGACTGTATCGACATTTGCAAGGTCCGTGTCGGCTGGCACGAGGTGCGTCTGGCCGGTATCCTGCCTCCCATGTCCTCCACGCGCCACCTCACTTGCCTGCTGCTAACAGCCAGCCAGCCCACAGAAGTCGACTTCACGCTCTTCCAAGAGGGACAACGGTAAATTATCCTGCCACAGTATTTTAACTCGTTAAGGCCTCTTCTTTAAGGCTTGGTTTCTTTAACCATCGCCGCTGTAAAAACGTCTTAACAATTGACAGTCTATTTCTTTGTTGTTTTGTAACGTATTATTCGTAACGGTTACACATGCAGATAAGGAATTACCAAGCATTAGACAAGGTAATTCCGTTCGCACAATTGTCAGTCTTTGTCGATTTTAATTATTCTAATATTCTGTCCTTATTTTCTCTCGTAGAAGACAATATTATTCTTATCTTACAGATCATACTGGAGAATTCTCACAAAAATAGTATATAGAACTAAAACATTGTAAACCTTATTATTGAAAAGAGTAATTATGAAGTTGATTAGAATATATCTGTGGTCGCAATGATACTATAGCCGCCAACGAATAATAATAAAAAAATCTATGGAATATCTTGAACTCTCCAAATAGTGGTTCTTATAGTAGAACCACTATTTGTAACAGTAAATCTAGTTTTTGACATATCAAAAGTACCTGTATTAATGGTCTGATTCAAATAAATAATTTGGCTTTGATTTTGTTATAAGGTTTAAATATCATTAACCTTCAATGTTCACACAAGCTGTTATCGCAATATTGTACCAGTGAAGATTGTAATATAATTTATTTTAATAGAGTGTCCATGGTGTTTCTTACCAGATTCTTCTCCATCGATCAACCTTTTGGAACCGTGCAACTAGAATCATAACGTTGCATAAACCCTTGTAAAAGCTTATTTGAAATAAAAACATTTGAACTTGACAGGAACTCGGCCAAGAGTCAGCGGTCTCAGTTGGACCTGTGCGTGGTGGTATTCAGGACTAAATCAGGCCCAAGCGCGCAGGTTGGCAAGCTGGTAGCGCACAGCAAGAGACAGGTATTGTGTTCAACAGTTTACAAAAACCATAGTGTGCCAGGCAAAACACTTTCTTAGCCGAAGGATCCTTTGAGTGGAGGAAAACACGCCTTGTCTTTCAATAAAACTATTAAAAGCTTAGGGGGAAGATATTTATATATAAGACTATTATTTGTGTCCGGATAATGGCAATAGGCTCGCCACCTAATAACACGTGGCCTTTTTTTTTGTTTACGGGGAAACCTTCAAAAGACGGCCGGTCTTCCGGGCCGGGATTAGACCGACGAGTGTGGTATTTTTACCCACTAAAACCACCCCGGTGGCCTCGAAGACGGCGGGCACTGTGCCCTCTTAAAAGACCGCCCTAGAACGCCCCTGTGTAACACCTGTTTGGGCACATCCCTTGGGAGACTGTAAAGGGGTCTCCTAAGCATAGCGTGGGTAGACATTAGTACGCCTCTGCCCTAACCCTTCAGGGGCTACAGGCGTGATGGTATGTGTGTAAATCGCGAATATTAGCTAGTATGATATATTTTTAATGTATTCTGAATGCCTGGGTATGTGCGATATGCTTTAACAATTTACAATTTAATTTTCAGGTTCGGGGCTTCGTCGGCTGTCATAAAATGCTAGAAAAAGGCTTTTACTTAGTCGTATGCCTAGCCTTCAATCACTGGCACACCGGTCTAGAACTAGCCGACAGTTCTGCCTGGCCCCGCCACGTTCTAGCCGCGCACTCCTCGAAGCCCCTCTCTGTGGAGAGGCCCTCTCTTCACCCGCACATACTTGCGGATGCCATCATCGGCCTTACGTTAGCAAGAGGACAGAGGCATGAGGGACGCCAAGGAATGACGGCGTATTATTTGACTAAGGTACTATAATTATTTATTTTTAGGCTATATATTCGACCGAAGTCGATATATTATGTTCGAAAAACTATAAATTAAATAAGAAATCAAGTCAAATTCATTTATTCTACATAAAATATAGTAAATAATAATACCTACAGTCTATCCCAGTTAACTTGTCTTTTTTGGTAAACAAATATGGCGTCCTAGTAACCAGAGATAACTGATAGTGGTTAGATAATGTTGGGAAATCATGAATGAAGGACTGAACTAAATACTCTTAGCCAAGACTATTGAAGAATGATTCTCACCTTGACGAGTACTGATTTGTTTTTTAATTTTAAATATGAAGTGAATGTGTGAAGTGAATATGAAGAAATAAAACAACAACTGCAAAACATTAATTTATTAGTAGTTCTTCTGAAATACACGTGTCAGAATCTGATGGCTCTAAAGAGTCATCAGATTCCGACCCATGTATTATGAACCTCTGGTTCGGTTCATCTGATGCAGTATCATTGTACCCGATAGAGTAAACCCACCCCCACCAGGTGCCCGACAAGGCAGTCCACAAGGACTTTCAATTAGCTTGCCCACCTCGACGAGCAGCGCAGGGATCGGAATGTCTACGGAGAATCTGCAGGGCGTCCCGGCTTCGCAGAGGATCTGCTTCCCCGTTTTCCATCGGAGTGGAATTGGCCCCTCGTGCGCTAAGGAACTCCCTCAATCGAGGCCCGAGTGCCGCCAAGGCCGGGACCCACTCTTTGCCATGAAAGCCGTCGGGTCCTGGAGCAGTATTTCTGGCCTTGAGACTTCAACCACCACTCATTTCTACGCCGTTCACCTCGGGAACAACGTCGTCACTGTGGTCCGCATCGGAATGTCTGCCCCTTCTTGACAAAATTCCTAGCTACAACTATTATTGTTCTTAATTCTAATTCTTGTTAATTCCATCTGTAATATTTCATATTTTGATGTCAGCACAGGGTTCATGATTAAAAACGTAGTATGTTAAATAGCAAAAAATGCTATGGATAATATTGTACAATAACAATATTATTTTTGTGAAGATAAGATAATAAGTTAAACAAAATCATTCATTATTTTGTCACATCCCCTAAAATTCGTAGATAATCTAGAGTTTTGAAATGTCAAATTGTCATGATTATTTTATTCTGTGAAAATGTAATTACATAAAATTTAGTTTTTATTAAAAATAATAGACTTTTATAGTGATTTCGAAGCAGTTTTTGGTGTAATTTAGAGTGTATGTGTATAGTGTAAGTGTTAATAAAATCGTTTCCTACATCAAGTGCGTGATTAAAGAAAAACTTGTGATTTTCGCATCGGGCAGGGTTTGTTTACCAAAAAAGACAAGTCCAAAAAAACGGACTGTAGTTTTACATTTGATCAGCATATTTTGCTTTAATGCCAGGCTCTTCTTTTCCGTTTGCTGTCAATTCGATGATCATTAATCTTCATTTCATACAAGTGCTATAGAAAAATAATACATTTATATTTACGAATACAAAAACAAGTACATAAAGTTAAATAGGTTACGGAATAGCCCGTAGTAAAGGGGAGCATCGATAAGAAGAAGAGTTAAACAAAGTTATTAAAACGAGTATTTCAATGATTAAAAGCTAAGTAGGAAAAAGTGATTTCTTAATCTATACTCTATACTAATATATAAAGCTGAAGAGTTTTTTTGTTTGTTTGCTTGAACGCGCTAATCTCAGGAACTACTGGTCCGATTTGAAGAATTCTTTCAGTGTTAGATAGCCCATTTATTGAAGAAGGCTATAGGCTATATATCATCACGCTACGCGGACGAAGTCGCGGGCAGAAACTAGTACAATATACATTTTCTTGTTTTCAATATTACAGCAAATTAATTAAAAATCATATTATAACAAAATTATTAATTATTTTGATATTTTGTAATAAGCAAAAGTAACGTAACATCCTTATCAATCTAGTTTTCGTAAGGGTAACTGTTGTGAGTGTAGATTATTTCTGCCCAATCTTTTGGGAATGCTGGCGTGATGGTATGATGTCTATTTCTAGGGCTGGGCTGGCCTGGTGGTGATGGTGGAAAACCGCCACACCGACAAGTGGATTCACGTTAAATGCGACTGCCAAGAGAGTTACAACGTGGTCTCCACTAGAGGCGAGCTCAAAACTATCGACTCCGTACCACCACTACATAGGTAAGTAACTTCTTATACGTAGGTATATTTTTACAGTAGACAAGTAAAAATGCTAAAGTACCATTTTAGCAGTTTTACACACATTTAGATTTTTTGACGTTTGAGAGAATTATTAGTGATCTTCTTAGGCTCTGGATTCTGGTTTCTGGGTCTGCCTAAATTATAATATCGTAGTTTTTTTTGTTTTATTATTATGTTACCAATTAATTATTATTATTTTTTGTTCTTTTTAATGACTGAAAATGTAACTAATTCCTATAATTTTAACTAATTTTAATTTTAAAATTTCAACTTATTCTAATATTTTATGCATAATTTTATTTAATGAATTTCTATCAATAATTGTGTGCCTACTTCAACTAATAGCATATTACTAATGTCCTTAATTCTTGCTAGTTATATGCAAATATTGAATCTCAAATAAGTATTGTCTAACTGTAAAAGCTGTGCATGCCTGTAATTGACTTATTTACACAGGATAACAATGAAAATTAACTCTTCTGTAAAAAAATTGAAATGAGTTGTTGGTGTGCCTTATAATAAAAATAAAATAAAAAAAATATGTTCTTATGTCGATATCATGTACTTACATAAATATTTTGTTTCGCAATACTCATAGAAAATAATTGTGTGTAACATCGTAAGATTTTTATGCATTGGTTTTTCATTATATTTAAATTATTTAAAACGGCCTCGTTAGTCTAGTGGTCCCAAGTGCGACTGCTACGCCACGCTTGGGTTTTGTCTAAGAAAATTCTCAGTAGCAGCTCGGAGTTTTGGAATTTGTGTCCGTTTAATGGCGTATTGCCATTCGCTCCCTATTTTATGGGACTTAATCGGTAAATTGTGGGTTCGGTTGTGTATAGATTGCCGAGGGTTAGTGGCTACGTAGTCCCGTATTTGCGAAGGAGAAAATAAAAAAAACACCAGTCTTGATCAAATAGGCAGCGAGGCGGCGAGGCAGATTTTCCCTTTATTTTTCTTCTTCCTGTTGTTTCCTTTTCCGATGTTGCCCGAATACTGACGACCAATAGGCGCCGTCTTTTATTATGCTATTCCTCGCAATTTTCTAAAATTTTCACTGCCTCAACCCCTCAATATTATCCTTATCTTTTAGATATCTAATCCTACTATCTATTTACTAACAAGATTATTCTTAAAGTATATTAATTAATATGTAAACGAGGTAAAATAATAAAATTTTCATACTATGGTCATGGATTGCGACGGTCACTACTTGTACTTACCCCCCTCGCCGCATGTAGTCCTTATGATGCTGTCGTGCACAGGTTCACATTAGTACACCTCTGCCTAACCCTTTAAGAACTACAGGCGTGATGGTTTGTTATGTATTATATAAGGTTGTTAGCTTATCTCGCCTAAGCTAATGCCTTGTAATAAAAAAAACTTTTCCAAACGTTTCTCTTGGATAACCCTAACCCACACTAGGATTTTCTCCTATCCCGTGGGTGCTTTTTACAAGCGCATATTCTCACACACACAAACTTCCAGTCTTGGTCCGGGACTGTAAGTTTGGGTGTGTGAATTTACCTGTAGGTCATACAACCACAACCCACAACCCGTAGCGCAGAAGTCAATTGCTCAGCCGCCAGGTCAAACTTGTATTAAACACCAGTAAATGAATTCGGCAGACAAGTGATCATCGTGCTGACTCAGCTAGAAGGCAGCGGAGGGTTCTCCATCGCTCACCGGCTGACCCACCGCCTGGCAGCGGGCGCTCGCCTGCAGGACTGGGCGCCCCACAGCGCGGGGGAGCCCAGGCATAGACCCCCTCTAGCCAGGAGGCTGGCTGGCCTGCACGCTCCACGACTCATCACTTAGGACATAGCATAATATTTATGTAACGTACGTAAATTATTTTAACTAAACATACCGGCGAACTGTGGGTATACATTAGTACGCCTCTGCCTAACATGTCGGGGAAAACAGGCGTGATGGTATGTATATAAGTATTAGATTTTATTTGCACTTTTTTAACCTAAGTATCTGTTATTTTTAGTGAAGGAATAATTCGAACCTGGGTCTTCTGGTTAGATTACACCAGACGCTTTGACCACTAAGCCTCACACCATGTCGAAATTTGCCTTCACATTCCGAATTTACGTCTTAAAGGTGACGTCAGTGACAACTAATGAAAAGCAAGTTACTTTGCTTCTCACCGATATGACTTACTGTGCAGTACATTCATTGTTTAAAGTACTATTTATAGAGTTCTCCATAAGACCCACTGAAGAAGTATATATGAAAAATAAATAATTAATAGAAAAATAATGAAAGGGTAATGGGGCCCAAATCTGCTATTTCAATTGTTCCAAAGTTCTCATCTAGTGGTACTAAATAACAAGAATTGACAGATTTCATTGAAAAAAGTTTCAAAGAATCATCAGTTCTGAAGTTATGTGATATTGACACCAAAAAGTCGCAGTTTTTGGACCTAGGTTACGGAAAACGAGTTTCAACATTTGGACGTTTCAAAATGGATGGCAATTAGAACTTCAAGGCAAAAAATGAGAAAAAGTTTTTTTTATCAAAAGCGAATTACTGAAAGGAGTCGAATAATTTATATTTTTAGAATTCTAAAGTAGTGTGTTCCATGTTTAGATATTTAAGTTGGAAAAGTGCTTTTAAATTAAAAATCACATGTACAGTATATCTGAACAAAATTATTTTTATTCATGGTGAAAAAATAAAGCATAGTCACTTCATAATATTATTATTTGTTTACAAATGTTGAGCAACTGTTGCAGAACATGTTTTTTAGCTTCAAATGGTTCTAGAAACATGTTTACAACATTGGTTTATGTTTACTTGTTCGTAGAGTATATTTACTTGAACGTCAAGAAAGCAAGTGACATAGAGTGGATAATACCTCCCATTGAAATCCATTTTCTATCCCGGGATGGAAGGAATAAATAATTCGCGACGCTTAAAGTCTCGAATTTTGATTTATATTTATTACATAAAATATATAAATTTAAGTTATAATTTAGTTAATTAAATACATTGATGACATTGAAAACTCGTGTTTCGAAGAATCGGTAATAATAATCTTGTATGTACATTTTCATACAACACACATATTGTACATAAAAAAATAATTTAAAAATAATAATCGGTTATTGCAATATTTTAATTTGTGCCTCTCAATTCCGGTATTTTCATACCGGCGTTAAGGCTATTATTTCGGGATTTCAATAGGTGGTCATTATTCAAGCTATGTTGCTTCTTTTAGTTTCAGTAAATATATTCTATCTAGCCCCATCTTTGCTAATGACACATTACTGTAAAATATTTTTTCTACTATACACAAAATATACCCCTAGAAGTTACACGTCTGGCCGAAATAAACGTGCATTTATTTATTCATTTTTAATTCAGCCAGTCTGAGGAATTTGCAAAACAAACGCGTATAGGTGCGCACTGAGTGTTATTTTTGACAGATAATAGAAAAATACACGGATAAGCTATTGATATAAAAAGTAATCTAAAGAAAATATGTCAATTTCGCAAGAATACTTTCAATAAGTTAAGAAATTAAAGAAAAAATCGTATTTTCTAAGATACCTTTTGCGAAATTTACATTTTTTGTTAGCGTTAAGGATATATCACGTAGAATGTAAATTTTAAACATTATCATTCTTGTATAAAAATCCTTGAAACGCAGTGTTTTTTTTTTATCATTAATAATGACTAGTGTTGTATGTAGTGGTTAAAATAATTGTATCTATAAAATCACTGTTTCTTGTACGCGAATCTCACTGACCTAAAATGCGTTGTACTTAGTAATGTTAAAGCCCAAACTATAGAATTATGACTGAAATTAGATTTTTACAGCGTTTACTTTCCTAATGTTCATAATTTTTTACAAAAAAATAATATCGGAAATTTTTGAAATGTTTGATTAAAAACCCTCTTTGATAAAAATAAAATATTTAAGTTTTAGATGCTAATATTGTTAACTTAGACGCGACGGTTATACGTTATTCAAAAGCTTGTTTTTGAATTAGAAATTCTTAGAAAAACAAAAGTTTTGAGCCTTCGTATTAGATCTGTTTTAGCTAGTGTACATAAAAAATCGTATTTATTTGCTAAGGGTCTCTAAACACATTCCCTGACGAGATTTTAAATTCAACAACATTCGTAAAAGACCTCTATTAAAGACACAATATGATTTAAAATCCCATGTTTGAAAAATGAGCCATACCAATATGATATCGAATAGTAAGACTACTGGATCGGTTACGGTCGCAACGCGTGACGTGTCGTCTTTGTCCCAATTGATTCACTAGTACAGTCATCAACGAAAGTCATTGATCACGAGAAAATGCTTTGAGGTCTTTAGTATTCAGAAGTTACTGACTCATGAAGGTTCCGAGTTCTCCGCATAAGAGACAAATTAGTTGACTGGTGTTTTATTTATTATAAAGAACAGACCCGACCCCATCAACATGGAAATATTCCCGTACATGTCATGGAATCAATAATAGTTTTTACTAAGCGTTCCTTACCAAAGTGAGACTAACAAAATTCTCGATTTTTGTACGTAACATAAAAATGTCTTGTAAATATTTAATTAACTGCTTTACTGAATAGATGTAGATTTGTAATCTGAAAACATCTAACACTAATTATGGGGCAATTTCAAAATTATGTAGCTATTATGGACCTATTTGACGCATGGTACAATATTTAAAATTGAAATTCGATATTTTTTAAATTGTCCCAAGTTACGGTAGATAATTTTTTTGCACTGAAGTGTAACAAAAGACAAAAAAATCTAATTTTAATTGAAAGTATTAACTTTCATTCCAATAATACTCATTTATTTATTTATTTTTTAAATAAATTGTTGATATATTTTTTTATTATTAAAAATGATCTAGTGATGCTAATTCTTGCCATTACTTTGCTTTACAACGATATTAATAATGTTTTTTTAAATAATTTTTATTAGTAATAATGTTTAATTTTTGACTGTTTATAGTTGTAAGTGACCTATGAGCAAGATTTGTGCAATATTGTAAAGAATTCACTTTACATTTAATCTAGTGAGGGTTTGCAATTACACTTGATGGCACAAAAATTGCACACGAGCGTAAGTGCTAGCAGAAGGCAGTTGACTTATTATGTATTGAAAAATCTTTGAAATATTTTTATTTTAAAAAACTTCTATATAAAAAAATGTACCCAAGATGACGCAATTCCCTAGTAAATAAAAAAAATATTGCGTAATTTTCCCCAAATGTCTGTCTTTTTCACGTAGTTTCGGGCTGTGCTCATTGTTGGGCGACAATTTGTAATTAATTTACAAAGAAATTTGCTCGGGCTAATCTCAGAAACTACTGTACGGAAAAAGTTAAAGTTTTCACCAATAGAAAGAGGGTTTATCTAGGAAGGCTTTATAAGCCTTATAGGCTTTAAATTATGAAAATATCCATGCAAAACCGGGGTCTCTAGTTAATATATTAAGTCAACTGCCAACTGTGCCCAAAACACGCTCCAACTACAAAATATAACATAATTATTGATAGATAAAGTTAAGTTTTGGATCGCATAGTGTTTTTATACTATAATGCAGTGCGTCGCAGTATCTGTAGAGACACTGCTGTATAATTTTACACATGTGCATTATAATCTCGATAATTTTTTAACAATTTTACTCGGAATATGGTTACCTACTTAATAGCCTATTATACCTACCTAACTAAAATATGATTAAAAAATCGAGAAGTCAAAAGTCTCGAGGTTGAATCTAGCTTTCATTATAATTGCCCGTGCGCAGTTTACCCATTAAAATTTTTTATGATTAAAATAGCTTTTTTCATGAAAACCTTACCCTGATAATTGGACTACAAGAAAAAAAAAGAACCAAATCGTTTTTCTTCGTGTTTTCCTTCACTGTTAAGGCGAGTGATAATTAAATATTAATCGCACACTGTCGTGAAAACTCAAGTGGTATTCAAACGAGAGACCTTAAGACTTGGTAGCCCTTTGGACATATAACTGGGCTATGAGAGCTAACGAAGCTATCATTCGCGCCACGAGATAATTAGTCATCCCATATCTCGCGCCAATGGCTCAACTCAACTAAGATTAATTATCGCGTCTAGCCATTTATTTAATTTTTTTTGGACAATATTACATACGCGACTAAGACGAATTATCTCGTCTGATATTTTTCTCAAATATTTTTTTTATTACAAATGTTCGTGGTAACTTTATTCCGAATAAAAATTGTACACACTTACACGTAAAACACTATGTTACAGATATTATGTAATTATCTTCCATAGTTTTCTTATATCATAACATTTTATAGTATTTTTTTAATAGGAATGTACTTATAAGGTAGTGCCATAATTTATTACGAAAATTTTTGTAGACCATCGAGAAAATTGGACTCGTCTTAATTGGACCAGTTAACTTACAGGATATTGCCTAGGGCGAATTAAGGCTTGTATTGGAATGGTCCTATTTCTATACTTCAACCTAGAGTGGAAGCTGTCATTTTCGTTATCTAAGCGACTAAATATGATGATCGGCACGAATCGTGAGTGGAAACGTCGCCAGCGCAGAAATTCATTTATGTCCGTTTGGTGCAAGTTGTGGTCTGTTAAATAATATACCCTCTACCGTCTCCCATTGGGGTAGGCAGAGACTACACTTGCTAAGATCCTGGCACACCACTTTCGCTTCATCTACGTTCATTAACCTCCTTTTCATACAAATTATTCTCGATATCGAAACGAATACGTTTTCGAAAGTGTTCATGCTTGCGCTACTATCGCTAGTTGAGCACGAATCTAAAATACGAGTTTCATGTTATTATTTAAATCTCAGTTCACGCACGTTCGATATTTTGAAGGATCGAATATCATTCTAGATTTTATCGACATCCTTTATGTCGATAAAAAGTCTATGTAATCGATTTCAATTATCTCTGTAAATGTTATGGTTATTTGTATTTCCAGTGATTTTTTTTATGCTATGTCAAGCAGTGTAAAAACTTTTTGGTAATATTAATTTAAAAAAGTGTAATTGTTTTTGTGTAGCTTAAAAGACGCTTATTTTTCATGTTAGACGTACATGCATGCATGTTAAACTATTTAGATAAGGATAAGTAAATAAAATTATTTAAATTTGTTCGTCTTGTTTTCGTTATTACCCATAGCGTATCTATGTTAGTCCAGACAAAATAGACATTCAAGATTGCATTAATTCCCAAGAAGCTGGATTTTTGTAGTTATTAAACACTACAATACAAATGCTATATCAAAAGTCCCCAACGATCTCGCTTGTGGGTTATTTTTATCCAAGTCAAAAGTCAAAGTCAAATGTTTTATTTCAATTAGACCAGTAATACAGGTACTTTTGAAATGTCAAAAACTAGGTGCGCGGTTCCAAATAGTGGGTCTTATGGAGAAGAACCGGCAAGAAACTCCATAGATACTCCTTTCAACTAAGATTATACCATTGATATTATTGATAAAAAGCTCAAAGGTCATACATTTTAGGTTTTGTGTATATCTGAAGCGGTGAGAACTGACGGAAAATGGATAAGGGATAATTTGTAGATCGTGAAATTCTCTACAAACCAAAATTTGTGACTTGACATTTGATAAAAAATAACGAGCAGGATGGATGGGGACTTTAGACATCGCATTTTTAATGATGCATTTAAAACCTATATAATAATCCAGCTTGTAGGGAGTTAATGCAAACTCAGCACTTATTTCTGTTGATTTGACTGGACTAATAACATCTTAACAGGCTTCTAAGCCAAGGTTTCTTTCGAAAATACCAAGGTTGATATGGATTGAAAAAAGGGGCTCGTGGTTAAGTAATAACTGAGCTGATCTACGAGGTTAAGCTGCACTCGCCGCGGTCAATGTGTAGATGGGTGACCATTTTTAATACGATCGAGATTCCCCTTGCCTCGAAGAGCACGTAAAGCCGTCGGTCCCGGTTGTCATACGAACATCTATGACAATTTGTTAGTGGTAGTCCTTGACAACCAGTCTACCCTCCGAATATCGGTATTGCCCAGAAATTGGGTAGGTCTGATAGCAGTCGCTTCGTGTAAAATATTGATATTCAGCTCCATCTGGGTAGACTCCGTCCCGAACATAGTTGGGAAAGGCTCGGAGGATGATGAGGATATGGATTGAAAAAAAAAGTGAAATATTGCATCTTTTGGTTTTAAGTAGGTACGACTGTTACACTAAAGATTCTTGATCGTACAATGTTTTTGGCTTCTATGAAATTCTCAGTAGCAGCTTGCGAGTTTGGATTATATATGTAGGTTAGGTACATACTACTTTGGATTTATTTATATATTCTATAGGTAGATACTATTGCCAGTAACCAGACACTGCCAATAGTATCTACCTACCTACCTATAGTCATACTTCTGCCTATCCCGGGAATACAAGCGTGATGGTTCCTATATTAAACGTTACCACGATACCTACATGAGAAAATTGTAGAGCCAACGTTATAATGAACGGCCTAGTAATCCTTTCTCCTTCAAAAAGACAGGAGATGACGGGACTATCGGTACTTCAGCGTTGTTTAACTCTAGTATAAAGACTTTTAATAACATTTATAGTGGTTAGAATGTCGCATATGCATGCAATGTCGGTTAGTGAGCGGAAGACAGCCTCTTGGCTAGGCCATCACCGGATCATTTCCTGGCCTTTTTCGTTTTACTACCACGAACAAAGATGTAGAGAATATGGAATAGGCTGTGTACCTGCTGTTGAGGCCTTAGTTGTGGGAGTTCATATTGTTTTAGTTTGAAATGAAAATAGCCTTTGTAACTGCCTCAATAGCCTAATGGTGCGCATACTATGCGTGATGCTTAGCTAGTGGTCCTGAGTTCGAATCCCAGATCGAGCCTTGTTGGGTCTATGAAATTCTCCGTAGCAGCTCGAAGTTAACTTTGGTGCCCGATAAATGGCAATAGGATCGCCCCCTATTGAATGCGACCTATACATAGGTACTGGCGAACTGTTGGTGTATGTACGTTTGTGCACTTCTACATAATCCTTGGGGGAATAGAGGCGCAATGGTGTTTTATTTTAAACCGAAAACGGCATATTAATGGACATGTACCTATTCGCTGTCAAGAAAGAAAATCAGCTGTTCCAATTTAACCTAAGTACTTCACTTTTTTTAAACAGCTGTCCTACGATTTCAAATAATGTCGCATAAGTAGGGTCATAGTAATTGATTGTATCTATTTCTCTTTTACAATTCATATAGGTACAGTGTGATATTTATAACTGAAAAACCCGAATTAATCGGATAATCTGAAATAATTTCATACCTATGCTTAACCGTAACGACAGAGACCGATAAAATGCGATTCATATAATTATCTGTATCCATAACCCGATCCGAAAAATATCTATAATATCTCTGGGCCTGTATGGGGTAATCTGAAGTTCGAATAAACAAACGAATAGAAAAAAATGTAGGTATGGAGATGACATTTGTGCGCGCTCGATTTGTCAAAAGCTCACGTCATTTGTATACATTGAGAATTATATTCTACTAGCTTCTGCCCGCGACTTCGTCCGCGTAGCGTGATGATATATAGCCTATAGCCTTCCTCAATAAATGGGCTATCTAACGATGAAAGAATTTTTCAAATCGGACCAGTAGTTCCTGAGATTAGCGCGTTCAAGCAAACAAACAAACTCTTCAGCTTTATATATTTAGTATATAATTTGGATAGCGTTCATGCCACTTGTCTACGGGCGCAGATTATAATATAGCACATCTAGTATCTCTAATTCTGTCGCTATGTTCATAACGTTGGTAATACAGCGAATTCATTCTGACGGGGAAATTGTAAGGATTTATGCCACCGCGATTACAATTTACGGTCTTATTTCAAAGAAATCGTACAAATCTGCGCCCCAGTTAATTAACGGCAACTTTTTTAATGAAAATGTGGATATTATTTTCACTGCATGAAAAAATCTCGTATTCCCAAATGTCGGATCGGCTTCTAGATTAATCAGATGGGACTGAATATCAGTATTTTTTACACGAAGCGATTGGTATCAGACCTCATCCCAATTTATGGGCAATGTAAATACCTATCTTATGTTTTTTTTTATAGGATATGGGCAAATGAGCAGACGTATCACCTGATGGTAAGCGATAACCGACGCCCATGGACACCCGCAACACCAGAGGAGTCACGTGTGCGTTCCCCGCCTTGAAAGGTTATAAGGGCTTGGGCCTCCGGTAACCTCACTCACCCAACGAAACACAACGCAAGCGCTGTTTCACGCCGGTTTTCTGTGAGGCCGTGGTATCACTCCAGTCGAGCCGGCCCATTCGTGCCGAAGCATGGCTCTCCCACGTAAATAGTAACTTACAATAATTGTAATCAATAATCGCAATGGTCGGCTTAACAAGCTCACCGATAGTCTAGATGTAATAAAAATGGTCACCCATTCGTAGATTGAGCTCGGTAAGCGCAGCATCGACTGGTAAGCGTTATAAGTAAGCCTCAAGCCCAACGAGATTAAAATACCTTACTATTAAAATCAAAAACCGGTGTTAACTGTCTACAGTCATATCACTTTGATACGGGTCTGGTTCATAAATCGACCCGGTAAATAATTCAGTTCAACCTTGTTAAACAAAGCGTTCGCATTAATAAAGTTACCTATGTATGTATGTAGGTAAATAGATAGACTTGTAATATGAATTTAGTATGGGGAATTTTTAACTGTACCTCTATTGAGAAATTTAAGCAAACAAAATTTCTCCACTAAACTAAATGATTGTACTACAAATTAACTACTTGATTACCTAAACATGTTGTTCTAAAAAATGTTTAAAATTCATCAAAATCTGATGGCTTTTTTATCTAATTTACAGCAAAAATCTAGCTGAAACCACAGATATTATACGCATTTAAAAACAATATTACTCACCGTAAAACAAAAATACTGATTTGCACACAAAAAAATAAAGTCGTTATTCTTTTTAATTTGGTTAGGTTAGGTTAGAAATGTAACCAACGACGCCTAATTACAGTCGCTTTCTATAAAATACTGGAATGCTTGGGAAAACTAGGAGCTTGGGAAAATTTAAATTGAACTCCACTATCCTTATGACAGTGAAGTTCAATTTTCAATATGTCTGCTGTCGTTGGCTATCATACTATCAATTCGGTTTACTCTCCCCGAGGAAATTAGCGAGCATACGTTGAATAGTTGAATATTAGCACTAGTGCCTTCACTGACAGCAATGTCAGGAGTCTAGGGAATCGGTGGCCAAATAAAACACGATCGATTGATATTACGATAACTTTTAAAAAGGTTTCAAAGTCTACGTAATGGTCCTCAAGGATTCCATGTTGTTTATTGTGTCACAGTCTTTAATCACTTACCTAAGTACTTCTCAAACTAAAAGTTTAAGTTAGGTAAGTTCTTCTTTTACTTAGGGCCACTTGCACCAACTTCATAAATGTGTTTAAATTCTATTTAAATACAAAATTTCTATGAAAAATCGTGTTTAAATACAATTTCAATAGAATTATGAAGTTGGTGCAAGTGGCCCTTAGTGTTGGTTTTTAATTTATCTAAAATCTCAAGTTTAGTAAAAAATATAACTAATTATTATTTGTATGTACACTGAAAAATAATCTTAATCGACTCAAAGAATCTAGAATAGAATAAAAAAATAATAGAATAATATTCATTTGCTAAGACATGGTATTTTACACTAACAATTTGTCAAAGATGTTCTTATGACAACCGGGACCGACTGCTTATGCGTTCTCCGAGGCACGCAGGGGTCTCGATATGTGTTAAGAATGGTTACCCATCCACACAGTGACCGCGGCGAGCGCAGCTTAACCTTGCAGACTACTTAGTCACGAACCCTTCAGTAGATAATTCTAGTGTGAGGCAAAATTAAACAATAAAGTAAATTTGAGTCATGATTTTACTTTACATAATTTAATTAATAAAATATTAAAGCATTTCCATTTTTAAAGCCAGGTATTCTTAATCGATGCTTGAAGTGTCAAAGTCGTCATCAACATCGAAGTCACACTGGGTCCTCCATTCGTCTTCATCCAGGACGTACTTCGAAGTCAGGGATCGGAAGCTCTCATAGTCGCAGAGGTCTTCACAGCCATCTACTTGTAGGTAGGTAATATCGTCCGGAGAGGAGGGCGACGTCAGGTAGACAGGCTAGAATTCAAAATAGAAAATTAACATAACACCCATCAAGCTTATATTCTCCGAAGGGTAACGTAGAGGCTTTCCAACGAGCTATAACTTACGTAATAGGGGGCGAACTTATTACTATTAATCGGGCACAAATCCCAAACTCCGACCTGCTACGTACTAAGCTATGCTACCAATAATACTGCTCGAACCTACGAATCGAACCCAGGACTTCTAGCGTAGCAGTCGCACTAAGGACCGCAAAGCTAATGAGCCAGTTTAGAAAAAAGTCTATCGTGCTATTGTCGTAGACAAGTTCGGTGCCCTGTTAATAGTTTTTTTTATGGGATAGGGGGCAAACGAGCAGTCGGATCACCGCCGCCCATGAAACGCCAGAGGAGTCAAAACTGCGTTACTGGCTTTTACAAGGGAGTACGCGCTCTTTTCGTGAAGGTTTGAAGGTCGTATTGGAAATTTTATTCTTACTGCAGGCGACAGACCTAAAAATACTGTAACCTAGGGCATATTGGTAACCCTCTGCCTTACCCCTCGGAGTATACATGCATGATGGTATTGCAGTAACAACTAATTAGGTCACAATATTTCAGCAATACTTTTCAAAAAAAAAGTTCTAAGGTAGTATTGAAATTGATATAAAATTCCAAATACTAACTTAGTATTTTACCAACGCTCAACGTTCGTTTCGCAAAATTATAAACTTTTTTCAATACAGAACAGCTGGTGGCTTTCGATTGAACATGGCACCTAATTCACAAGTCAACAATTCTGTTTAAAAGGTACTATTGTATTGGTAAGTACCTCGCACGTGTATTGCTTAGGCCACGTGAGAAAGAAAGTTTTCTTCTTCTTTGTTTATGTCGTAAATATCATAAACCATTTTTTTTTCTAGACTGAGGTATTATCTACCGCTTAGCCGTTGCAATACCAACACATATATATATATGACAATCGTTAGAAGTCTTTGGCCACGAGGGACGAGCTTCCATCACGCGACCACACCTGACGCCATTGAGGTGGGCTCATATTACTCGAATATTGTATTGTTGTTGAAGTGGCAATGGGCCGGTCACATCTGTCGGAGAACCGACAATCGCTGGAGGTAACGAGTTCTCGAGTGGAGACCGTGACTAGGCAAACGTAATGTAGGGCGCCCGCTGACCAGGTGGAGTGACGAGTTGCGGAAGGCAGCTGACAGTGACTGGATCAGGAAAGCCGAAGATCGGGCTCTGTGGCGTTCACTAGGAGTGGCCTACGTCCAGCTGATGATGATGATGATGATTGACACGATAAGAGTAAGAAGAAGATCAGATCTTCAGAATGCTTGCCCAAATATTACGAAGGTCTGATAGTATAGCTTTGTGTAAAATACTCATATTCAGGCGAATCTAGCAGGGAAAACGACCCTAAACTAGTTAAGAAAATGTTTTATGAAACGGTTAGTCTTGAACTAACCGACTTCACAAAAAGAAAGAGGTTCTATGTTCGTCTGTAGGTGCGATATTTTCGTAAATTATGGTCCGATTTCAATAAATCTTTTCTCATTTGGAAGAACACTCTCGAGGTTATCCCATTATGGAAAAGATTTCATAGATTCTTTATTTTTTAACTTCTTAGTCTATTTTTCCCATTGCTATGCAGGCCTCCCTTCCCTCTTCCCAAGTCGCTCTGTGGTTTTAGCGAGTAAATCTCTATCGTAAGAGTACCTAGATATTATGGCCAACATACGGCCACAAGACAACCTTGTTCTGGGACACAAGGATACAAGAACTCTGGATACAAGATGAGACAACACTAGATAAGACGTAAAATAACACGTAAGATGCTTACCAAAACAATATACTCGTCCGTATCTACCACCTTCCTCAGTTCCAACGCATACATGGAAGCGTACTTCGGGACCCCCTGGCGGGGTGTGATCTTCGTGACGGCCTCAAAAGAGTATACATTCACGTCGTGAGCGGAGTAGATGTAGACTCTTTGGGTAGCATTTCCTGCTAACACCTGGTCGGCTACGTTGAAGAACTCGTTGAGAAGAACACCTGTAATTTCACATAGCATACTATCACGTATTCGAGGGGCTCGTGGCTAAATGAAATAAAATGATGTTGAAATGATATTTATTTCTGTAAGTAGATCTTTAGAGACACTATTACAAGTCAATGGTTTGGGTTCTTTTTGTAGCTAGATGCCTTCGGAATTTCCTAACTGACGACCTCTGAGAGGAAGCACCGAAACAAACTCGGAGAATCCAGTCCAGACCTATGTCTATACTTTAAAAGAGACTACTTATGTCTCTATTCTATTGCAAATAATAATGTGAGTGGGAAAATGCAGGGCAATGTCTGAAATGGCCTTTTGAGGAAAGAACCATAGCAGCTTTGAGTAAATCAGTCCTAACTGAAGACAAGCATGCATTAGTCATTGTGTAGCTCAACCATAATTTAGGGAGCTTAACGACTCGTCGCACAACGTCGACAATACCAGAACAGCAGGACATTTGTGTAGGTCGTATGTAGTCTGATTAACTGATCTGCAAGGTGAGGCTGCGCTCGCTGGGTCAGTTTGTGGATGGGCGACCATTCTTAACACATCGAAAAACCTCCATGCATCGGAGAGCACGTAAAGCCGTCCCGGATATCATACGAACCTCTTTGAAAAGCCAAAGAAATCCTGACAACAAATCTATCCTCCGAATATCAGTGTTACCCAGAAACTGGGTTGCGGAGGTCTGATGGCTGTCGTTTCGTATAAAATACTAATGATATTCAGCCGCATCTAGTTAGATTTTTGGGAGGTTAATCTTTGTACTCACCACCTTGTAACGCGATAAGGGTTTCATCACCAAAAATAACGTCCATAGCAGCACCAGCGGCTTCCTCAATTTCTGGGAAAATTGCTTCCACCTCTGGCTCCAGGGGTATTCCTAAACTTTTCTGGAAAAAACAACGGTACTGGGTAATAAATTACGAGAGACTAACCTTCGTAAGGATCCATCCATCACACCTGTATTCCCCGAAGGGTTAGGCAGAGGCGTATTAATGAACACCGAAATTTTGCCGGTAAGTTAGGGTCCCAGGTAATAGGGGGCAAGCCTATTGACATTAACAATTCCCGGGTCGAGCAATGTGTTATTGGATCTTTCTATGAAATTCCCAGTAGCAGCTTGGAGTTTGGAAATTGTGCCCGGTTAATGGCAATAGACTCGTCCCCTATTAAATGGGACCTAAACATACCGGCGAACTGTGGGTGTACATTAGTACACCTCTGCCTAAACCTTCTGGGAACACAGGCGTGATGGTATGTATAAAGAAGTTTGTAAGTTTGGATGTTGAGGGTTCAAAATTCTTTCACTGTTAGAAAGATTTAATACCTGAGTGATAAGGACTACTTCTTATTTTGGTAAAAGAGAGACAGACCGAATTCCACGCGGGCGAAGCCGCGGGCGGAAGCAAGTCTATACATACTACATACAAATAATTAAAATTGTTGAGTGTCTGTTTGTAATATTAAAATAACCGCTTTTTACTAAGTGAATTTGGATGTATACACGGTACATATACTAAAAAATTTTTTTTTCCAATTTTTGTCTGATTGTCGGTCTGTCCGTCTGTCTATCTGTCTGTCTGTTTGTTCAGGCTAATCTCTGAAATGGCTGGGCCGATTTTGACGGGACTTTCACTGGCAGATAGCTGATGTAACAAAGAGTTACTAAGGCTAATTTTTTTAAATACCACGCGGGCGAAGTCGCGGGTTTCAGCTATAATTAATAAATTTTACCTGACTGACGTAAACATCGTTGATCCCATATGTCAATACGGGGTAGGCTGTGACGTTGAAGCCCAGGTAAGAAGACCACTCGTTCAGAAGACCATAGTATCCGACCATGGATGAGGGGGATGAAGTCATCAAAGCTGTGTAAAGACTTGTAAAGGTGGGGCAGTTCACGACAAACAGGTTCTGTGAACAAAGATATAATATCAATATTAATCTGTGAAACACATATTTGCCTCGGGTGAGAATCGAACAGAAGAACGAGTCACTGGCGATTAGATGTAAATTTTATCCTATTGAGTTAAAGTTTTTGAGTTTTAAAGTTTACGCCGTGGGAGAGCCATGCTTCGTGATTCGATGATCGTGATGATAGGGCCTCATAGAAAACCGGTGTGAAACAACGCTCACGTTATGTTAAGTTAAGTGAGGATACCGGAGGCCCAAACCCTTTTAAAAGGCCGGCAACCCACTTACGACTCTTCTCTCCCTCCTCTCTCTCTCTTCTCCACGTGTGTCCATGGGAGGAGGTATCGCTTACCATCAGGTGAACTATCTGCCCTCCTATGCCAAAATAGTGCTTTCTTTTTATAATGAGAAAAAAATATGCACTAAAAATGCTGACCGGAATTCGAACTTGGGTGTTATAATTGTTAGTAATAATTTGTCGGATATTTTTATGACGTTGTGATCAATATTACCCATTATGTGGCAATATTGCCCATTCTTAATTGACTTAATTGCCTTTAAATTAATGGTTATGTTATTTCCTAAACTACACAAATAAATAAAGATATATACAATTGATGACTGCCTCGTAGTCGTCGCAAGCGCAACTAGGTCCTGGGTTCGATTCCCAGGTTCGGTGAATAGAGGTATGATGGTAATAGCACACACTGCCAGCATACATATCATTATTCCTGTATTCCCCGAGGGTTTAGGCAGAGGCGTACCTACTTATATTCCCACACACCCTCAGTTCCCACGTTAAGGTCCCATGGAACAGGGGGCGGAGCCTATTGCCATTAACCGGGCACAAATCTCAAACTCCGAGCTGTCACTGAAGATTTCATAGAAAAATACAATAATAATAAATAAATAATATAAATAAATATTCTGGGACATTTTTACACAGCACCATCTAGTCCCACACTAAGCAGAGCTTGTACTATGGGTACTAGACAATGGATATAATACTTAATATACTTTTTTTTTTGTAAATACATACTTAAAATACATAAGAAACACCCAGACGAACACAAACACTTATATTCATCACATAAATTTTTGTGTCCTGTGGGAATCGAACCCACGACCCCATGGTCAGCAGTCCAGTACTCGAACCACTAAACCACAGAGGTCGTCTATAACATATAATACTTACTGCTTGACCTGGAAAACGAACCAGGACTTCTACCATAACTATAACCACTCTACAAGACTAATACTTACGAAATCGTATTCGGCAGGAACCGTTGTGTAAGGCACAGGTGTCCAGTCGATGGAATCACTCCAGTTATCTTCTGGGGCAGGGTAGACGGCTGCCATCGCTGCCAGTACCGTCATCTTAGCCCTGGTGGAGTCAGTAGACCTGATGTAGATCTCCGACTTATTGTAGAACTGCGACAGTAGACCGTCATAGCGATCACGAATAAACTGGCCCAGTTCGTACGCACGTCTTTTTCCCACCTGGAAAGGAATTAAAGCGAATAGTGTATATAGTATTTCAACCCTCTTGATATTTTTAGATAGACAGACAAACAAAAGTTTTAAAGTCAAAGTCAAATGACAGCAGCTTAGTTTGTACCATCTAAGTTAAAAATAAGATTTTTTTTTAAAATTTAACATAACATACCATCACGCCTGTATTCCCCGAAGGGTTAGGCAGAGGCGTACTAATGTACACCCTCAGTTCGCCGGTATGTTTAGGTCCCATGTAATAGGGGGCGAGCCTATTGCCATTTTCCGGGTACAAATTCCTAACTCCGAGCTGCTACTAGGAATTTCATAGAAAAACCAAATAACACTTTACTCGACCTGGGAATCGAACCCAGGACCTCTAGCGTAGCAGTCGCGCTCAGGACCACTTGGCTAATGAGGCAGCAATGAGGTTTTTACAATTTAGATGATCTAAATTCATTTTAAAATGAAAATTAAGGTTACTGAACCTAAACCAGAAAGCGAATGTGCCTTTTGAGTCAGGGTTATCCAAAACCAGAGGACTATAAACTCATATCCCCAGGCCTCATTATAAAGCTCATGGAAGAGCTGTTAGTAGAACTGGGAGAGGATGTCGAATAGGTTATAATCACAAAAGATCCCATTGGGTCGAAGTGCACTGAGGCTTTGCTGTCTCGGCCCTACACAAGATAAGATACTAAACCTCCAATTTCGACTTGTCGTGTGTTTTCAAAGTCAACCTATATATAGTTAAGTATTTTAGTGAAGGAAAAATTCGACTAATAGCCGTCAAAAATTAGTTTAAAATACAAATGAGTACTTACATCAGTAAGTTGTCCGTAACCATACTTAGCTGATGCACTGATTAGTGCTTCTTGGTTATTACTGAACGTAATTGTGGACTCCACGGGTGTCCTATCTCCATGGCGATGTACCTAAAGAAAACAACTATGCTATTAAAAGTGTTGAAAGAATTGAGGTTTTTTATTAAACGAATAATTTGGTGCGAACAATATCCGTTGCTATATTCTTTGTGTTTTTTTTTGCATTTTTCATGCTAAGATTATAAAGCTACTAGCTCCAGCCCGCGACGTCGTCCGCGTAGCGTGATGATATATAGCCTATAGCCTTCCTCAATAAATGGGCTATCTAACACTGAAAGAATTTTTCAAATCAGAGCAGTAGTTCCTGAGATTAGAGCGTTCAAGCAAACAACCTCTTCAGCTTTATATATTAGTATATATATAGATAGTATAGATTTTAGTGAAGGAAAAATTCGACTCGCAGGCAAGATTCGAATCTGCGTCTTCTGGTTAGGCACACCAGTCGCTAAGATCTCTAAGCCTCCACGAGTCCCACCTGATATGACGAAATTTGCTTTCACATTCTGAACCTACGTCCTAAAGGTGACGTCAGTAACATCTATTGAAAAGCAAGTTAAATTGCCTCTCAACCGACATTACATACCTTACGGTTAGTTCTATGTCGTACGTGCTATAATACATGGCATTTCGACGTGGCAGGTGGGACTCGCGGTAGCTTAGAGGTCATAGCGTCTGGTGTACCTAACCAGAAGACGCAGGTTCGAATCCTGTCTGAAAAATTCAAAAAAAGAGAATATACTTACCAAAAAGGTCAAAATTAGTTCAGTATCATTTTCGATGGAGTCGACACTATAACTCAGTACGACACTAAGAGATATTAGCAACAAATAAATGTATGACGAATACATTTTTAATTAGGTATTTATACACTTAAAAAGCTGTTATGCTAATATGCCTATTTCAATTTCAGTCGCGGTTTATATAGGTTTTTTCATTATTAGCATATATGATAAATTTGTATAGATAATAGGCACGTCTGAAAAACTTATGTTTTCACGTGAATCACACGTCAAGGACACCTCAAAGTCTAATCTCTTGCTGATTAAATGTCTATCTGTAACTCCAAGACAGATTTTAAAAACGTTTTGTGTAGATTGGACACACCCCTTTTTATCTACCTATACTAATACTAATATTATAAAGAAGAAAGATTTGTTAAATGTGTGTATGTATGTAACGAATAATCTCAAAAACTATTGGACCGATTTCAAAAACTCTCACAATTTGAATGCTACATTATTCCAGATTAACATAGGCTAAGGAATATTTTGAAAAAAGTTAGGGATTTCTCCTCCCGTGCGAAGCCGGGGCGGGCCGTAAGTTATAAATATTTTTAACTCATAACTTTATTACAGTAAATAGATATCAGTGGCTAGTTAATTTATTATCTATACTAATATATAAAGGTGAAGAGTTTGTTTGTTTGCTTAAACGCGCTAATCTCAGGAACTACAGGTCCGATTTGAAAAATTCTTTCAGTGTTAGATAGCCCATTTATTGAGGAAGGCTTTTTGTGATTTTTCGTTTATCACGCTATTCTTAATTTATATAAATAATATCCTTTGCCCGCGGCTTCGCTCACTTGAAGCTATAGTAGGAATAAAAATGGATTCCAAAAATAATTTGATATTAACCAACAGTGATGATCTCTTCTTTGTATGGGCCTCTATACCTCAGAGAGGTCAAGCTGCATCTCAGGATCTGATTAATTAATTGTGATAAGAAGTTCACCAATGTTTAAGTTGGAGCATAACTTTCTAACAGTGATAACAAAATTAAAATCTATTCAATAGTTTTCGCTCCAACCCGTAACAAACATATTTTTATTTACAATTTTATAATAGTAGAGAAGAAGAAGATATAAGAGAATAGAAGAAGAATCTTCTTCGTCTCGAAGATACGGATTTTTTAAATTAAATATTCTTCGCCCAAAACTTAGCCAGTTCTAAAACGTTGTCGGTGGCGGTGCAGAGGTCGTCTATACTGCAGGTTCTAGGGCATAGAGGACAGGATAAGAGGTGAGCCATAGCTTGCGACACGTCGTTTCGTCAAAATAACCCCACTTCTTGACGTGGGAGAGCCATGCTTCATCACGAATGGGCCGGCTCTACCGGAGTGATACCACGGCCTCACAGAAAACCGGCGTGAAACAACGCTTGCGTTGTGTTTCGCCGAGTGAATGATGTTACCGGAGGCCCAAACCCTTTTAAGAGGCGGGCAACGCACTTGTGACTCCTCTGGTTTGGCGGGTGTCCATGGGCGGCGGTTATCGCTTACCATCAAGTGATCCGTCTGATCATTTGCTCACCTATCCTTTAAAAAAAAACTTCACTGAATTGGAGTTACACCTCCCCACTTAGGTTCGGAGTCGGTTTAGTGACCTCCAGGTCCAAGGCCCTGTGGGAAGATGCTCACATGGTGGTAGGTAGTGAGTAGGTGGTGGGAATTTCTCTAGCCACTGTTTACGGCGGGCCTCGGCCGGGCGTCCTATTAGGGCCTTCGCGGATTTTAGGAAGCTGTGCCGACTTTTAAGGGCCACTTGCACCAACTTCTTAAATGTGTTTAAATCGTACTTAAACACAAGTTTTCATACAAATTTTGTGTTTAAATACAATTTAAACACATTAAAGAAGTTGGTGCAAGTGGCCCTAAGTCGTTGTGTTGGGAGTTGAGCCCCAAATAGTGGATGTCTGGTGTCAGATGCCTGTTTAGGTTTTTCCACTGCGCAAATAATTTCTCGTCGGACTTGAATAAATATTGATTTTATTTTTCTACTTTCTAGTTTGGTTACCCACAAAAGCGTGTTTTTTAGTTTTTTAAAGATAATATTTATTTATTTTCTATTTTTTAACTGCCTCATGAGCCAAGTGGTCCTGAGCGCGACTGCTACGCTAGAGGTCCTGGGTTCGATTCCCAGGTCGAGCATAGTGTTTTTGGGTTTTTCTATGAAATTCCCAGTAGCAGCTCGGAGTTTGGAATTTGTGCCCGGTTAATGGCAATAGGCTCGCCCCCTATTACATGGGACCTAAACATACCGGCGAACTGTGGGTGTACATTAGTACGCCTCTGCCTAACCCTTCGGGGAATACAGGCGTGATGGTATGTAATATTTTCTATTTTTTAATTCGGCTTACTACAAAATATTATTTAACTAATTGCATTTTCATCGGTTCTTGAAAAGTGTGCAATCTTTCAAATTAATCCAACGTTTTGAAGGAAGTGAAAATCACGGTCAAAGATTTCGTGAAAGCGTGTTAAAGCCATATCTTATGTTAGGCAGAGAGCTTACTGAATTAAAGTGACGGCAAGTCTTAAGCGCGTGACGTGCGTCACACAAATTCTATACTAACACTTGTGTTGGGAGAGTGACAAAGCAAAAACCATAATTGAATTCAATTATTTACTGTATTAATTTTAAATATGTGTGTGTGATTTTTTGTGACGATTTGCTTCACGGAAAAGAATGAATAGAGCCTCCACTTTTTATTTTTGTTTCTCAAAGCTTAGGTTCTTAACTCTACCTATTCCGTTAACTGATCATGTGATATACCAAGAATAATTAACAGATTTTTACATACGTTCTCAAATTATTTATGAATAATATTTGATGAGACGTTTGACGTAGCGGCTGACCGATCCGCTAATGCCCTACGTGTTGTGGGTTCGAACCCCACACGGAGCAAATATTTGTATGGCCTACAGGTAGATGTTTGTGTATGTTAGAATTTGTGTTTGAAAAAGCACCCAGGATACAAGAGAAAATCCTAGTGAGGGGCGATGTTATAATTAAAAAAAATTGTCACTTTGTGGATGAAAAAGTTGGGGGCAAATCCTTGGAACGACCTCTAAACTTGTATATAACTTGGTATTCATAGTCATGGTAATAAAAGCTATTATCGCTTGGCGTCACCTATGTTTATCGTGATGATATTTATAAATATTACATCAACTAATTTTCGTTTCCTATCGGGATCGTAAAGATATTTATTCTATCACGTTTTATTTATTGTACTCGTCAACGTTTGTTCCCCACGCATTTCCCATGCACTGTCCATGTATTTCACCACACGTGTTGAACACAGGATGTTTGCAAATACAATTTTCATAATCCACAGGAATTCTATTAAGATAAATAAAATCAGTCTGGTATTAAAATATTGGTATTGCCCAGAAATTGGACGGCGGAGGTCTGATGGCCATCGCTTCTTGTAAAATACTGATATTCAGCCGCATCTGGTGAAACTGGAAGGCGACCACAATATACCTGGCAAAAGGCTACTTGAATTAAATGTATTTTTTTATATAAAATTCCCTATTCCTGACTAATTATGGACAAAAACTACAACAATATGGTACCTTAAAAAATGCTTTAGTAAAAATAAATTGAATAAACAAATAATATCGAATTCAAAACTATTTAGAGGTTTCTAATGCTGATTTGTGTAGTGGTTCAGTTAACTTTTACGACAATAGGTAGTAAGTATGGTAAACTGCAAAAATACTATGAGTTTTATTCTTGTCGGTCAAACTTGGACATCCATCAATTTCCACACATCTTGTTATTCCAGTGAAGATTGTAACATTATTTATTTTAAAAGAGTGTCCATGGAGTTTCTTGCCGGATTCTTCTCTGCATAGGATCGACCACTTGGAACCGTGCAACTAGAATCATAACGTTTCATAAAGGCTTGTAAAAGCTTATCTTATCTATATATATAAAAGAAAGTCGTGTTAGTTACTCCATTTATAACTCAAGAACGGCTGAACCGATTTGGCTGAAAATTGGTGGAGAGGTAGCTTAGAACCAGGAGACGGACATAGGATACTTTTTATCCCGTTCCCGTGGGATGTAATGACCGACCGAATTTTTTACCGTGGACGAGCCGGCTCCACCGAAATGATAACAGGACCTCAGGGCCGGACCGTGAGTTTAGGGGGCCCTGGGCTAATACTACTTAGAGGCCCACCTAATTACTCAAAATATAGAAAAAAATGAGACAGTAAAATATTTGATTTATATTATAATATAATCCACGGGGCCCTTGGCTGAAGCCCAAAAAGCCTTATGGTCGATCCGGCCCTGCAGGACCTCACATATAAAACCCGCGTGAAACAACACTTAGGGCGACTTGCACCAACTTCTTAAATGTGTTTAAATCGTATTTAAACACAAAATTTGTATGAAAAATTGTGGTTAAATATGATTTAAACACATTTAAAATGTTGGTGCAAGTGGCCCTTACATTGTTTTGCCGAGTGAGTGATGATACCGGAGGCTCAAATCCATTTAAAAGGCGAGCAACGCACTTGCGACTCTGATGCTATTGAGGGTGTCCATGGCCGGCGGTAATCGCTTACCATCATTTTGATTGCATAAATATACCTCTGCTTTTATCCAAATTACACTTCTACGGTTTTGATGATAACACGATAAAATGGTTCCATAGCTACCTCGAGCACCGTCACCAGCTTGTCAAATCGAGATCAAGTGATGGGACATCCCAAGTTTCATCCCTTACGCCTGTTAACAGAGGAGTCCCACAAGGATCCATTCTTGGTCCCATTCTCTTCATATTATACTGCGCGGACGTGGCTAACCGTCTCAAAAAATGTAAATACCATATATATGCCGATGATATACAGATTTATATATCTTTTAGACCTAACCAGTATTTAAATGCCTTTGCCGATATAAATCATGACCTCAATAATATAGCCGAGTGGTCAGTGAAAAACTGTTTGGTACTAAACCCGGCAAAGACTAAATATATGGTATTTGGCACAAAGCATATGTTAAGAAATTTACCCCCCATTTTAAATCTTACATTAATGGGGGAACCTATTGTAAGGGTTTTTGAAGCACGTAACCTAGGACTATGTATTGATACAGAGCTTAGATATGAAAAACATATATCAGAATCGGTCAAAAATTGTTTTTACCGCCTAAAAATTCTGTACAAAATGAGACCGTACATATCTGAAGAACTACGTGTGCAACTGGTTGAGTCACTGGTTCTTTCCAAACTTAACTACGCTGACACCGTTTACGGACCTCGCTTGCTGGCTAGAACAAATAGGCTTATACAAAGAGTACAGAACGCCTGTGCACGGTTTTGTTTTTCGGTCCCCTATAGAAGTCATGTCACACCTATTCTTAATAAGAATTCTATGCTTAAAATGAAATTACGCCGTAAGCTACACCTGGCATGCCTTCTATTTGGAGTGATTAAGTACAAAGAACCTTCGTACTTATATAACAAGCTGGGCTGGGTCTCGAGTCAGAGAGGAACCGCTGCTAGACGTTGTGCCCAGCAGCTTACTATTCCGCCACACAGAACGGCAGCCTTCATAGGTTCATTCCGCTACGCAGCCTCGAAAATATGGAACAACATTCCGCCACCACTGAGACAAATAGGTACACTGCCTCTCTTCAGGAGACGACTACGACAACATCTTTTTGGTGCACAACGGGAGTTAGGCAATGTGGAGGTGGATTTATCAGTCATTATGTAGCACCTATTAACAATATCAAAATTCTAATTCTAATAATACATACTGAATAATAATACTTAATTTTTAAATAATACAATAATCTATATACAATACATATTTTACAATTATCCATTCACTATAATTTGCTTTTGATAACGGAAACAGTAGGTAGGTACCTGCGCGACCGCAGCGGGCTATTCGTATCCCAATCACCCCTCCTTCCTCCTCAGCGGCTTTAGTGCGGTGGTAAATGATACGAGTATCGGTGGTAAAATAATCACGATGAGAGGTTGGCAGCAGCCTAAAGCGAGTACTACTAGCGCAGGAGACCTATAAAATATGTATAATATGGTTAAAAAAAAAAAAAAAAATTAAAAAAAAAAATATGAACACAGTGCTCACCGTCTCTTTATGGCCTCCGAAAAGATATGTACATTTGTCTTTATCGTTACGAGCGTCACGGAATAAGCTCCTGCCTTCCATCTACCTCCACAATTTATTATTCCTAAAAAAAAAAAAAGATAACACATTATAAAATAACAAACGAATATATTATACCTACTTATTCTAATTTGAACACAATTTTGTTAGTGTACTACTTACCTCGTCACTCATATACTTCTTTAATTCTGATGAGACGTTTCTTAACTATTTTTATCCGTATTTATTATAAAATGTATTATCTTGAAAAGGCAATCATGTTGGCGCAACAAACAAGACTACACGCACACGTGCACCTCGGCTCGGGACCAGTTCCCGTGTAGCGTAATAGATACACCGTAACCTGATTTATATTATTTTATTGATTCCTACACAAAATGTTACAATGTAGCATGACACACACTAACACACACGACACTCTTGCACACGAGCACGATATTCACCTACACAATTTCTCTGATTGACATCCGTGGAGCACGAGGGCTCCAGATGAAAATCAGCGTTAAGCATTTAATTTTGCTTAACAATCTGCTGATCTGGAGACCCGTTTGGTACAGCCGTGAGACGCATACCTAATTTAATTTTAAGAGTATACTTCACTATGTCGTCTCGTTTTTATATCTTCTTTTTTATTTTTATTATGTGTAATTTGTGTCTTTGGTGCTGGCCAAATAAACGTTTTTTCTTTCTTTCTTTCTTTCTTTCATCAGGTGATTCGTCCGCCCGTTTGTATGTTATCCCATTAAATAAAAAAATGGCAAAATAAACCCGAACAAAATTCCCAAATTCCGAGCTGCTATTGAGAATTTCATAGAAAACACAATCATACTGCTTGGCCTGGGAATCAACCTCAGAGGCTTTAGGACCTTACGATCACTACACTAATCATGCATATCTACTATTCACGAGTTTTCATTAGGTACACCAGTTATCCACGAGTATCTTTACTCTATGGAGTTTGTAAAAAAAAGGTGGAAATTCTCACAGCGCTCCAAGTGAGCTCCTATACTCGTTTGTAATACCAAACACCAGTTTCATAGCACCCATTCAGTTTGTCTTGTTGTCTATCCCAGATACAACGAGAGAGTACCAAGATTTAAAAAAATATACCTACAATATGTTAAGAAAACTATCTGACCCGTGAAGGTATTATAACATCAGGTTCTATTTAAAAAGTTTTTTTTTTATTATGGCGCCACACTTTTTGTGTATTGCCAGTGTCAAGTATTAGAGTAATCAAGTAGGTAATATTTCTCATCCTGGGATTTTATGGCACCACACTTTTTGTGTTCGCCAGTGTCAACTATAATGTTGTTCAGTTGCCCCAATAAAACGGTAGAAACTTTATTGAGGCTTCGATGGAGTTTAGGAGGGAACCCAAAAAGTCGCGATTTTCAATTTTATATCATTTGCCACTCTCACACACATTTTACACTCTCACACGTTCACGAACACTTAATGGTTAATTATCCACCATAATTACACATTAAACTTCGGAGAAATTCAACATAACATAACATACCATCACGCCTGTGGGGAATACAGGCGTGATGGTATGTTATGTTATGTTGAATTTCTCCGAAGTTTAATGTGTTGAAGGGTTAGGCAGAGGCGTACCAATGTACACCCACAGTTCGCCGGTATGTTTAGGTCCCATGTAATAGGGGGCGAGCCTATTGCCATTAACCGGGCACAAATTCCAAACTCCGAGCTGCTACTGGGAATTTCATAGAAAAACCCAATAACACTACTCGACCTGGGAATCGAACCCAGGATCTCTAGCGTAGCAGTCGCGCTCAGGACCACTTAGCTAATGAGACAGGAGAAATTCAAGTTTTGAAAAATAATATAAAATACAGAATGTGCACTTTTCATTTTCCCGCCTAAACTCTCAAAAAAAAAAAAACATTTTATTATAGTCTTAAAAAAACTTTTTTTTTTTTTTTATAGTGCGAGGCAACTTTATCTTCAATACGATATTGAGTGGCAGTGAAATCGTGCAGATGGATGCCAAACATATTAATGCCGAAGATGGTATTGCCACATTAAAAAATTTAAAAGCTTTTTGGGGAAATTTCACTAATTTAGGCACGACATTGAAATTGACACGTGAATTTAAAACTTCATTATTAAATGTTCGTTTGAATAATATAATTAATGTCCTGCACGTCTGAGAGACTTTCTCGACGGGGTGTGAAGTCTGCCAACCCGCATTAGGCTAGCGTGGTGGACTATAGCCTAATCCCTCTCATTGTCAGAGGAGACCCGTGCCCAGCATTGGGACATATAATGGGTTGATTATGTATGTCTCTAGGCTATGCCAGTTACATTTTAGACTACCTACCGTAAATCCATTACATCCATCGCTACGGTATGAGCACCCTCGCCACCTCACAATTATCAATAATCCTTTTCAATAGTTGTCAGCTCATTAACGAATTCATTTTACTCGTGTGCAATCAAAAATATATCTTAGGGCGACGAGTAAAGTAATGAAATGAAATGATAAAATGAAATGATATTTATTTCTGTAAGTAGATCTTTAAAGACACTTTTACAAGTCAATGGTTTGTTTTTTTATAGCTAGATGGCTTCGGCATTTCCTAACTGACGACCTCTGAGAAGAAACACCGAAACAAACTCAGAGAATCATGGTCTCTTTTAAAGTCCAGACATAAAATAATGCAAATAATGTGAGTTGGATAATGCAGAGCAATGTCTGAAATGGCCTTTTGAGGAAAGAACCATAGCAGCTTTGAGTAGATCAGTCCTAACTGACGGCAAGCATGCATCAGTCATCGTGTAGCTCAACCATAATTAAGGGAGCTCAACGGTAAGGTGACAATGTATGCACATTGCACACATTATAAGTATACACTTATAGACACAGAGGCAGCCCTACGGTCTCCATGCATATACCTGCACAGAGATCAGTGTGCACAGAGATCAGCAGTGTACAGAAATCATCGAAAGATTTTTTAAGGTCAGGGACTCAGGGTGTTATATAAAAATGATCGTAACTATATTTATTATTTAAATTGTACCAAAATAAAACACACCTTGAAATATTATGTTTATCGTAAAGTTTATTGACCGGCTTATTGTACTTGAAATATATTATTGATCACCAATTTAGATAGGTTTATTGTGATTAATCGTTTTTTTTTTGTAATATAAAATTGAAGATTTTACAAAGACTCATTGTTGTGTATCGAAGTGTGTCAGTTTGTGGATGGGTGACCATTCTTAACACATCAAGACCCCTCCGTGTCTCGGAGAGCACGTAAAGACGTCGATCCAGGTTATCATACGGACATCTATGATAATTGTTAGTGGTAGTCAGAAGCCCAAAAAAGCCTGACAACCAGTCTATCTTCCGAATATCGGTGTTGCCCAGAAATTGTGTTGCGGAGGTCTGATGGCTGTCGCTTCGTGTAAAATACTGATATTCCGCCGCATCTCGGTAGACTGGAAATCGGCCCCAGCATTATCGGAGGATAATTATGTGAAAATGATTTTTTTAGAAATAATCATGACACTTGGAAGTCATTTTTAAAGTTCTTCTTCAAAAGGAGGTTATAATACTGATTTCTAACACTTACGCGAATATTAGACATTGAAATGATACTACTTTTTACGGATTTTAACGCGGTATATTAATTTTATTTAATTCCCGACGTTTCGGATCCTTTACAGCATCCATGGTCACGGGCAGACTGAGGTGTTGGACGTCTTAATGTTAAAATTACTAACAGCTACCTTATATTTTGTTAATTATTAGCGATCCGATTCACGCAGAACGAGCTCACCGTATCCTTTGGTCTTGCAGTTTTGGGCTTGGATTTAGATTTCATAGATTCTATAATGGGGGAAAAAATAGTTGGGCTAAAGCTTGGAAAATGCACTTTTTAGTATATTAACAACAATTAAGTTATTTCTTATATAACTATGTAAAAATAAAATCATATCCCTATAAATAACTAAAAAAAACGCATAATATTCGTCGAAACAGCGTGGATTCCGGATAGTTGGTTAGGTATTGTGGACTTTTTATTATCAGTAAATAGAAATTTTTCTTGTATTAATTTTATCTTAATTAGACTTAATAAAATAGAAAGTAGTGATGAGTACTAGGTCTAGTAAATTTTGATATCAAACTTACTAAATTATATTTACCCAAAACGTTGATCCATCTTAATATTCAAATAATCGATGTATAATAATATATCTACAATAACTCATAAATCAATATAAAATTTATTTTACACTGTCGATAGGCTTTATTATAAATAATTTACTATGATTAGATATTTTTTCTTGAATGTATTAACATTTTAAATATAAGCTCTTCTTATCGCCTTCCTGTAAAGTTATTAGAAATAAAGTTGACTTGCAGACTGCCAGAGCCGCAGCAACCGGGGGGGAACTGGCTATTATTTTTATTTATATTTATGGGATAGGGGGGCAAACGAGCAGACGGATCACCTGATGGTAAGCGATAACCGCCGCCCATGGACACCCGAAACACCAGAGGAGTCGCAAGTGTGTTGCCCGCCTTTTAAAAGGGTTTGGGCCTCCGGTAACCTCACTCACTCGGCGAAACACAACGCAAGAGTTGTTTCACTCCGGTCGAGCCGGCCCATTCGTGACGAAGCATGGCATAGGAGCCATCGACATAATATAAAGAACGAGCTTCCTCGTAAGTCGAAAGAGCAACTAAGAACTTGGTTTTGGTTCCTAGGTCGAGCAAAGATCATTGAGTTTTTCAATGAATATCTCCGAATTTAGCTTTTTTTTTAAATATCGTGCCATTTGACAAATGACGCATCGCGCTCAGCGACTGAAAGCGTGGTGCATTTCCAAAATTTATAGAACTTCTGATGCTCGGTATTGGCCGAAAGTCTCTCAAAAAGAGACCGAGAGGTGTGGTGTAGGTTTGTACACCTCTACTTAATCTACGGGGAATAGAGGCATAGCCAACGTAGGTCGTATACCTATATTTATGTGGGTTGTAAATAGAATGAATCATAATAAGTATTAATTTAACCGATAACTAATCATAAATTCTAAAGATACTGATGTTTATGTAATAACAAAACAGTTATTAGATAACAAGGAATATCGAATTGGCTTATCTATTTAATCTATACTAATATATAAGCTGAAGAGTTTGTTTGTTTACTTGAACGCGTTAATCTCAGGAACTACTGGTCCGATTTGAAAAATTCTTTCAGTGTTAGATAGCCCATTTACTGAGAAAGGCTATATATAGGCTTTATATCATCACGTTACGCCGACGAAGTCGCGGGCAGAAGCTAGTCGTTTATATTGCTCATTCCTTTCCATCAAAATATAATAATATTATTTTAGAGCGCCTATCTGTTTTTATATCTGACTTGCTCGATGTTAGGATTTCTTACTGGCTGGTGACCCTTACGTCGGATTCTGTCGTAAAGCACATTGGTCTGTGTTCCGCTTTTTGCTCGTTTTGCTCTTCACGTGGGAGAGCCATGCTTTGTCACGAATGGGCCGGCTCGACCGGAGTGATACCACGGCCTCACAGAAAACCGGCGTGAAACAACGCTTGCGTTGTGTTTCGCCGAGTGAGTGAGGTTACCGGAGACCCAAACCCTTTTAAAAGGCGGGCAACACACTTGCGACTCCTCTAGTGTTTCGTGTGTCCATGGGCGGCGGTTGTCGCTTACCATCAGGTGATCCGTCTGCTCGTTTGCCCCCCTATCCCATAAAAATAAATAAAAATAATAGCCAGTTCCCCCCCTGTTGCTGCGGCTCTGGCAGTCTGCAACCTGTGGGGGATCTTAAGGGTCGGCAACGCATCAGCTACTCTTCTAGTGTTGCAGGTATCTATGGGCGACAATGATTATACTTACTGACTAGTCACATTGTGCCTCATCAGCTCGTTTGCCAATTTAGTCAATAAAAAAAACTATACCAACCTTGCCTTGCCTTATAGTCATGGCTATAAGAGAATATGCTGCTTCATCATAACCTACTCGCTTCTACCCGCCAGACCCGGATTTAGAGGGGGGGCAAACTGGGGTACCTGCCCCGGGCGGCAGTTTCAGGGGGCGCCAAATTTCAGTTATTTTTTATTTAACAATTAAAATAAGATAAGGGTATTGTCAAACGACTGAACGACGCTCACGTGACCCAAATGCTGGCGTATACCTTGGTCAAAGAATCAGCATTGCCATCTAACGTGGCGATGCAGCCAACCTTCTGGATATCTATAGCGATGGGGAGGATGATTCCTTATTTAAAATTGAAGACAAGATAATTATTTATTTGTGCATAAAGATTATTTATCTCATTGTTGGTTATAGGAGGCGCCACGAACAAGTTTCTGTCTCGGTTCAAAAGAATCGTAGGCCCGTGGCTGCTGCCTGATACTTCGCATGGATCTACTTCAGAATAGCTCCAACCTGGATAAAAAGTAGCCTGTGTGGTATTCCAGACTGTTATCTATCTCGTGTGACATAATGCGTTCTGGCGTGAGAGAGTTTCAAACATCCATTCATCTTCACAAACTTCCACATTAATTTATAATATTAGAAGGATTTTTAATAATGAAGGTAGTCTCGTTCATATATTCTTTATTTATTTATATAAAACTCTTAAACTATCATTACAGGTTTTGGAAACCTAATTCGATAGCTAAGCCTACTTATATATTAACTATTTAAAAAAAACACTACTTATACTAACAATAAAGGAAACAATTAACATAAAATAAACAATAAACATAAAATTACAATTGTTATTTTCGTAACATATTTTATATAAACTATTATATTATAACTTCCAGCTGTCTGCTATGATAATAATACTATGTCAAACCATTATAAGTATTTAACAATGGAATCTAATTCAGCACCAGATCACAATGAAACTATTTAGTCTATAGATCTAAAATTAACATAATTGTTATCTCTAAACTAGTTTGACAATGAATTACAGGAAGATGTCTAGACTAGGCAAAATATTTTATATTTGATCACCATAATGAGTCTTTTTTTTATGGTATAGGGGAGCAAACGAGCAGACGGATCAGCTGATGGTAAGCGATAACCGCCGCCCATGGACACCCGCAACACCAGAGGAGTCACAAGTGCGTTGCCCACCTTTTAAAAGGGTTTGGGCCTCCGTTAACCTCACTCACTTTTCTATGATAGTTTCATTAGCTACTTGGAGTATGGATTTGTGCGTTTAATGGCAATAGGCTCGCCCCCTATTACATGGGACCTAAAAATATCAAACTGTCGTTGTATATCGGTAAAACTCTGCCAAATCCTTCAAAAATACAGGCTTGAATACATATCATCACGCCTATATTCCCCGAAGGGTTAGGCGGAGGCTAATATACACCCACAGCGAGCTTAGCGAGCCTAGCGAGGGGGCGAGCCTATTGCCATTTACCGGGCACAAATTTCAAACTCCGAGCTGCTACTTGGGAATAGAAAAACTCAATAACACTTTGCTCGACCTGGGAATCGAGCCGAAGACCTCTAGCGTAGCTGTCGCAGTCAGGACCACAAGGCTAATAAGGCCGAGGCAGGCGTGATAATAGTAAAAAACCCTATTTTTCTTACTAGTGCTCTCTAACATGGGCCCGTCCTTCCCGCCACATCGGGACAGTATCGGGTGTCTTATGTCCAGTAACGTTACCCTACTGCGAGGATATATTTGCACTTACATTTCACGATACCATCTGAGTACCGATAAATGTTTAGAGGTTCTATTTTCAGTAGGCTTAACAATGTAGTGATATTTTAAGTGTGTTTCTAGTGTTTCCAGTAATATATATGAAAATAAATCACCATTTCCCTTATTCACGGCATCAGGCGTGAATGGCTAGGCCAATTTCGCTATATTTTGTTGTGTTTCTTAATGTAAGGAGACCATTCTTTTGAAAGAAAATACTAAGAAAGCTTCGCGGAACATTGGAAAATTTAAGGAAATGTTTTAAAAATTTTAAATACGATGTTAAGACAGGAACCAATTTTAATTAAATATTCATAGTTAGGACAGGATACGGGTCAGCTAGTTAATCAATAAAAAAATCAATCAATTAATTTTTTTATCAATTGCATTTTTTTTTATGACAGTAAGTAGTAACAATATTTACTATGGCAATCTAATAAGCACGTTTCAAAAGAAATAAGTAATAGTTATTTGTTATGCAAGGCTGCAAAGTTGTTTTTTGGCGCGAGTACTTGTATTGAAACCTGAGCTAGCGAAGGATTCTAGGATTGAACCATGAGCGAATCGAATGGTTCAAATATAGAATCCTGAGCGTTGCGAGGGTTTCAAAGGTACGAGACGCAGAATAACTTTGCTGCCGAGCGCAACACACAACTTTTCACCTCACTACAGCGAGGAAAATGCTAGGTGCAAGAAAAACAACAAAAAGAAATGAGTGTTTATTTATTTTAAAAATTAAAAGTAAAATTCTAACAATTGGTAATGTTGAGAGTTAATTTTTTTTTGGAACTTGTTGTGAACTTTTTTTTATGCAGTCGTCTTACTGGCCAGTGCGATTATTCTAAAAATGTGGTTGGCGCATTGACATGAAATAAGTATTTATGCATTTTCAGTGGACCCGGAGGTATGGAAAATTATTGAATAGAAAGGTTCGAATCTTAAAAACTCTTTCCACGCTAGCGGACATAATGCACTTTTGCACGCAGATTTCAAATGACAAAAATAATCTTTCCGAGCTTGTGAGGTGAAAAAAAAATTTACTTATTTAACAAAACCATCCGACTTCGATCCTGAGATACAGTTTGCCGTCTCTGATGAATACAGACACTTACAAAGAAGAGATCATCACTTGCTTTATGATTAAATTATTTTTGGAATCCTTTGTATAATCTTAATATAGCTCCACGTGAGCGAAGCGGGCAAAAGCGTTGGTATATAAATATGGATTAGTTACTGTTATTCTGTGTCAATGGCCAATATACTATGATAAAATAATATTTATGTCATATTAGATATCATTCCCATGGTTTATAGCCCACTAAACTGTTCAGGGTAAATAGCAATACTTGTAGTAACTAGAATTTATTGTGTATACATAATATAAAGTGGCTATATGGCTTTGTTTATACTTCGGTAAAGGTTATAAAGTTATTGATAGATAGCATATCTATCATCACGCCTCTACCTACTCCTTTAAGTGAAGGAAAAGTTCGACTTGCGGGCAGGATTCGAACCTGCGTCTTCTGGTTAGATACATCAAACGCTATGACCATTAAGCCACCGCGAGTCCCACCCGCCTTGACGAAATTTGCCTTCACTTTCAAAATTTAAGTCTTAGGTTTCAATCCTGCTCGCAAGTCGAATTATTCCTTCAAATGCAAAAAAAACACAAAAAGAGTCCTAGAAGTGTTACGCAGGGGTTCCACCAGTAAATTTAAGTCCCACTAGCTGTTACCAGCGACTTCGTCCGCGGGGTAATTAACAAAAAAGTTATAGTTAAATAATGATAAAAAGTAGCCTAAGTTACATCAGTTCCGTATTACATCCACTATCTGCCAGTGAAAGTCTCGTCAAAATCGGTCCGGCCATTACAAAGATTAGCCGAAACAAACAGACAGACAGACAAAAATGAAATTAAAAAAAAAATGGTATATGTACCGTGTATACATCTAAATGCACTTAGTGAAAAGCTATTATTTTAATATAAAAAACAGACACTACAATTTTATTTATTTGTGTATGTAGTATGTATGTACCTAGAAATAGATGTATAGATATAATAGAGAGGGGAGCCTATTGCCATTAACCAGGTCCAAATCTCAACTCCGATCTGCTACTCTGCTACTGACAATTTCATGCAAATTCCAACCAAATTTATTTATTTTATTTATTTATTTACTACGCCCTTCCGGAAATATCGGTGAGTTGGTACCTATGTTATTTTAAAATCCAAATTCCGAGCTGTTACTGTAGAAAAATCCCTATAATATTTTGCTCGACGCGAAAATCAAACCCAGGATTTCCCGACAGTCACGCTTAGGGCAACAGTTCTTTTGACTTAGCTTGAAACTAACACAAACAGGTGACACAAACAGGTGACACAAACAGGTGACACGTCCCCCAAAAGGCTACGGATTGTCTAAGCTATCGATAAAAATTGATTATACACAAAAATTTGTTTCATTATTAAATTTATCAAGCCAATTCCACCTCTAAATCCACCACAAAGCGTACAGATTTGTTCAAACAAGGGAAACTTTTCAGGAAAAAAATTGCCAATCTCTTTTGTATTCTCTTCGAAGAATAATTGAGTTTACAATTGCTTGATAGAATCGGACATTAAAATTTTGCCGCCAATCTGCTGTCAATATATTAATTCGATTTATTTCATGGTACTTAAGTTTTCGATATCGAATTTACATTACCTATAGGTAAGTACACTGAATTTATTTTTTAAAAGTAGGGCAATGTTATGCAAGCACTCGTGAGTATTCACGGATACAAAAGAAATATCTACTATTGGTCAATTGCTATCAGAAATCAAAGAGATTTTGTGTTTTCTGAAACTTGAGTCCGATGACCGAATTTTATACGTAATACTAGCTTCTGCCCGCGGCTTCGCTCGCATGTAGCTCTTAAACCAACAGTGATGATCTCTTCTTAGTATGGGTCTCTATACATTTGAGAGGTCAAGTTGTATCTCAGTTTTCGTTTAATTATATGAGATAATAAGTATACCAGTTTTTAATTTGGAGCACATACTTTCTAACAGTGATAACAAAATTAAAATCTATTCAGTAGTTTTTGCGCCAACCCGTTACAAACAGACAAACAGCCAAGAATTTTAAAAATCACATATTTGTGTTCTGAGACGTTTATACCGGAATAATTTTTATTCAGTGCGCAAACTTTGACAATTGATACTTAAACGACTTTTATTAAAATCCAATTTGTTATTTTGATATGTCTTAGTACAAATATCGAAGTTATCGTTAACGAAAGATGTTTACTTTGAAACTGATTTTATGGTTACTCGCTAGCGCACGGCAAAGCGCGCGCGCCTTAGTACCTACATCAGCTGTATACCGGCGCGTGAGTCGGCTGGCACACGTGCATATTGTTATTATTGCGAATAGATATTATGTATCCATATTTTGCTGATTTCAAGCCGGATAAAAATTAAAAAAAAAATTTTGAACTAATAATGGGAATGTGTTCTATTACTGATACTGAACTACCAAAATTTTTTTGCGCACTGCTTAAAAAATATTCCTGTATACCCTAAACCAATTGATTTTTTTTTTATATCTTCAATGTACAGACACAGCTTTTTTACAATTTTATAATAGTAGAGAAGATACCAAAATAAATCGTAATTCAAACACAATTTAATTAAAGTTTGTTATATTTCGGATTCCGATACCGTTAATCGAGGTTCCTGCTCTACCATTTCGTCCAAAATACTTCACAGGAAAAAAAAATGTAAATGTGCGAATGCAATTTGTTCTTGATAACTTTACCAAGTTTGAAACGATTTTCCGGTCGTTTATTTCCTGTGAATCTAGGTACCTATCTATATCTATCTATCTATATATATCTCCATCCAAATAATAACACAATTTGATTAATATATAATATGTTATGATAAAATGTTGTTTAGATTATGATTAATTTAGGTACAAGATTGATGAGTGTGGATGAAGCTAAAGAGGTATGTCAGAATCGTAGCAAGTGTAAGTCTGTGGTCTCTGCCTATCCCTACGGGAAAGAGGCGTGACTTTATGTACCTATGTATGTATGTTCATTTAGGTATTACATTTTGTGGACAATTCAAGCTCCTTAAGCGAATTCAACATTGAAAAATAAAATACTTTTGCTGTAATGTTTCCGAAACTTTGGTAATCTATACTAATATATAAAGCTGAAGAGTTTGTTTGTTTGTTTAGTTTAGTTTAGTCTCAGGGACTACTGGTCCGATTTGAAAAATTCTTTCAGTGTTAGATAGCCCATTTATTGAGGAAGGCTATAGGCATCTATATATATCATCACGCTAAGACTAAGTAACTATTCCACGAGGACGAAGTCGTGGGCGGAAGCTAGTACGTAGATAAAAATACTGTTTATTGTATTGAAAACCGTTTTCTTAAAGAACGAACATTTTATTTTACGCTAATTGAAGACAGCTTGCTAAGTATGTCACGGTATTTTCGCTCGCAATCCTATAGTGTCAAATGAGATCAAAGATCAATTAGGCGAACGCCTTGCGTTACGTTTGTAAACAAAATAAAATATTTGGCAAGTTTAACGAGACTGAGAAGACATTGATAAGATAGGAAATTAACTAAATTAAGAGATTGTACCTTTTTTTCTCGGGATCTCTCATAAAAGCCCTTTAAAAGGCCTGGTTACGCTCTTGCTCTAGTGTTGCATATTTATAGGCGATCCGTCTGCTCGTTTGCCCTCTCTATGTCATAAAAAAACTCAGGTCTACCTGTCCCCTAAAGATCTAAAATCAAGCTTATAAGTCAACATAATCAAAAATTATGATAAGTTAAATCAAAACGTATATAATTATATACTCCCTATAGGTTTGGTCCCGTAGCCCTAAAATCATGATATTTTGCAAGGTCTCACAGCAGAATAAAAGGAAATAACTACGCGAATTTATGATTGCCATTATAAACTTATATTTATAATTTCTTCGGGCACTATCTATCATCACACCTCTATTTTCTGGAGATTAAGGCAGAGTTGCACTATAAGTTTTGTTTTTTGTTTGCAATTCGGCGAACTGTGGGATGTTCCACAGTTCGCCGAATCGCCAGTATGGTATTAGGTTTCATGTAATTTGGGGCTACCTTATTGCCATTAACGGGCACAAGTCTAAACTCCTAGCTGCTACTGAGAATTTAACAGAAAAACCCAAAAACACGTCTCGACCTGATAATCGAACCGAGGCCCTGACTCAGCACGCAGCACGCAGCAGCATACCACTACTTATCCAATGATACATGTATATTTTCGCATTTTATCATTCAAACTAAGTCTAAATCTATGTAAAATCTCTCCTGAGTTTCTCAAGGCAGCTGCTTCTAACTTGCCTATTTATTTAGGAGGTTAAATAACCGGAAATATAACGCAATAATTAATAATTATTTACGCAAGACCCGGCCAAGGTAGCTAATAATTAAGCCCTCAGATATTGGCGATACCTGCCTGTTAATTAAAACTCCAACTTGAAACGAGTGAGCAAAAAATCTATTTGCATAAACCTTCTTAGTTTTTTAAATTGAAAATAAAATTAATTTCAGCGCATTGGCTGGTTTAAATTCGAAACTTGGTCTTGATTTTGCTTTATTTGTTTACTGGTAATCTGATATCGTCATGATTCTAGCTTTTTGTCCAATTATGTTGGGTTAGCTACAAATTTAAACAGACTGAGAACTGAATTTCAGTTTTTTACGTGAAACGACTACCGTCAGACCCTCGCTGTAACCCAAATTCAGGGCAATATCGGTGTACTAAGATAGGTATTCGTTTGACAACTGGGTCCAATCAGATAAGTAGTTTTTTTTATGTGATAGGTGGACAAACGAGTAGATGGATCATATTGGATGGATTACCGCTGCCCATGGATACCCGCAACACCAGTGTGCAAGTGCATTGCCCGCCTTTTAATAGGACATGGGCCTCCGGTATCCTCACTCACTCGGCGAAACACAAGTAAGTGTAGTTTCACAAAGGTTTTCTGTGAGGCCGTGGTATCAGTTGAGCCGGCCCATTCACGCCGAAGTATGGCTCTCCCACGGTAATTGTCAGGGTTTTTTTATGTTTCTTTTCGCAGGAATGTATAAATAGTGTAGGGCCAAGTCACAAAGACTATATTAATTACCAATATTTATGTCTTTCGTATTATAAATCTCTCAATAGTTTATTATAGACACTAACTATACAAATACATAGGAATTAACATTCACAGGTTTTAAATTTAAAGTTTATTAAAATGTAATGGGTAAACTATGTCAAATGCTTTCAAGAAATCTAAGTTACTTGACTAAATTAACCAATCGGCCTCTAAAGAAAAATCCCCTAGCAACTCTATGGGCAAGTATATCCAACATGAAGGCCCTGATGCTAAGATCACACAGCCATCGAAACCACACTCTCAACAAGATAGGACCTACTCTGCTGTAGTTTCCCAATGTGGTACTGCAGGACAAACAGGAAACCAAGACCATTTACACTACCAAACATCAACGATAGAAACAATCCTCATAAAACAAACAGAAAAGATAGACTTACTATTACAACAAATAGGAACATTATTGAACCTATTGACAACTGTTATCGCCAGTATGAACAACAAATGACGTCTTTGCGTATTGCAGCGTGGAACATTAATGGTCTCTCACCTAACATATTTGAGCTCGAAGCAGTCCTGCTAAGAAATAGATTAGATATAGTTTTAATCTCAGAATCACACCTCACTACAAGAAGCTCCACACAGATCAAAGGATACAATATTTATGCGACTCCACATCCGGATGGTAGGCCCCATGCAGGTTCAGCACTTGTTATTAAGTCAAACTTAAATCACTCTCCCCTAAGAGCTTATTCTACGGCGTTCCTGCAAGCCACTTCAATCAGATTGGAAGATCGCGCCGGCCCAATAACAGTATCTGCGGTTTATTGCCCCCCGAGACACAAAATAACTGAAGATATGTTTTCCCAATTTTTTCAGTCCCTCGGCCATCGGTTCATTGCCGGGGGAGATTGGAACGCCAAGCACACCTTTTGGGGCTCCCGCTGTACGGTAACACGAGGACGAGCACTGAAAATCTGTGTAGACAAACTCTCGCTACAATCCTGGTCAAGTGGCAGTCCAACATACTGGCCAACGGATCCAAAAAAGCTTCCCGATCTCCTAGATTTCTTTATTACAAGTGGTATGAGCTGCCTGTGTATGTCAATCGAGTCTAACCTCGATGGATCATCTGACCATACTCCGGTGATATTAAACGTGAGCAGCAAAGTTATTCCACGGGAGCCACCTGAGTCTCTCTACAATCTCAAAACAGACTGGGACGGATTCAGAACTTATCTTGAAGACAAATTGAACCTAAATGTAAGCCTTAAGTCCAAGGACGAGGTTGAAGATGCATGCAAATATGTTACTAACCTTATACAAGTAGCTTCGTGGATTAACACGCCTCAATTAAAAGGAGCAAAAGTGCTAAATCTACAACCTATGGAAATTAAACTAAAAATAGAGGAGAAACGCCGTTTAAGACGGGTTTGGCATCAGTCTAGGAATCCACTGGATAAAAGAGTGTTCAATCGTGCTTCTAAAGAACTTAAATCAATGTTACGAGATTCGGCAAATAAAAGTATGCAAAGGAAAATCACGATGTTATCTGCAACAGGTAAAGGTGAACATTCCCTATGGAAGACTTTAAAGAACCATGAAAGGCCACAGCAGCACAGTCCCCCTATCAGATCACAGTCTTTCGTAGCTAGAACGGACAGTGAAAAGGCAGAGACCTTCGCCACCTATTTAGCTAACGTTTTTAAACCCAACGAGGCCCAGTGTGACGATAGCGATCTGGACACTATTCTTGATCAGGATTTCCAAATGTGTCTACCCGTAACACCAACCTCACCAAAAGAAATTGCCAGAGAAATACGGTTACTAAGCCCACAGAAAGCACCCGGATTTGACCTAATAACGCCGAAGGTCCTGAAGGAATTGCCAAAAAAGGTAATCACTTTCCTGGCCTGCCTATTCAATGCCATTTTCAGAACTTGTTGCGTTCCTGCAGTATGGAAGATCTCTCAGATAATCATGATCCCCAAACCCGGCAAACCTGCACAAGAAGTATCTTCCTACCGACCCATAAGTCTCACCCCTATCTTGTCAAAAGTATGGGAAAGGATTTTCCTGGACAGGATCAAGGCCTTTATGGACGAATGTGATCTCATCCCTACTCATCAATTTGGCTTTAGAAAGTCTCACTCTACTGTTGAGCAAGTTCATCGCGTATACCATACAATACTACAGAGTTTAGAAAGAAAAGAATATTGCTCTGCGGCTTTTCTCGATATCCAACAAGCTTTTGATCGTGTTTGGCACAAAGGGTTGCTGTGTAAAGTAAAGGAAAAGCTTCCACACTCTCTCTTTCCTATCATTGCGTCATACCTGTCTGACAGAATATTTCAGGTAAAACAAAGAAATTCAAGATCAAGTTTGCACAACATTGAGGCTGGAGTCCCACAGGGGTCAGTCCTGGGTCCAGTCCTTTATAATATATTCACATCCGATCTCCCAACTTCAGCAGAAGTAACTATTGCAACTTATGCTGATGATGTTGCCTATCTGGCAAGCGACAAAGATCCTAACGCTGCTAGTAATAAACTCCAGCAACAGCTAGATAAAACACACTGTTGGATGCGAAGCTGGCGGATCCGTGCCAGTGCACATAAGTCCCAACATATAAACTTCACCCTGAAAAGAGGAAATTGCCCTTCAGTAAAACTTGGAGGAGACATCTTACCCCAAACAGATTGCATCAAGTACCTTGGGTTCCATCTTGATAAACGGTTGACCTGGGCATCTCATATCAAACATAAACGCGAACATATGAACCTTAAATACAAAAGCCTACATTGGTTGATGCGCCGCAACTCGGTCTTATCCACCGATAATAAACTGCTCCTCTACAACTCACTTCTGAAACCTATTTGGATGTATGGCATCCAATTGTGGGGGGTAGCCAGTCACAGTAACATAATGTGCCTCCAAAGAGCACAAAACGGCATCTTGAGAAATATAGTAAATGCACCATGGTTCACACGAAATGGAGAAATACACGAGTATCTTAACATGCCCACCATACATGATGAGATAATAAAACACAAAAAACGTTATGCTGATCGCCTGGCTGTACACCCGAATCCTCTGGCCGTTGAACTGCTGCAATCTGGCAAAATGGTCTACCGACTGAAAAGAGGCCAAGTATTATGATTGGGCAGCAGAGGCAATGGCCGCTGCGTCCAAAACGTCAATTGTCACATAACCAAACTGATAATAGTCCTACTTGACTGATGGCAGTTAAAACACAAAAAAAAAAAAAAAAAAAAAAAAAAAAAAAAAAAAAACTTGACTAAGTAAAGTGACGTTATATTTAGAATAATAATTGCATTGTCTTTCATAAGAGATCGCGGTTTCAGTTTCTAACACTTGCATTATAAAACTTACTTAAAAGAAAAGTTATATTATAATATATTAATATATTATAACCTCAATAGCCAAGTGGTCCGGACCGCGACTGCTACGCTAGAGGTCCTGGGTTCGATTCCCAGGTCGAGCAGTGTTATTGGGTTTTTCTATGAAATTCTCAGTAGCAGCTCGGAGTTAGGAATTTGTGCCCGGTTAATGGCAATAGGCTCGCCCACTATTACGTGGGACCTAAACATACCGGCGAACTGTGGGTGTACATTAGTACGCCTCGGCCTAACCCTTCGGGGAATACAGGCGTGATGGTATGTTATGTTATGTTATTATATTCTGAAACGCAAACAGCCTCTTTTACTAGGCGTTTCCTAACTTAGAACTTTATTGTGCTTGACAATAGGCTCGCCTGTTACATGGGACTTAAATATACCGGCGAACTGCTGGTGTAAATAAATACGCCTCTGCCTAACCCTTCGAGGAATACAGGCGACATGGTATATTATTTTGTATATAAAATCTATCCGGATGTTGCCAAAAGTGGATTATTTAAATTTCTTTGTTATTAAATATATTTTTTCTATGAACCCGATCGTTACATAAACTTAGCCAACAATAGGATTTTTATAACTTCTGTCCCCCAGGTCAAATGACATCTCAATTTAAGATTTATAAACCATTCAAATCTTTCGTGTTTTATCGCAAAAAACATATTTTTTGCAGTTTGCAAGTAATCTGCAACACCAGACGAATTGCAGGAAAAGGATTACAAAATTGTACTCTATTGTGCATTATTAGAGTTGACAGTAGATCGCGTAAATTATTTCCTAGGTTAATTTAGTTGGGTATTAAGAAAAATGAAGGTTTGATGTTTTCAGTTGCAAGAGACGATTGTAGACACAAAGTTCTGTTATAAATACAATGGTATGTTTCATGAAAGTCTGTATTTCTCTATGACGGACATACATTTATTTCTATGTACAGATATTGTTATTGTGACTTCAGCTACAAAGACTCATTTAGTGTTTTATGTTTTAATTTCTTGAGTATTTTACGCAATTAAAAATGTTGTGAGAGAAAAGTTTGATCTTGGTATTTGAAGTTGTATCATCTATATATCTATATATATAAAAGAAAGTCGTGTTAGTTACTTCATTTATAACTCAAGAACGGCTGAACTGATTTGGCTGAAAATTGGTGGAGAGGTAGCTTAGAACCAGGAGACGGACATAGGATAGAATTTTTATACCGTTGCCGTGGGATGTGATGACAGACCGAATTCCACGGGGGCGAAGCCGCGGGCAGAAGCTAGTCTTTGATACATTGAACTCTTCAACTAAGCTAGAGATCACTGCCTCCGACGTTGAATTTATCTTTTAAAGTGTAATGCGTCATCTTGGGTTTCTTTCAAAACGTATATCTTTTTAGGAAGTGTAGAAAAATTTAAATAATATAAATGCTTCTACCATTCCTGTCTCTTTTCCCTAAGGATAACTGGTAGAAATGCCTTAGCAAAAACTCCGCCTTTGTCCGTTAATTGTATATAAATAATTAAATAGGAAATAATTATTGAGGAATAAAAAATAACTAGTTTTACTCTTAGTCGGCTGTGTAATCGGTATGGAGTAACATAAAATATCCAAAATAGATTTCTGACACTTACGCGAATGTTAGACGTTGGAATGAAACTACTGTTTACGGATTTTTTCGCGTTTTATTGATTTTATTTAATTCACAGATTCTATGATCAACTAAGCCATCACGAATATTACCCGTCAGGTAATATTCGTGATGGCTTAGTTGATCATAGAATCTGGTGTATTGAACCAGAAGACGCAGGTTTGAATCCCGCAGTCGCATTTTCCTTCACTAGAATAATTTTATAATCCTAGCCTAGCATGGAAAATGCAAAGAAAAATACAAATAGATATAATTTCACTGCCTCATTTTTCAAGACGGCAGAGTTCCTGGGTTCAATTCCCCGGTCGAGTAAACTATCTAACCAGAAGACGCAGGTTAGAATCCGGCCTGCAAGTCGAATTTTTCCTTCAGTAAAATAACTTTTTAATCTTAGAAAAAACATAACATACCATCACGCCTGTATTCCCCGAAGGGTTAGGCAGAGGCGTACTAATGTACTAATGTACACCCACAGTTCGCCGGTATGTTTAAGTACCATGTAATAGGGGGCGAGCCTATTGCCGTTAACCGGGCACAAATTACTAACTCCGAGCTGCTACTGGGAATTTCATAGAAAAACCCAATAACACTTTGCTCGACCTGGGAATCGAACCCAGGACCTCTAGCGTAGCAGTCGCGGTCAGGACCACTTGGCTATTGAGGCAGTTCTTATCTTATAAAAAATACAAAAAAATATGTATTTAATAGTTAACTAAAATATAGGAAGTTATAAAAACGCAATGTTTTAACCGCCCGCCTGACTACAACGTTGCACCGATAATATAATTGAAGATTTCACGGCACCGTCTCCGCGCTTAGGCGTCGTGGAACATAACATGGACAAGACGCTACATTCTACAACAATGTAGTTAAAATGTTTTACTAAAGAGATTTTACACATTTACATACCTACCTACATAAGAAACACCCAGACGAACACACTTATATTCATCACATAAATATAATTGTGTCCTGTGGGAATCGAACCCACGATCTCGTGTTTAGCAGTCCGGTACTCGAACCACTAAACCACAGAGATCAGCATCGTCGTACGTTAATTCATTAAAACAACATAAACTAAAAGCCTAGACGCTAGAGGTCCTGGGTTCGATTCCCAGGTCGAGCAAAGTGTTAAGTAGGGTTTCTATATGAAATTCTCAGTAGCAGCTTGGAGTTTGGAATTTGTGCCCGGTTGATGGCAATAGGCTCGCCCCCTATTACACGGAACCTAAATATATCGGCGAACTGTACATTAGTACGCCTCTGTCTAGCCCTTCGGGGAATACAGGCGTGATGGTATGTATACCATCACTCCTTTTACCCTGAAATTATTATTTTAATTCAAGGATTCTATGTACGGGAGTCTCGCGTGGAAAACGGATGAGGATTGGACAGTATGTACCTTCAAGGACGTCAATAAATACCATTTCACTGCTGGCAACATATTTTGTATGGCACGGAAAGTAGGGTCTCTTCTCAGAATAAGGGGGATTAGGCTATATACCCCACCACACTGGCCTAATGCAGTTGGGTAGACTTCACGCCTGCAGGTTTCCTAACGATGTCTTACTTTCACAGTGTTAAGTATTACTTAAATATTAATGAATAGCTTCTGCCCGCGACTTCGTCCGCGTAGCGTAATGATTTATAGCGTAAAGCCTTTCTCAATAAATGGGCTATATAACACTTAAAGAATTTTTCAAATCGGTCCAGTGGTTGCTGAGATTAGCGCGTTCAAGCAAACAAACAAACAAACAAACTCTTCAGCTTTATATATTAGTATATAGATACGCACATGATTGCGAAGTCAGCAGTGTGTGCCTTGGATTTGAATTAAAAAATTTGGTAGACCAATGATCATATTAGTAGACGATCACTGCTTCATAACTCAAATGAAATCAATCTAAAAGAATTCTGTTGTTTATTTTTTTATATGGCCAATGCCCTATAAGCATTTTGACAATCGAACAGGAGTTTTATTTATCAAATCAAATAAATAGCCATAATTTCAATTAGCATAATCATACTTATTTATCAACAATAGTATCACCGCACTAGTACCTGTATTGTGATGTCATAATCATTCAATGGCTCAAAAATACAAGACCTTTAAATACTTAAGGCAGATCCACACAATTCTCCAGCGGTCATAGTTATTGATAGCGAAGAGAATCGTTTTTCAAACAATATAAATAATAGTAGTTTTAACTGACACAAACAGTTGGTCGCGCGCAGCCGCCGAACAATCACCTCGTCGCAGTGATCAAATCGAGTTATGCTTGAATAGACACGTAAAAATGATAGCAACACACCTAACACTAATTCCTCTTATAATAATAAGTACCAACGCGCTTAGTATAGGAACTGTGAGTGAAAACAATGTGACGAAACGTGAGGCGAACTTGGGTGATCTGTTTCCTGATTGGGTGCCATTTAAAAACAAACACGGAGAAGAATTAGGAGAGTTTGTCCAGGTAAACAAAAAACCTAAGAAGAGATTAGCACCACCTGTTAATTTTATACTTAGGGCCGTTGCCGAACCAGAAGGTGATGACTATTTTGAGAAAGGTCAAGGCGAGAGTGATGGCGATGAATACTATGAAAAGAAAGACTGGTCAGATACAAATAGACCAGTACAATCTCAGGAAATCAATAAACCCATCAACCACACAGAGATATCAGAGATAGATGGTGTTGTAAGCATTATAAAGAGAAGACCAACAAACCCTGTAGTAGAGGCTCTCAAAAAAGCTAAGCAGAAAGAAGATTCAGAAGATTTATTAATCGAAAAAGACGATATAAAGCTACCTGAAATAAGGGACGTAATCACAGAGGAAACAAAAGCCGTAGAACGGAAAAGAGAAGAACCATCTCGCAAGTATGAGGATGAGGTCGATTATGAAGAAAGTAACGCGGAGAAACTGAAACCGGAACCAATTGAAGAAGACCAGAGTGAGAACGAAGCAAAAAAAGCAAGCATTTTGGACAGTGTTGATGAATTGAAGGATCGGCACGCTAAGGAACAAATAGCTATATCAGAAAAAGTTAAAGAAGAAGAAATATATAAAGAAGAACGTGAAAGAGATAAGATTTCAGCACAACTATCTTTAGCTGAAGCTGATAAATACGATGATAGACCGAAAACTAAGAAAAAGTTCCCCGACTACGAAGAATATGACGACAAAGATACTTCCCTGGAAGAGAAATACAAAGTGAGTCCCGAAAGAACGAAGCCTACTACTACACGACTTCCGAAACGAACGACTAAACGGAAGGGTAAAAAAGATAAGAAAGTAGAAACTGGCAAACTATCTGTCTTTAAAAACCCTCAATTGTACATAGTGTATGATGATGAAAGCGATGAAACTACAACCATAAAACCAAGAGCCAGACCTCCAAAAGCGAGACCAACTAAACAAGACAGATACTCAGCTAAATACTCTTCTACGCCTTCCAATCTACATGATAACGAAAGAATATCATTAGTGCCAGAAGAGAAGGAAGGCAAGGAAGGAGAACCTACGCTGTTCTTCCCGAAAAAGAGGAAGAATAAAAAACGTAAGAGTTCTACCACTAAAGCATCGGATTCTTCAACTGCAGAAACTGTGACTAATAGGAAATCTAAGAAGTCAAAACAAGCTACCAGATTGCCCGACACGATTGGATCCGACACGACTGGGTCGGATACGACTATCGTTGATACCACGGCAGATACTGGACCGTCGGCTAGTGATGCTATATCTACAAATACTGATGCTGTTACTGATGCCATCCCAGCTTCCACGCATCATCACAAGGAACCGGAAAAGAAGATTGAGAATTACCACCGAGATAAGGGTGAGTGAATTTTTTTTATTTGTCTTTTGTATCAGGTGCTTCACGAAATAAGGATTTGGATTTAACAAAGGTTTATAAAACACAACCAATTGGGTTATTGACTGGTGCTTGATTTCAAAGATATAACAGTATTAGGGAAAAATATTTAAAAACAATTCGATTTCGGGAAATATCATTGAATCGGCTAATAAATTTCGAAGGCATTTAGGCCCACTTGCACCAAATTCTTAAATGTGTTTAAGTCATATTTAAACAATTTTTCATTGAAATTTCGTGTTTAAATACAAATTAAACACATTTCAGAAGTTGGTGCAATTGGGCCTTAAAGTCTTTGTTGGGGATTGAAAGTGAATGCTTTGTCTTATTTCCGCAAAACAAGTGTTTGTATAGGATTTCTATGACACAGTGTATTATGCGTTGTGACGTCACAATTCGCTATAGTGCGATCTCTCTCTAGCAAAAAATTTAAATGCAAACAGCATTTTAATTATTTATTTTTTCATCCTTCTATCTCTACTTCTCTGTCAGTAATTTATAATGGGGTTATAAAAGCTATTGAAATAAAAAAAAAATCCAAATTCCAATAGAGAAGATGGCTGGGTCAAACCTAACACTGCTTGGAACTCCATTATAGATTCCATTAAATGAAAATATAAGACCGAAGGTTACGGTGAGCTCGTTCTGCGTGAATTGCATATTTATTGTATTATTATATTGCATTGTAATAAGTAACAAAAAATACCAGTATCAAGTACCACTCCCAACAAGTTAGTCCACCCATGACCATGGATGCTGTAAAGGATCCGAAACGTTAAGAATTAATAAGAGGCGGGAGCCCAATGGCTAAGGTGTCGGACTTGCGATCATGTGATTGCCGGTTCAAAACCCACCCATTGCACTACCGACGTGAACCCACTCGTAACACAAGCATTTAGCTTAGCACGAGGGGTTAACAAGAATACTAGTAATAAGTACGACCCACAATGCTAGTAAGCTTCATTTGTAAAAAAGAAACGCGATAAAATCCGTCCAGTATGAATAATATTGCTAAATTAATATCCTGTGGATGTATACACACACCTGTTGAACCCTTTAGGGAATACCGGCTTGATGGTACCTATAATAGTATGTGAATCCTAATCCTAATCCTAAGTTATTGATATTTAGACTAATAATATAAACTGTACCGATTAAACTCTATCTTTTCCCACAACATATCAACTTTCCTAATATTGGATATATGAGTTTCCTTTCAATGTCTCTAGACGTATTGAGTTTCTTTTAAAACATCAGTTTATGAATCAGTTCATTTACACTGTCTATACGATCTATATTGTCCCACGGGTCTTCTCTCAGAATGAGCTAGGCTTTTTTTAAAAGCTTACGTAACGCTTACGTAATGTGGGTCACACATTATTAGTAAGGGACAGGTGATCGCCTAGTCAATACCTCACACGTGTTGTCGTTTGAACTGAGAGCCTAAAGAAGTAGATACTTATGTCGACACGGTTAAAGAACACTAAAATAGATCAAATATTACTGGGAGAAAATATGCAAATAAACGTGATGCAATGCCCTAAAAAGAAGATAATTCATCTATCAAAATAATACTTATTTTATTGGAATTTACATAGTGGGTGGCTACGCATAGCCCTGGAAAAAGTTTGGCGTAAAAGTTTACGTACAACCTTTCATCCAATTTATATAAACGAAAATTGTAATAGAAAAAAATACGAGTATATTTCACCTTTCCACGAAGTTGTGGGGCCATAGGAATGCTCGGAACGGACCACTCACAAGTTTCACAAAATCCCATATGCATTTGAGAACATCAACGCGTGCGATATTTCAACCTTATCACATCGAGATATGGTTTAAAATGATTGAAATAGTGGTTCTTTTCGCGAAAAATTGAGTTGTAATGGTTACAAATATCCTAATTTCTTTGACAAGGTTTTCGTTTCAGAGATGGATCGCAGTAAGATACAATATTTTGATAGTTATCCGACTTTTATTGACAGAAATATGTTACATTTCGCAAATAATGAGATGTTTTTTTCCTTAAAGTAATGAATCTGGGCTTCTACTTGTAATCTGATTGATAAAAATGATTGACATTACTCGTTATTTCTTGACTACTTGAGATTGGAGACACAAGACATAATGTCAAAAAAAAATGGCTTCCAACGGCTTTAAACGGTTGCCAAAGTAATCGTATTTTAGTGAACAGAAAAATGTAACTGCTTCATTAGCGAAGTGGTCCTGAGCGCGACTGCTACGCTTGAGGTCCTGGGTTCAATTCCCAGGTCGAGCAAAGTGTTATTATGTTTTTCTATGAAATTCCCAGTAGCAGATCGGAGTTAGGAATTTGTGCCCGGTTAATGGCAATAGGCTCGCCAATTATTACACTGGACCTAAACATACCGGCGAACTGTGGGTGTACATTAGTACGCCTCTGCCTAACCCTTCGGGGACTACAGGCGTGATGGAATGTTATGTTATGAAAAATGTATTCGGTTAGCTAAAATGGCTATTTGGTAAGCAACTTATAGCCAGTCTTATTGGACTCTATACTTCTTTGCATTTGCTTTAAGGCACGTGTTGCCATTTTTCTACCATTTTTAGCACCGAATATAAGAGGATGACTACTAGCCTGGTGGATAACTACTACCAAACGTGCATGATTTTGTTCCCAGCGAATGGAGACTAGGTTTTATATTCTTAGCCGTGACAGGGTAAAAAAAGAGCATAAAGAACTAAGTACATAACTACGGTTCATAGGTTAGTGGCTTGGGCCGGCCCGAGCGGAGTGACACCACAGCCTCACAGAAAACCGGCGAGAAACAACACTTACGTTGTGTTTCGCCGAGTGAGTGAGGTTACCGGAGGCCCAAACTCTTTTAAAAGGAGGGCAACGCACTTGCTACTCCTCTGATGTTGCGGTTGTCCATAGGCGGCGGTAAACGCTTACCATCAGGTGATCCGGCTGCTCGTTTGCCCCGCTATCCCATAAAAAAATTACCTGGTTTTTTTTATATCTTTTTGATACACCCTGGGATTTTCTCCCGTTTCGTGGGTGCGTTCACAAACACAAATTATCACATACACAAACCTGTATAAATATAAATAACCGTTACCCTATTAGTTCAATTAATTTGCCACACTCTCAAGCTATGTTTTAGAATTTTTCAGGAAAGAGCCAATTATTTCCGTGTCAATATCAGAATGTAAGAGGCATTAGAAATAAAAGTAACTACTTAATTACTTCTTATTTTTCAACTATTTAAGTGTTGAAATTGAAGTAAATGAAGTAATTTCTTGAGAGTTTCAAGTAGTTTGTACAGTGCCTTTGCAAGTAAAAGTTATTTTCTAAAAGCCATATAATGTTTTCTTGTTGGAAAAATAGCTACCTAGTTACATGGCTCACAATTATTTGACACAAGTCAAAATATCTATCATCTATATCTGAAAGACGGCTCCCGATATTCCTGGCAACGGCTTTTAGTGAAAGATTTAATTAAGGTAAACTATTTCATTCTAAATATAAGTACTATTTTTTATGAATTTTTTCACACCTATTGCAATTATTGTTCTGTTCTTGTATATTGTATATAATCAAATGATAATAGTATTATGTATGATAATCAAAAATAATACTCGAAAGTACCGGGTTTTTTAAATAAGTTGAATTTTTCAAGTACCAGTAGGTACGTACGATAGTGCGATAAAGTCAAAGTCAAAGTCAAATGTTTTATTTCAATTAGACCAGTAATACAGGTACTTTTGAAATATCAAAAACTAGGTGCGCGGTTCCAAATAAATAAAGGTTAATGTCAGTTATTTGATTGACACTAGAATTTGCTCCTGTAGCGTGGGTGCTTTTACAACACAAATTCTAACATACACAAACACCTACACCTGAAACCTGTAGATCATACAAATATTTGCTACGTATGGGGATCGAACCCACAACACGTGGCGCAGAAGCCGATCGCTGAGTCACTACGCTAAACGTGTCGTCAAAGATCGAAGTCAATATTATTAAAAGAAGGTTCCAGAGGCATCTTAACGAGCCAAGAATAGTCATGCAAAAACTGATGGCGGCAAGCGCAGCATAACCTTGCAGTATTGATCGATGTAATTATAACTAAGTCAGGAGCACCTCAATTCGAGAAGTGCTGTACCAATAATGACCTTTATTTACTAACACTAAATTATAACATAACATAACATACCATCGAATCGAACCCAGGACCTCTAGCGTAGCAGTCGCGGTCCGACTTGGCTATTGAGGCAGTTACAGACACTAAATTATTCACAGCAGATTTCCCACAGATTGATTAAAAATCATTTTTTTTGTTTTAGTCTTTTTTCCTAATTACCGTGGCGTTTCAAGCACTGTGCAAGTAATGTTCCCTGCCCACTGGACCGTTTTATTGCGTCTTCGGACAAAATAAACTGGCTACTCGAAAAAAGTGTTCACTTAAACAATGCTGATTTTGTTACTAAATATTTGGCTGAATTATTTTGTCCACTGTGCAATTCTGTTCCGTTTAAGATTTGTCATTTGTTTGATTTTGAAACTGTTTTATTAGTCGTAGACTGCCTCATTAGCCAAGTGGTCCTGAGCGCGACTGCTACGCTAGAGGTCCTGGGTTCGATTCCCAGGTCGAGCAGTGTTATCGGGATTTTCTATGAAATTCCCAGTAGCAGCTCGGAGATAGGAATTTGTGCCCGGTTAATGGCAATAGGCTCGCCCCCTATTACATGGGACCTAAACATACCGGCGAACTGTGGGTGTACATTAGTACGCCTCTGCCTAACCCTTCGGGGAATACAGGCGTGATGGTATGTTATGTTTATTAATCGTTGTTCTAAACCTGTGTGCTATGCTTGTAGTTCTGGGTTGGCCCAAAGTGGTCTTTTTAACTGTGTATGTGATATACTTCGACGCAAAGGGGTTTTAAGTATTTTTTCTTTTTAACTTTTATTATTGTAGGGTAGTTATTTTTCATGCTAAGATTATAAAGTTGGCTTAGAGGTCATAGCGTTTGGTGTACCTAACCAGAAGACGCAGGTTCGAATCCTGCCTGCGAGACGAATTTTTCCTTCACTAAAATAACTTTATAATCTTAGCATGAAAAACGCAAAAAAAATCACAAACAGATAGTTAATAGGTCTGGTAGTATCGTACGACATAGAACTAACCGTAAGGTAAGGTAAGTCATGTCGGTTGAGTTGAGAGGCAAAGTAACATGCTTTTCAATAGATGTTTCTGACGTCACCTTTAAGACGTAAGTTCAGAATGTGAAGGCAAATTTCGACATGGCAGGTGGGACTCGCGGTGGCTTATAGGTCATAGCGTCTGGTGTACCTAACCAGAAGACGCAGGTTCGAATCCTGCCTGCGAGTCGAATTTATCCTTCACTAAAATAACTAGTAAATTTCTTTTAATAAAAAAGTTTGTGAGGGTGTATGGATGTTTGCTACTCTTTTACGCAAAAACTACTGAATGGATTTTACAATAATATAGGTCATATATCAGAATGACACGTAGGCTATAATTCAAATATTTTATACACATTTTCCAACAGTACCTACGCTATTTAGGTTAAACAAAAAAAACCACAAGGCTTTGAAATCGACTGTATACGTAATAATATTACAATAATCCAATTTAGTCTGAAAAATGGTTTAGTATTTATTATTTAATTTTGCTTTTGCAATTTTGGCCTTAGTTACGTTGTTATAATAACGTAATTACGTTGGCGTGGAACTATTGTTAGCTGTAGTTAGTAGAAGCCTGGAAAGTCTATTATCTAATTTATCTCTAAGGATATCGGGATTGACCAGAAATTGGGTAACTACCTCATTATTCTAGTGGTTCTAAGCCTAAGAACTCCTAGGTTCGTTCTTTTTGTTCGGATCGCCTGATGGTAAGCGATTACCGCCGCCCATGGACACCCGCAACACCAGAGCAGTCACAAGTGCGTTGCCGGTCTTTTAAAAAGTGTTTGGGCCTCCACTCACTCACTCGGCGAAACACAACGTAAGCGTTATTTCACGCAGGTTTTCTGTGAGGCCGTGGTATCACTCCGGTTGAGCCGGTCCATTCGTGCCGAAGCATGGCTCTCCCACGATAAAAATGAGAAATGAAAATGGTAAACGTGGGAGAGCCATGCTTCGGCACGAATGGGCCGGGTCGACCGGAGTGATACCACGGCCTCACAGAAAACCGGCGTGAAACAACGCTTACGTTGTGTTTCGCCGAGTGAGTGAGGATATTGGAGGCCCAAACACTTTTTAAAAGACCGGCAACGGACTTGCGACTCCTCTGGTGTTGCGGGTGTCCATGGGCGGCGGTAATCGCTTACCATCAGGTGATCCCATCTGCTCGATTGCTCCCATAAAAAAAATCAAATTCTCAGATCGGCCAAAGTGTTATTGGTTTTATCTATGAAATTGTCAGTAGCAAATCGGAGTTTGGGATTTACGTTCGGTTAGTGGCAATAGGCTCGCCCCGAATTACATGGGGCCCAAATATAGTTAGTTGAATATAATAAATAATATTCAACTAACTAAATATTCAAAATAACTGTCTTTGGAATTTAAACCGACTTGGAAGAGGAGAATGTTATGTATTTATAAATTATCATCAGCATTTTAGCCTTATGCCTAATGATGTTGACTTCAGCTTACAACTTTCTTACTTAAATATATTACATGAAGCGACTACCAGACTTCCGCAACCCAACATATTCACGCCTGTATTCCCCAAAAGGTTAATCAGAAGCTTACTAAAGTACACCCACAGTTTGCCGGTATATTTAGGTACCATGTAGGGGACAAGCATATTGCCATTAACGGGGCACAACTACCAAACTCCGAGCTGGGAATTTCATAGAAAATCCGAATAACACTTTGCTCGACCTGGGAATCGAACCCAGGACCGAGGCGTGGCAGTCACGCTCAGAACCACTAAGCTAAGGCAGATTAACTATGACATAACTAACTATATACAAAAGAAATTTTTGTTTTTTTTTTCACCAAAAGGATAGCTTTAAGTTTTATAAATAAACTAGCTTCTGCCCGCGACTTCGTCCGCGTATCGTGATGATATTATATAGCCTATAGCCTTCCTCAATAAATGGGCTATCTAACACTGAAAGAATTTTTCAATAGTTCCTGAGATTAGCGCGTTCAAGCAAACAAACAAACAAACTCTTCAGCTATTAGTATAGATTTTGTAAATATTATATCTGTAATTCAGCCTTATTTTAAACCAAATATAATTCATGCTGATTGTTATTTCGTCAGAACTAATTTATACTTTGAACATACAAACTAGGTTCGCAAAATTCACGTTTTGATCAACGTACGGTGGCCATTTTGAACCAATAACAGAATTTCTATTGTTATTTACAATATTATTTTTTATTTTGCGTTAAAGATAATTTAGGGGACCTTTTAATATAGGTACGTACTTACTATTATTTCCATTGTGAACAATATTTACAAAGAACTAAATAAATAAATATTCTGGGACATTTTACACAGCACCATCTAGTCCCAAACTAAGCAGAGCTTGTACTATGGGTACTAGACAATGAATATAATACTTATATACTTTTTTTTGTAAATACATACTTATAATACATAAGAAACACCCAGACGAACACAATCACTTATATTCATCACATAAATATTTGTGTCCTGTGGGAATCGAACCCACGACCTCATGGTCAGCAGTCCGGTACTCGAACCACTAAACCACAGAGATTAACCATTTCAAACTCGCGAAAAAAATGAGCTTACATTTTATCGAGATTGGGAGAAGTTATTTAAGGAACAGCTGATTATAATAAATAAGGTTAAAGTATAACTAGTTTTTGAAATTTATTTCTCTTTTTTATTATACATCATAACCACAGATAATAGAATAGATAACATACCATCATACCTGTATTCCCCGAAGGGTTAGGCAGAGGCGTACTTATGCACACCCATAGTTCGTTGTAATAAGGGGCGAGCCTATTGCCATTCACCGGTCGCAAATTTCAAACTCCGAGCTGCTGGACTGGGAATGTCATAGAAAAAATCAATAACACTTTACGCGACCTTGGAATCCAACCCAAGACCTCTAGCGTAGCAGTCGTGCTCAGGACCATTATGCTAATGAGACGTCAGCTCATTTTCCCTCCTATCCCATAAAAAGAATTCATATAAAGACTACCTAGAACTTTTTAGAAATCTAATTCGAATAACTGAAACTTGTAACGATAAATTTTTAAAATCCAAAACCAACTACGATCTCTGTCGCTGCTTTACAGTACTAATTCAATTATGTATTTGGCAACCCTACACTTGATTACAGAGTAAGATAATATAGAAGGTGCGGCTTGAAATTTACTCTTTCTTTCTGTTACCGTGATAATGTGACACAAACGTAATGCTTAGTGTAGAGAAACATATCTTAAATAAAGTAGCTCATCTTGAAGCAAATAAAGCAGTTCTTAGTAGCCATAGGATTTAGCGGTGAACGGTAAATACCAGACCAATAATTTACGTATAGAAAGTTACAATCGTTGTTTTTAGCAAATAACACTTGACGATGTATGGATACTTTTACAGTCCAGTCTAGAGTATGTTTGTTTATTAAAATTATGCAGTAAAAGTTCAATAATTGAAACCCTGTGTGCTAAGCTAGGAATATCCTGTATCTTAGGAGACACTCTTCGGATAGCAATGACGATAGACCAAATACAGTCGAATAATCTTTTATAAAACACATAGCATCGCGCATGTATTCCCCGAAGGGATAGGCAGAGGTGTACTAATGTACACAGACAGTTTGCCGGTATGTTTAATAATATATAATATAATATACAATATAAAATACAGTAGTAAATATTATTTGAACATAACATTTATTTAATTAGATTGCAAAACCATTTGTGATGATGGTATCACGTTTTAAATGTAGAAATGTTTTGGACAACAAACAATTTTAATCTATTAGCAAATAATATCATTAGTTGCAGTCTGGTTATTCGGCAACTATTTATCGGATGGACCTTCTGTAATTTTCTATTCTTTGTCCTAAAGTAAACGTTCTCTATACAAACGTTCATGCAACTGCAATTATCTCCGAATTAGCTAGGGTTGTCGCCAATGTATTGCACACAGTTTCATTTAGCTTGTGAAATATAACCTCAGAGGACTTGCACTATTCATGATCGATTTTATGCTATCTTTAAATGAATGGCGTAGAACGAATTAGTTATTTATTTTGTCGATGAAATTATACCATTTCCACATCAATGTTTAATTCTTTGTTCCTTTTAATATAACGTTGCCCCACACTAGGATTTCCCAATATCTTTACAAGCTGTTTTCATGCTCATAAGAATCTGTCAGTGGAGTTCATCTGGGTTACCACTGCATTTCCAAAATGTTACTCCTGCTGTGTTAACGTTTTGTTCCTGTTTGAAGGATAATGTAACAAGTAAACTGTCTGGGCATATGAGGCCTTAACAATAGATTTAAATATCGTAATCATACCATCACGCCTGTATTCTCTGGAGAATTAGACAGAGGTGTATTAGTGTACACAATTGTTAGGTATAGGCTCGCTACCTATGCCCGGATTGCCATCGGCCATGACTCCAAACTCCAAGCTGCTATTTAGAATTGAATAGCAAAACTCTAATATTTCTCGATCTGGTAATCGACTCCAAAATTTACAGCATAGCATTCGCTCTTACAACCACTATACAAACGAGGCAGTTATAAATAAATATAATTATATGAAGGGCGAAAAGTTCCACCTGAAATCGGAGTAAAATTAACCCTTAAAGAAATTCACGTAAACACAACCCTTTACTGAAGCTTTGTTTGTACAGGATCCGTGAAAGATATCCTACATTATTTTTGGCTTCAAAGGGTTCCGGAAAGTTGGTGAAATTTCCAAATTAAATGAAAAAGTGTTTTGTGTCATTACGACACGGTATTTTTTTCCTTATTTTTGCTTAAACAAAATCAAAGTCAAAATCAAAATCAAAATGTTTTATTTCAATTAGACCATCAAAAAAGGTACTTTTGAATAGTCAAACTGGTTGCACGGTTCCAAAAAGTGGGTCTTATGGAGAAGAGCCAGCCAGAAACTCAATAGATACTATTTAAAAAATATATATTTTATATTAAATTAGATTACAATATTAAGCTTTACAACTTTGTTTTAAATAGATAATGAGAATGAGATGCAGTTTGATGAGCAAGATCTATTCATTAATAAATAATAATAAATATTCTGGGACATTTTTACACAGCACCATCTAGTCCCAAACTAAGCAAAGCTTGTACTATGGGTACTAGACAATGGATATAATACTTATATACTTTTTTTTGTAAATACATACTTATGATACATAAGAAACACCCAGACGAACACAAACACTTATATTCATCACATACATTTTTGTGTTCTGTGGGAATCGAACCCACGACCTCATGGTCAGCAGTCCGGTACTCGAACCACTAAACCACAGAGGTCGTCAAAAGTCGTCATTACTTTTAAATAAAAAAATAGATTGCCACAGCAAGTAAGAGCTGCCCAGCCCCGACAGACATCGTTTCGTTTTGAAGATTTGTCTATCTTTGCAAGAATAATTTTGACGTGGGAGAGCCATGCTTCGGCACAATTGGGCCGGCTCGACCGGAGTGATACCACGGCCTCACAGAAAACCGGCGTGAAACAACGCTTGCGTTGTGTTTCGCCGAGTGAATGAGGTTACCGGAGGCCCAAACCCTTTAAAAAGGCGGGCAACGCACTTGTGACTCCTCTGGTGTTGCGGGTGTCCATGGGCGGCGGTTATCGCTTCCATCATGTGATCCGTATGCTCATTTTGAGAGGAGACCCGTGCCCAGCAGTGGGACAGTATATGGATTGATTATGTTATGTTATGTATTCGTGACACTAGAAGTCAATTTATAAAGTCCTTCTAATCAACTTCGCAAAAGGAGGTTATTATATTTTATTATAAATAATTATACTTAGTTAGGTACTAAAGAAATGAGTTTCATGTGACTCTGCAAGTGTGATTAGGTTTTTCTAAGTAGCAAATCGAAGTTTGGATTTGTGCCCGGTTAATAGCAATAGGCTCGCCCTAACATGGAATCTAAACACATCGGCAAACTGTGGGTGTACATTAATTTCCTTCGTGTATATAGGCGATGGTACCTATGTATATGTAACATACAATATACAGTATATTCTATTTCTGTTTACCTCATATCTGTTATTTGATACACCCGAGGAAGTAAGTGAAAATTGTTTTGAAAGCCATCCCTTTTATCTGTAAGTGGGGGATAAGCCAATGGAGTGAAAACGTATAAAGATGTCGCAAAGTACGATATTATTTATATACCGACGTTGTATTAAACTGTAGCTATTTCCCGCAGTCTCACTCGCTAACGTTATGTTTGACTCGATTTTGACAATATATCTTATTGTGATTTTTTTTAGCATTTTTCGTGCTAATTTTATATAGTTATTTCGTGAAGGAAAAATTCGACTCGCAGGCAGGATTCGAACCTGCGTCTCCTGGCTAGGTACGCCAGACGCTATGACCTCTAAGCCACCGCGAGTCCCACCTACCATGTCGAAATTTGCCTTCACATTCTGAACTTACGTCTTAAAGGTGACCTCGAGGTTCGAATCCTGCCTGCGAGTCGCATTTTTCCTTCACGAAATAAATATATCTTATGTTTCTCAGTGATAATGTAGCATTCTATTAGTGAAGGATATTTTAAATTGATCCAATAGTTTCTTAGTTTATTCATTAACTAGCTTCTGCCCGCATCTTCGTCCGCGTGGAATAGTTACTTGGTCTTAGCGTGATGATATATAGCCTATAGCCTTCCTCAATAAATGGGCTATCTAACACTGAAAGAATTTTTCAAATCGGACCAGTAGTTCCTGAGATGAGCGCGTTCAAGTAAACAAACAAACAAACTCTTCAGCTTTATATATTAGTATATAGATTGTAGATCAGTTGCTCTAGCGCCACCGAATATTCTAAATGTTAAAAAATAAATAAAAAAGTTAGTAGGTAATCAACAGACACAATCACTGACAATCACTCTTACTTATTTCATACAATTCTTCATACAAATCATTCAATACAATTGCAACATAATCAACACAAAACTTTTATATCCATACTTATTCTTTACGTAAGTCGTCACGGGACCTGCGCGCGCGCAACCACAGCGGTTCCGTCTTGTTGATGACAAAACCAATTGTATTACCTACCACAAGTTTAAAGAAATGAAGGAAGGAATTATAAAGCTGGCTTTATTATAATACTTATTGGAAATGGTGTTAAACCGCTAACGCGTACGTTTGGAGTTCGATGCCGGATGTGGAAATTTGTAGCTCGTGCAGCCTACTCATTAGTAGTGGTGTGATTCTCGGTTCGGTCGAGCATAGTGCTATTTGGTTTTTCTAAACATACCATCACGCCTGTATTGCCCGAAGGGTTAGGCAGAGGCGTACTAATGTACACCCACAGTTCGCCTGTATGTTTAGGTCCGGGAACAAATTCCTAAGTCCGAGCTGCTACTGGGAATTTCATAGAAAAACCCAATAACACTGCTCGATCTGGGAATCGAACCCAGGATCTTAAGCGTAGCAGTCGCACTCAGGACCACTAGACTAATGAGGCAGCTCGTGCAGACTACTCATTAGTAGTGATTCTCGGTTTGAGTTGAGCAAAGTGTTATTTGGTTTTTCTATAAAATTCTCAGTAGCCGTTAGGAGTATGGTATTCTGCCCGGATAATGATGACATGTTTGACGAAGGAGCTGAGAGATCGGCTTCTGCGCTTCGTGTTGTGGGTTCGATCCCCACACGGAGCAAATGTTTTTATGATCTACAGGTAGTTGTTTCGGGTCTGGGCGTTCGTGTATGTGAGAATTTGTGTTTGTAAAGGCGCCCATGATACAGGAAAACACTGTTATATGGGACAAAATTAAAAATTGCTTAAATATCGACCAATATCTCGACCAAGCTGTCGTTATAGAGTTAAGTAGAACCGCGATCATATAACAGAGAAATAACTTGGGTAACAATTTTCAAACAGCTCAAGTTGCGCGACAATATACAGGAATCTGGAATGTTCTCGAAAGTTTAACTTTCATGATCGAAATAGACCTCAAAGAAGTGAACGGTAAATGAAATAAAACTACTTTCTAAGGAGCCTTTCGAAGGAAAACTTCAACTGCGGGCAGGAATCGAACCCGCGTCTTCCGGTTAGTTACACCTGACGTCACCTTTATTAAAGACGTGAATTAAGAACTGCCTCATTAGCCTAGTGGTCTGGAGCGCGACTGTTACGCCTTAGGTCCTGGGTTCGATTCCCAGGTCGAGCAAAGTGTTATCGGGTTTTTCTATGAAATTCCCAGTAGCAGCTCGGAGTTTGGAAGTTGTGCCCAGTTAATGGCAATAGGCTCGCCCGCTATTACATGGGACCTAAACATACCGGTGAACTGTGGGTGTACATTAAGTACGCCTCTGCCAAACCCTTTGGGGAATACAGACGTGATGGTATGTTATGTAGACAAATTTCGACTTGGCAAGAAGCGTTTATGAAACATTATTGTTGCACGGTTCTAAAAGGATGATCCTATGGAGAAGAATTTAGCAAGAAACTCCATGGACACTCTTCTAACATCCCCTTTATAACTTAAGATATTTTTTAGAACCCTGACTGCCTCAGAACATCGGTAGGTACCTATTATCCTGAAATTGAAGCGGCGGTAGCCTAATGGCTAGGGCGTCGGACTTGCGATCATGTGGTTGCCGGTTCGAACCCCACCCATTGCACTACCGACGTGAACCCTCTCGTAACACAAGCAATCTAGCTTAGCACGAGGGGTTAACAAGAATACTAGTAATGTGCGACCAACATTGCTAGTAAGCTTTTAAAAAAAAAACGGGTTTCAGTCTGATGGCAGTCGCTTCGTGTAAAATACTGATATTCAGCCGCAGTTTGGCGAAACTAACATTGTTGGGAAATGGCTAAGAGTGTGATGACTTGTTACGCAAGTTCAAAATCATGTTTCATATCAATCTCAAGGGAGCATTCCATTTTCCGGGCATTAGGAGCGAATATCTCTGACGTTACTCTTCAACTATAATAAAATATTGCCTGGATATCAATGTTCAGCGTACCGTAAAGCAATTGTCGGGTAAACTGATGGCATGTCTGTCTGTTTGTAGCTTTTAAATCGAATAGCAATTTGAGTTAACTTTTTTCATACTTTCACGCCTGAAGGGTTGGGCAAAATTTAGGTCTTAATGTAGATTACAGTTTGTGGGTAGAGCTAGCGTTTTGTTACAGTATTTTATATTTGTGTAATTTTTTTTGATATTTTTTTTATGAGGTACATCTCCTTACCAGGGTATTGGCAAATATTGCAACATACCATCACGTCTGTATTCCCCAAAGGGTTAGGCAGAGGTGTACTAATGTTTCCCACATTTCGCCGGTATTTTTAGGTCCCATGTAATAGGGGGCGAGCCTATTGTACCGCTTAGCAATTACTAATATTATTTTGTTCCGGTTTTAAGGATAATATAGCCTGTGATATTAATGTGTGTTTGAAACTAAGATTTTTCTTTATATTGTTAAATACGCTACGTGTTACGGGTTCGATACCCGCATGGAACAAATATTTGTATGATCTACAAGTAATGGTTCTGGGTACGGTGTTTGTGTGGGTGATAATTATGTTTATAAATGCACACACGATGCAGGAGAAATTCCTAATGTGGGGCAACGATTTTTAACTTAAGTACACCTCTACCTAACTCTTCTGAGAATACAGGTTTGATAGTATGTTTTTATAAAAATAAACTAGTTAATTGTTTTGGTTCTGTGTGAATTTTCAGTCATCGAAAATAAATATCCGACAATTGCGACCTAGCTGTTATGTCATAAAAAAATGTCGTGGAATCGAATCTGTAATCTGTATTGAATTGATCTAGCATTGCGCTAATCAAATTATTGAAGCCTACATTCAATACTGCGCCTACACCAAGGTTACGTTATCCAAATATTCGAAGTTTCGAAATCAGAACGCAAGATCGAATGTTCCGGTTCCAAATTTGAAAACACAAATATTGCCGAACCGCATTTAATCAATTCCACTAGCGGAAAAGCGTGTAAAGCCTTGGAATCCAACCTTTTTAACCCTTCACTGTTCTGTCTCATCCCAACCTTTGCATGTTGACAGCGGCTGACGGTTAAACTACCGTTGTAATCGAGATACCGTAAACAATCCTATTGAAAAACGAAAGTGTTCAGAGAAAGTGCGATAATGGGAAAATCAATTGGATTTTAAAGGTATTTAACTTGACGCAAGGTATTATAATTTGTTGCGTTTCCAGAACCCGCTAAGAATGAGATTTATAATTATAATTATAGGTAATCTTAGCCTTTTTGCCAAGTATTTAGTACTTTTAACGTTAGAGAGCCATGCTAATGGGCCGGCTCGACCGGAGTGTTACCACGGCCTCACAGAAAACCGGCGTGAAACAACGCTTGCGTTTTGTTTTGCCGAGTGTGTGAGGATACCGGAGGCCCAAACCCTTTTAAAAGGCGGGCAACGCACTTGTGACTCCTCTGGTGTTGCGAGTGTCGATGGGCGGCGGTAATCGCTTGCCATCAGGTGATCCGCCTTCTCGTTTGCGCAACCCAGTTTCTGGGCAATACTGAGGATAGACTGGTTGTCAAGCTTTTTGGGCTTCTGACTACCACTAACAATTGTCACAGGTGTTCGTATGACAACCGGTACCGACAGCTCTTGGAGATATGAGGGAGTTTTGATGTGATGAGACTGGTCACACATCTATTAACTGACCCTGGCAAGCGTTACTTAACTTTATGGATTGATTGATCAGTGTAGTTATTATTTAGCTACGAGCCCCTAGATTTTTATCACACACACACTTTGTATCCTTGAAGTAATTATTAATTACAGACATTAAGTAAAATGTTGTTGTGTCTAAAATGAAATATATTAAATATCATACTATAATTATACCTACCTATCTTCTATTATTCTTAAAACATTTGAAACAACACTCTTGATTAAAGTACCTTTAAAAAAACATGTTAAAATCTCTTTTGGCGTAACGGCAGAGAGAGTGATGGGCTTAATGCGCTACGTGTTGTGGGTTCAATCCCTACACGGAGCCAATATTTGTATAATCTATAGATAGTTGTTCAGGGTCTGGGCGTTTGTATATGTGAGATTTTGTGTTTGTAAAATCACAAAATATATATGGAATACAGGAGAATATCCTAGTGTGAGGCAACGTTTATCAAAAAAAAGGTGGTTATGAGACAACAGAAAGACACACACACAGATACACAGACAAGTACACATTACACGCCTCTTTTTCGTCGATGGTTAAAACACCTGCCCCAAAATTATAATGACCAATTATTTTTATAACGGCCGAATACACGAAGTAAACATTTAAAAGTTGCCATATTATTTCGCGGGAAATGTCTAGAAGAAAGCCAGTTGATTATAAAATTAAATCTCGTTTTCACTGTTCCAATTCTAAGATAAAACTTAGCAATTCCATAAAGATTTGTCTGATATCCACTATACGGCGGAAATACAGAAGATTATGTTTGTATAAACTGCCTCGTTTGTCTAGTGGTTTCAAGTGCGACCGCTACGCTAGAGGTCTTGGGTTCGATTCCCAGTTCGAGCAAAGTGTTATTGGGGTTTTCTATGAAATTCTCAGTTGCAGCTCGGAGATTGGAATTTGTGCCCGGTTAATGGCAATAGGCTCGCCCCCCTATTACATGGGACCTAAACATACCGGTGAACTGTGGATGTACCTTAGTACACCTCTGCCTAACCCTTCTGGGAATACAGGCGTGTTGGTATGTTATGATGGTATGTTTGTATAAACAGATATAATATAACACCACGCTTAATGAGTTAAGCAGTAGGTCTACCTACTGAATTTTTTTTTTGTATTGACGTGCAGCGGGTCGTTGAGCTCCCTAAATAATGGTTGAGCTACACGATGCCTGATGTATGCGTGCCGTCAGTTAGGACAGGTCAACTCAAGGCTGGCATGGCTCTTTCTTCAAAAGGCCTGTTCAGATTTTGCCCTACATCGTAAGACACATATCTTATAATACTGCTACTACTGTCTGGACTTTAAAAGAGACCGTGATTCTCTGAGTTTGTTTCGGCGTTTCTTCTCAGAGGTCGTCAGACAGGAAATGCTGACGCCATCTAGTAAAAAAAAATGCGAAATGACTTGTAAATGCGTCTTAAATAAGATCTATTTACATAAATAAATATCATTTATCATGAAGTACAACCATAGTTCGCTGTTACATCTTATCTATAAAACGGTACCTAATGGCTAGGGCGCCGGACTTGCAATCACGTGGTTGTCGGTTCGAAACCCACCCATTGCACTACCGACGTAAACCCACTCGTAACACAAGCATTTAGCTTAGCACGAGGGGTTAACATAAATACTAGTAGGTACCTAATGTGGGATCTACAATGCTAGTAATCTTTTTAAAAAATACTGCTACTGAGAATTTCATAGAAAAATCTAATTTAGGGATTTCTACTCGACCTGGGAATCGAACCTAAGAGATCACATTCAGCAACCGCGCTTAAGACCCTTTGTACGCCTTATTTTGTTTCTGTTACGGTGTACAATAAAGATTATTCTATTCTATACTTAAGACCACTAGGCTGCCCGTTTTTTCGGATCACTGTCTTCGGTCCGGAGCTGGTCCCCTATATGCACCCTTTTTTTTCTATTCACTGGGGGAAACCTTCAAAAGGTGGCCGGTCTTCGGGGATTAAGACCTGGGAGTGTGGGATTTTTACCCACTAAAACCACCCCGGTGGCCACCGTCAGCACAAAACGGGGGGCACTGTGCCCTCTTAAAAGACCACCACAGAACCCCCCTGTGCAACGCCTGTTTGGGCACTTCTCTGGGGAGACTGTAAAGGGGTCTCCCCTGAACCTCATTGTGTACGGTAACACGTGACCACTGTGCTAACGTCTTCTCTGGAGTCACACAATGGTCGAAATATGCGACCTATCATACTCGTGGACTGTTGGTGTACATAACAACTGTAGTACGGCCACGAGTTTTGCGTTTAGCTGAAATAACTAAATTCTCGAAGAAAATATTCTTAGGTCTCTCAAAATTACTTTAAAGTTTCATTATCTCCTCTCTATTATAAAATTGTAAATAAGCTGTGTCTTTACATTGAAGATATTCAAAAAAAACAAGTGCATTAGGGTGTATGTATAAACGCCTCCGAACCAAAAAATGAGATTTTTAAAATTCTTGTCTGTTTGTTACCGGTCGGCGCAAAAACTACTGAATAGATTTTAATCACTGTTAGAAAGTATTTGCTCCAACTTAAAAACTGGTATACTTCTTATCGCAAATAATTAAACGGAACCTGAGATACAGCTTGACCTCCTTAATATATAGAGACCTATAGAAAGAAGAGATCATCACTGTTAGTTTTTGAGCTTCAAGTGAGCGAAGCCACGGGCAGAAACTAGTTATTAATAAAACTCGATATTCTGATGACGTGTTTGAGGTCTTGCGCTTATTAAATTACACATTGTATACAGAATAGCCGTCCTATTTAAAACCAAGTTGACCTTCTTATAAATTCTGCTCAGGGCAGATGCAGGCTCTGCGCAATTGAATCATGCCTCCGTCTCCCTGTCATAGCGGCTATCTGTCCCCTGCACATTTAATTTATTTCTCACGTCAGAACTACTGAGTTTTGTGAAAAATACCCGGTTAAGGCAGCATTTCACCATGTCGGAGTAGCCGCTACTCCTCGAATAAATTCCTGTATGGAACGGAATTTGTATGAAATTAATGTGAAATGACATTTAAGACTGATTCTTGTAAGGCTCTGCTCTGAGTTCGTCTGGGGTTTTTATTTTCGTTTAGAGTTTTTCTCATAAGTTTTCAGCTAGGAAATGTAGGTGTCTCTGATTTTTTTATTTACAGAAATAAATATAATATTTTATCAGTGAATGCAGCTTAACTTGCATCACAATAAACCGACGTGACGTCACACAAAAATATACCGATGTGCATTTTTGTGTGACGTCATCTCTCTCTGAGGCGCATAAATATATTCTATTAATTTGATTAGATTTTGAGTTCGGACTACTTAATTTAAGAGCAATATTGCCGTTTCTGATGTGCCTTAAAGACAGGATGTTCATTTTCTTAAAAGGTTTATTTAATACTAGTAAGATTTAATAAATAGTTTTGTTATCTGTGAATCGGTTTTGTAATTTATCTTATTAAAATATATACTGATATGGTTCTAACTATATAAATAGCTGTATGATGTTTTCCTTCACAATTTAAGAGAATAATAATTAGTACTTAGTACACAAACCGATCACTTCTGGAGAAATGAATGCATTGGATGGGCAAAATTTCATAAATAATATAATAATTTATATTATATTATTTATGAAATAGCGACCCGCCCGTGGTTTCACCTACGCTGCTCCGTCCCTAAGAGTCGTAGGGTTATGTTAAATAGTTTAAATCCTTCCTTTTGAATCACTCTATCTGTATATAAAGCTGCATCAAAATCCGTTGCGCAGTTTTAAAGATCTAAGCATACATAGGGACAGACAGACAGCGGGAAGCGACTTTGTTTCATACTATGTAGTGATGATTGATATTGAGACGACAAACTTATAGTAGTTTTAAGATTTTAGGTTTGTTCTCAAGTAAGTGAAATTATGTTTTTATTGAGAACAATTTCATAAAGTACTAGCTTTTGCCCGCGGTTTCGCTCACATATTAGGAGTAAGAATGGAAAACCAACATTGATGATCTCTTCTTTGTATGGGTATCTAAGGATCCGTTCAATTAATAAATTGAACAGTTTTTAAGTTGGAGCATATACTTTATAACAGTGACAACCAAATTAAAATCTATTCAGTAGTTTTGGCGCCAACCCGTAACAAAAAGACACACAGACAAGATTTTAAAAATCACATTTTTGGGTTCGAAGACCTTTACCAAATTTTATTTTCTAAATATCTTCAATGTACAGACACAGCTTTTTTACAATTGTATAATAGTAGAGATCTAACTAATACGCACATTCTTTCGAAAAGTGATTTCGATTTATACTCAAGACCTTTCACTTGGCAGTCCAATTTTTTTTTTTTTTATGGGATAGGGGTGCAAACGAGCAAACGGATCACCTGATGGTAAGCGATAACCACCGCCCATGGACACCCGCAACACCAGAGGAGTAGCAAGTGCGCTGCCCGCCTTTAAAAGGGTTTGGGCCTCCGGTAACCTCAACTCACTCGGCGAAACACAACGCAAGCGTTGTTTCACGCCGGTTTTCTGTGAGGCCGTGGTATCATTCCGGTCGAGCCGGCCCATTCGTGCCGAAGCATGGCTCTCCCACGTTAAAAACTTATAGTTAAACTTAATATTCACATTACCAGGCTATCATAGCTTAGTAGATATATTGACGCAATTTATTTTGACAGGTGGTGCCAAGGAATATCGTTCAGACCACTCAGAGGAGCACAGCGAACAAGGAAAGAAAGCCTATGAGGTGAGAAACTTATTATTTAAATATGAATCTAATGCTAGATTTGATAAGCGCTATATTGGTCAAGCGACCGGCCAGCAATTGAGGCGGGCATGAGTCAGAGTATAGATATTATTAGTCAGAATATACTCGTAGATATAATTCAAAACAATGATTGGAAATCTATTTTGTGCAACGCCTTAGAAACTTAACAGACAGAAATGTGTTGCTGGGGAGTTTGTTGCGCCGCTTCTTTGTCCCAGCGTAAACACTAGGAGGTGGTGAAGGGCGGGCGTTTTTGAGGCTGTCTATATTGCAAAAATGACGTTCAAAAAGTACCTACTACCTAGTAGTCTATATTGAATAAATGATTTTGACTTTGACTTTGACTTTGACTTTGACTTTTACTATGACTATGACTATGACTTTGACTTCGAAATACGGAGGCTTATGTGGAAACTTTACCGAGTTTGAAAGTTATCGAACTCTGCTGCTGAGTTCCTATAAGTACGTTGGTGCCAACACATTAAGAACCTGGTCTCGGTTATTTATGACCAAAATACACTATCGCCACTCAATTTAAGTCCCGCGCTGTCACAGACATTTTGACTTATACAACATTAGTTTTAGTATAAATGTCTAGTATTTCTATGTAAACAATCTATGTACAAAATTTCAAAATTTTATCACGAAAAATCAGTTATAAACTTGTTATGTTACCTGGTGGTCCGTACAAAAACATGCTCACCACTTCTTATTACCCCCGCCCCGCTGTGCGTCCGCGCCTAGTGCCTCTATGACCTGCCGTGACTTGTGTTATGTGCGCATGATTGCGGAAAGGTACGCTCCACTTGTAACCTTTTTTAAATTATTTTTGGGACAATATATAACGTGGGAATTAAATTATTGAAATCGATTCAACAAACTATATTCTGGTTCCGCATATATTAAAAATAATGTTGTAGTTATATAGACAGCAAAGTCATGGCGTTTCAAACTTACTCACGTAAATATATCTTTAAAAAGTCTGTTAATGCCCAATATAATGATAACACGTGTGGCGTAGCGACTGAGCAATTGGCTTCTGCGCCACTTGTTGTGGGTTCGATGCCCACATTGAGCAAATATTTGTTAGTGTCTGTGAGGATTTGTGTTTGTACAAGCACCCACGACACAGGCAAAAATCCTAGTGTGGGGGCAACCTTTTTTTTAAGACAAAAATGATTGATGTGTTTTTGAATTGACATGTAGGGGTGGAAATGGAGTGACATTAGAAATGTGAAAAAGCCATACAACCCTAATTGGAAGTTGTTGAAGGCCAAACCCTGGTACTATCTTTATGTGGACGTAAGTCATGTGTGTCATGGTAATGTTCTAACCATTGTCCAGCCAGTGATGTTAACATAATGTAATAAGAAAACTATTTGTGATTCGTTTTAACAGCAATAATAATTAATTGAAATTAACCCTAGATAGCTAACGTTCCTGAACTTCTAGGATAAGCTAACCATTCGACTTTTTGACGATCATTTTTTAATTAGGTATTTTATTAAAAAAATATTTTATTTTCAATTGGTTTATTTTATTTATAGAAAATATGGGATATAAATTAAAGATAATTATTACAAAAAATAATATTTATTTCACTTTTAAGTACTAAATCACAATTATTAAAAGGCACATGATTCTTTGAGATCAATAAAGCACTAAATCTTACTATGACTGAATTAGGAACATTTTTTTTATTTTTACTATACTTTTTTTTTAAATTATAAAGAAAAAACCTTAAAATTAATCGTAAGTACAAAATTGCTTAGACTTTTTTGGCACAAGTTGGGCAAAAGTCGATCGTATGTTCGCCACAAATGGGAACTCTGCAACTATAGCAGATATTCTTGGTCATGCGCCTTTTCATATTGGAACAGAAACTGCAGCTCTTTCTTTTCCTTGTTGTGATATTTTCAGGTAGAGGACTTCCGTATCCAGATTGCCAAAGAGTTTGACTTCGACTTTCAGCGCATTCCTCATGGTTCAAACCCAATCAATCCTTGAGTGTTTCTTTTATTCTACGAGGCATTGTTGGTGTGTCAAGTCGACGTTTTAGCCATGGTTCAACAAGTTGTTCATGCAATTGCTTCATATAGCTTCTTCGTGACAGTGGTTTACTTCACTATCAATGTTATAACTAAAAAAAAACGTAAATATCACCACAAAGTATGGGTCCAAAAGTTACGCATAAGCTAACCATTCGTCAAAATGACGAGCATGTGGTAGGTATCTCAAAAAGTAAAGTACTTACCGGCTAAACTCGACCACCACGCGACGCAGTCTAGCTGTCACTAAGTTGGCGCGAAACCGCGAGTGCGTAGGTAAAACCATTAGAGAGAAAGAGGAATATATTTATTCGATGTTCGTCATTTTGACGAACGTTAGCTATCTAGGGTTAAAAACTATCGTCCTTAACTGCGAACTAATGCTAAGTGCCAAATAATTGTATAATAATAATAAGTTACCTCAGGAATTTATAATTTAGAAGCGGCGGTAGCCCTCCCAGGCACAATCATTTTGCGCGACCCACATTGATAGAAATCTTTTTTTTTTAATGTTAATTAAATTTAGGTATATCTTTAAATATTTTTAAATGCAATTTTTTAAAATCCATATTTTATCAATAAAATTTATATAAGTAACTAAATAAATACATAAATAATTTATTTACAGCAGCGCTGACTTAATATAGTAACTATAGTACCTATATCAAAATATTAGTATCTCAATAAGTGAAATGTACATAATTTCAGAGAATAAAGTTCTTTAACCACAAAAACGGCTAGATCGGCGCCTGCGCATAATATTATGTTTGCGGCTCGATTTCTGGACGGAATAAATAATTTTTGTAGGGTTGTGTGTTTTTGAAAATGTATTTTATAAAAAAAAACTCAGGGATAAAGTTATTTAAAAAAATTAATTAAGTAGAATCTGTTTCGATTTTGATGCGACAGTTGAATCAATGGTATTATGTTAAATGAGAAAGTAACACTTTCATTAAAATTCTATTCAAATTTTATTTTCTACCTTTGAATGGCTTATTATTCCGCAAAAATAAATAAATAAATTTCAAAACATGTCTACCCTCGTCTTTGTTATCGTTAACCCTTCAAATTAATTTAAGTAAATTTATTAAACCTGCTTCATTTCTCACGCCTTTCAACCTCCATATTAATAATTAAAATTAAATTAACTCAAATTATCTAAATAAAAAAATAAAATCAATTTTAAAAGCAAAAGCAAAATTTCTATTACATACATTAAAATTAAACTATAAACTATTTTTCAAATAGAAAAATACTTTTATATAATAAAATTATTTACTTTTTACCAATTTCATCGCGTTATATTGACATTATTAAATCCCGAAGCGGATGAAATATAACGCGATAAATGCTGTTAAATTGATTACAATTTTATTTTCATGTGATATATTCTGTATAATTTTAATACCGATTTAAAATTACGCAAACATTATGACGCACGCTTTCATTGGCCATTGTACCAATATTATTAAACAGATGCCACTAACTTGTTATGAGTACCAGATCTATTGTGCTATTGGTTTGTTTAGATACATTTCTAAAATATGTTTCCTAAACATTCATCTTACTATTGGTTATGGACGTGTTTTAAATTATTGTTCGGGCCCAATAGATAAGGGTTTAATTAAACCTTTGGCTCGCCTGTTTGTATTTCTAAATAAAACTACATGGAAAATTGGCAAAGATTTGAAGGAAAATGGAACCTCAATTTTTTTTTTTTAATTTTTCACACTAGGTTTGTTAAATATTGCAATATACTCGTAAAAAACCGCTTAACATTTACAGGAGTATATGTCAATTATTGATTCACAGACAAATATAGTACCTATATGCGTGGTGGGTACATTAATACACATCATTATTTGACCAGAATACCATGTCGTCATTTTTCTTAAAATTATAACTAATTAAATGTATTAAATATGTAGTAACCCGAATAATTATTGTTTATTTGTATAACACTTTATATAAATAAATTTTCCCGAAATATTTTTTTCCGAAATTTAGAATTGGATTTACCTATTATTAATCATCCAATGAGCGTCTCTTTAAAGTAGAAATAAATTCTCAGTGGTTATTCTCATAATACTATAAACTACGATGGTTAGGGACAATTCGAACCGAAATTTGAATAAATTCCTATTTTAATCTCAATTTCCTATATTTTATCCACATGCTATTTTTGTTTTCACAGATTTGGGAATTAAAAATCTGTATTTTTTTTCCTAAACGGGAAAAATATTAAATTTCACCTAACTTAAATTAATTGTATAACTTATTATTTTCTCCATTCCATGTTTATCCAACTAAATTCAAGATATTATTCGCTACAAGTTTAAATAATACTCAGATTTTATGACCATAAAACTTAGCCAAAAACATAATTAACAGCGGCGGTAGCCTAATGGCTAGGGCGTCGGACTTGCGATCATGTGGTTGCCGGTTCGAACCCCACCCATTGCACTACCGACGTGAACCCACTCGTAACACAAGCAATCTAGCTTAGCACGAGGGGTTAACAAGAATACTAGTAATGTGCGACCCACATTGCTAGTAAGCTTTTTTAAAAAAGAATATCTAATTAATAAAACCTCTTCCAATTCTAGGGCGTTCACAAGGAAACCAAGTCTGCGAAGGGTCATCATGATAAGGAAAACCATTTGGGAAAGTACGACGACAACGGACGCACCCAGAAACACCATGAGGTGGAGTCTGGACACTATGGAGACCACCACCATGAAGAGCATGGCAAAAAACATGCAAAGGTTTGAAAAAAAAAAAAAAATATAAGAACTTTTTGTAGCTGTCGACCCAAGGACTTCAAATGTGCTGAACACTAGTAAATTCCATTTTAGAAGCCCTGAAACATACTTCCAGTTCAGCCTGTGATTGTGTTTTTTATCAAAATTACAGCTAAAAAGGTATTGACATTTTTGACATTTTGTGTCATAGTGTGTAATTGTGACAGAAGCCACTCGGCTTCTGTCACGGTCGTGATGAATGCCACTATATGGACGTGACTAGAGCAAGGGAAGGCGGATGTGCAGTTTTTATTCGGTAAGAGTCCTATAGTCGTAGGCCTAGTCGTAAAGTGCAAGAGGGCTACTTCTCTACACCTTTTTTAACAACTTTTGTTCTTGACTTTTGATAATTCGTTAGTATTTTTCCCTATAAAAAACTAAAAATCTCCACTCTAAATTTATCATATCTATGGTAACGTACCAGCGCAGCACGTACCGCCTGGTGCCGGGTGATCGCTGTGCTTGGTCGAGTCGCGTCTAAAGAGCTAAGAAACATCAGAGAGTACTGGCAGAACTTTCATATTTTTTTGTGATATTAGATTTTGAGAAAAGTCATAGAACAAAAGTTCTTCGTTAAGGTGTAGAGAAGTAGCCTATTTTAAGATTGATTATCCATAACTCTGTATAAAGAAAAGGTAGGTGATTGGCTAATGATGATGACGATGATGGTTGAATGTAATCCTAAATTGGATTCCATTTAACCCCATGAAGGAAAAGGAAATTTCTTGTTTTAAAAAACAAGAAATGTTTACTTTGAATATAAAAGATTTTCTAACCAAATTCAATTCTAGTATGAAGAATCGGGGAAACATTCGAAAGGGCACAGCACGAAAGGCAGTCACGACATCCACAAAAAAGAAGAATTTGAAAAGAAAGTGGAATTCTTCGAAGAAGAAGGTGACTCCGCCGAAGAGGAGAAACATGGCGGCTTCAACGAAGAGCATGGCCATTCGAAGGTAAGGTCTTCAACAGTGATATCCAGTGTATCTGTCTGTATTCACCCCCAACCGACGACAACCTACAAGGTACTCGTATGTATGTCTCAGCGGAAAAAAAGTGGGCACTGTGAGATGTAAATGGAGGTACACGGTAATGGATCTCATGTAAGCAGGACTTGGCTTTAATTTAATCTTTCCATAAATGGAAATTTTACGGTTAAAACATGTGTGTGTTTTTTATGTTTTTGCTTCCCTACCCTAAAAGTATCTTTCAAAGTGAGAAGCACCGTACCATCTATCCTTCTCGACTGCCAGCAAGCATTTACAAATATTTGTCTGCCCGTGGACAGACAAATATTTATTTCGTGTGGGAATCGAATTCACAACACGTGGCTCAACTATGTGGCTAGGTGACCTCTGAACCTCTATACCAGATATGCCGTCTAATATTTAAAAACACCACAACATGAATTTTATAAACAATTATGCTCTAACTAAACAACTAGCTTCTATATTTTAATTAATACCAAACGCGATATGGCTCACAACGTGATCCCCCTAAGATGAGGAAATAACAACTTAAACCCTTAATTAACGGTCGATTAAGTGTATAATGAGTTTTCCTTACGTTCCAATGTAAATAAGGGTTTGCCAATAGTTGAGAGATTCCAAGGCTTCGTTTTGTAACTAATTTGGTCGGATTTGGAGATTGGCAGGCGACGCAATAAGGCTTAAATTGATACAGGAATATTATTTAGATATAAAATGTATTTATGATAATTCCGTGTTTGTGTTCTAGAATATTCTAGGAACTTAAAAAATAGTAGGTCGTGGTCTTTAGTCAGAGGGGGTGAATAGATACATCTTTATTTATGGATTGTGTATTTTCGGGTTGAAAACGCTTTTGAACAAATATAGTTAGTAGTATCCTTTTATTATAAATCTATAAACATATGTGGGAGTTGGCATTGTATGTCTGACTCGTACTGAAAAACTAAAAGCAATAATCTTAATACGATGGTAGTCAGAACGGTCGGCCGTTCAATTATATTACGCGATATTTATATCGGTACATTTTCTTCTCATTATGGGGATAAGTTTCATAGTCCGGGCGTTTGTGAAAACGAAGTCGCGGGCAGAAGCCAGTTTTGTATAAAGGTAAATTCTATGGAAATGATTAAAAGTCCTAGAACTAAAGTTGTTGTGTATATTAGTAATAATAGTCTTGCGAAGTTGTTAGTGTTTTATAAATCCCCCTTTAGATGAATTAGTTTGGACGCATTGGCCTGAATCGAGATTATGTATTGGCTAATTTATTAGAGCAACCAAGATGATGACAAAGAATTCGTGCCTGACTTTCCTAAGTTTGAATTTCATAAGAGTCTAGACTGCATTCGTTCTGGATAGGAAACACGTCTAGGAACTTTTTTAGACTTTTTTTGGTTTATCATGACGGTTCAAGGTTGAATTCACATTGGTTTTTGTTGCGGCCTAATTGGCCAAGGTTCGTTGCTCCGGTCAGGGAAAGTGACGCGGATTCAATTCTAACAGTATTTGTTGGTTTTTGTAAACAGTATTTCAATGTTGACATTGAACTAATAAATTGAATAAAACGGTTAGTCAATGAAGTTTTAACGAATAATTTGTTAGTAAATTAATAGTTTCTGATGTCGGAAATGTATTGCGTTTTCATTGTTTTTGTTGTTACAATTTAGCATTATAATTATTTTAATTACAAACTATCACAAAAATATCTGGCCTTTGAGAAATTAAATGGGGTGAATTACGCAATAATAAAATAAAAATTAATATGAGAGTTAAAATAAGATAAGTAAATTAAGGAATGAAAAGTCAAAAGATTGTGTATTATAAATTGAAATGGGGTTAATTGCGAAACTGAGAGGGGGTGAATTAGGAATTAATTTAAGAGATTAAATATGACAGTTAATTGGGTCGAACTGAGAAATTAATGGGGGTGTATTTGGGTTACAATTAGTTTTGCCATACTTTAAATAGAATTTACATTAAATCACAAAGAAATAAACCAGGTACACAAAATCAGTTCTATTATGTGATTTTATATCTGACGCGCATACGGGTGGGGCAAGTGATTCCATAAAACTACGTTTAACACAAAATGCAGTAACAAAGTTACCTTAATTAGGTTTAAACATAAACTGCTGTTTAAATCAAACCGTGTTTTAATTACAAAGAGCTGTAAAGTTAACGGCATACAAGCTTAGATAGAACTAAGTATTATCTAAGTTTAGTTACTTAGTTATTCTTATCTCGTTAACGTAATCTCTGATTTTCTTACCTAGTTACTGTTGTAGAAATGAAATAAGTTAGTTATTTAATTCTTACAGCAATAACAGTTATTTAACAGTAAGTTAACAATAGACGCCATTTAGACAGGATTTCTAGAGACTTTTTTTAAGGTGCGTTGAAAATAGATATATTTTAACACACCTTAAAAGCCTCATTAGCCTAGTGGTCTTGATCGCGACTGCTACGCTGAAGGTCTACTGCCAGACCCCTCGGGTAATACAGGCGTCATAGTATGTTATTGTTATACAATAACCAGCACATCAATTTACCACAAACTGTAAAATTTCCCCAACGGATAATAAACCCTACTCCTTGGAGATTAATTTGAAAATCGATTGAAGTTATTTGACAGTTCTGGATATAATGATGTGCTCGCGACTGTACCATCCGACAGCTTTTTCTTTTATGGGATAGTGGAGCAAACGAGCAGACGGATCACCTGATGGTAAGCGATAACCGCCGCCGATAAACACGCGTACCTAACACCAGAGGAGTCACGAGTGCGTAGCCCGCCTTTTAAAAGGGTTTGGGCCTCCGGTAACCTCATTCACTGGGCGAAACACAACGCAAGCGTTGTTTCACGCCGGTTTTCTGTGAGGCCGTGGTATTACTCCGGTCGAGCCGGCCCATTCGTGCCGAAGCATGGCTCTCCCACGTCAATCTACTAGTCTACAGCTAAACATCTTATGCCATGCCATCAGTGTACGCTGGGCCTTAAACTTGACAAGTAATACAAGTTTTAACTGGTCCCCCGCTTAATAGAAATGTCAGGACAATGTTTTAAAATAACTTCAGAACTTGAGAGTAGTTTTTCTTGCAGGTATCTGTGTTTACAGTATCTTTCATTTATTATTTCTACTTTAAGATTTTTGCAGTTAAGGGGAAGACATGCTTTGTATATTCAAACTTCCGCGAGTTTGAATATGATGTGATTTTTTAAGCTTATTTTGTGACGTTGTTCAAAAGATCTTTTTTCATAAGCAAATTTTATGTTAAAAGTCAATTAATGAGGTAACAGAACATACCATCACGCCTGTATTCTCAGAAGGGTTAGGCAGAGGGGTACTAATGTACACCCACAATTCGCCGGTATGTTTAGGTCCTATGTAATGATAGCCTACTTAGATGGCCATTGGACTGCCAAAAGTCTCGAGTTCAAGTCCAAGGCACGCACCTCTGACTTACCTTCGTAAGAACCAGAACTTCTCCTGCGCGAATTAATAGTTAATTATCACGCGCTTAAACGACAAAGGAAAGAAAACATCGTGAGGAAACCTGGAAGCCTGAGAGATTCTCTCAACGAGGTGTGTAAAGTCTACCAACCCGCATTAGGCTAGCATGCGCGCTGCCTCATTTCTCTTATTTTGAGAATAGAATCATGCCGAGCAGTAAGACAGTGTAATAGATTATATTTTAATGTATGTTTTAATTATGATATTTTCAACAGGGGGGACATTTCAAGAACGGGAACTATAATGCGGGCCACGAGGAGCACGCGAAGGGCGACACCGGCCACTTTGCGAAAGGGGGGCATTTGCACGTGTCAAAGGTAACATATTATGACTATTAATAGCATAAGTATAAAGTTCATTATTGATTGGACAAAACGGTCTTGTGTTTTAGGGATACTAAGATATAGGTGGCTATAATTTAAATTAATGTTTCTACATATACTATAATATTTTCTATAGTTTTTATGGATGGAACAAAAACGAAATATATTGACCTGGTTCACAATCAGTGATCGGACAAAGGTTAGCTAATTTACCTGAACTTCAAAGAACAGAGACACGAAGTGGAGACTTCCTTACAACATTTTTTTTCGGGGAATTGTCCCGACATTACTAAAGTATATTTAATATTGATGTATTAATATAGAAGACAACTGAGTTAGTTTCCAATCATCATATTAAATGTACTTTAGGGATGCCCCAAATCCCGGGACAAAACGAGAAATATTTTTTTATAAGGAAATCTCACCTTTTTCCGATCACTATTCATAACACACGCATAGAAACAAATTGCTATTGTGGAATATTAATAACATAACGACGTACTTATTTGTGGTAGCCCCAGTATAGTATTTTCTTTTATTCACCCCTATCAACCGTTACCTTTCGTTAGACCCTCTTTCTTAATATAATCCATATATTTTTACTTTAATCTCTATAAGAGGGATTATTAATGAATCACAATGAGATTCACGGGCACACGACAAAACGGATAGGTATCCAACATAAACTGACCTCTAAGAATGTGAAAAGTCTATACAATGCGCGCTTCAGCTTAAACTGGAAACTATTCATCGTTCTTAGAGTTCTATGCATCAACATATTCTTACTAGACCACGCATCAAGGTAGAAAATTCTAAGATAACAATGTGTTCTTCCAGGGTCACAAGGCAGCCGGTGGCCACGACGGTCACGGACAGCACGGAGGATCGCATCATCAGAAGGATGGCAAACAGGGGGGAAAGAAGTGGATCTATCACCATGGACACCCAGCGAAGACTGCCAACCTCGTTCTAATCGATAGGAGAGCTGAACAAATGTACCATGGACCGCAGTATTATGGATAAGCTAAATTTTATTTGGTTCTTCTTGGTAAATGGCTGCGAATCTAGAAGCATGTTATGTGCAAAAACATTTAAATATACTAATGAAACAGGAGCAAGACATCACGAACAAATATGTTGTTTCCAGTTGTAGATAAGTTGCTCTGTCTCTGTCACACTCAGTGATCGGAGTAGGTAGTGCCAATTTACCTAAACATCGAAGAAAAAAAACGTGGGGACTTCCTTACGACTACACTTTTTCATTTTACCATTATATTATCATCTTTCTCCTCGCCTTTACCCAAATATGTTGGGGTCGGCTCCCAGTCAACCAGATGCAGCTGAATATCAGTATTATTAGCGACTGCCAGTAACCTCAATTTCTGGGCAATACCTATATTCGGAGGATAGACTAGTTGTAAGGCTTGGGCTTCTGACTACCACTAAAAATTGCTTTACGTTCTCTCCGAGGCACGGTTGGGTCTCGATGTGTTAAGAGTGGTCACCCATCAACACATTGACCACAGCGAGCGCAACTTAACCGCGCAGATCAGTTGATCAGCTTAGTTATTACTTAGCCACGAGCCTATTTTACTATATTAACATTAATTTTTAATGTACATGAGTGATGTCCCGAGTCTCGGGAAATTTTCTTCCCAAAAAAGTGTAGTCGTAAGGAAGTCTCCAATTTTCGTTTCAGTTCCTCGATATTTAGATACATGAGTACTACCTATTCTAATAACTCGTCATAATTATATCATCCTGACAAAAAGAGAAAATAAATCAAATTGGGATCCAAAAATATGTATGAAGATGTCCAATATTCGCTCTATAACCTTTTTAAATCTCTTATGTTATGTCTAGGACAAGTAACAATTACCAGACATATTGTCCCGTCCACGATTTTGCTAATGAATTAGTATCTCAGTATAGTCAGGGCTGGTAAGCTTCACACATATCGGATAGTGATCACTGTGATAAGATTTCGTACTCAATTCAATCAAATCAATTATCTCCCGTCTCAATTCTACCACTGCTGGATAAAGGCTTCCTATTCAAGCATTTGCCATTTGTACAGCATCTTGGTTTGACAATTACTTAAGTGCACTACGTTCAATATAAAGTTGTCTGCAAGTGATTCTGCAGTGGACAATTTGAATATAAAACATTTAACAAAAAGGAAAACCGCGTTCAAAAACAAAAAATAATTACGAAACAAAACATTTTTTTTTTGTTTTTACTTTTGTCAAATGTTTTTTTTTTCAACTTTTTTAAATGGCGGGTACAATCTGACGTCTATCGATGACGTTGTCATTTATTCGGTCAGTATGTGTTATTGTCATTTTTTCTAAACTTGTGATCAGAGTAACGTATGTATACTTTTCTATGACAATTTGTTCAAAATTTTTGCAACAGATTGTGAGGATCGCTTGACATGCGTCAAATTTATGTTAAATGGCAATGACATTACATAGTTAATTGAAACTATTTATGTTCATTGTGGAATGAGGCGTAGACTATAATATCCGATTCTGGAAGCAAAGTATCCTTTTAATTTTTTTAAAGGCAGATTTAACAATAAAATATTTTTTAAAAATGGAGTGTTGCTTACACAAAAAGGTACAAATTGCAAAACGTTTTTTTTTTCTTTTTGCTTACATACTTTTTATATATTTGGGTTTGACAACTGTATTCAAAATAGAGTGTTACAAAATCAAATTGCATACAAGTCTTTCAAGATTTGCAACTATTTACCAAATTACTACCGTGCTTGGCAGGCAAAACTGTTGCCAGATTGATTGTACTTGCTGGTGATTTCAGAAGACAATATTGAAGTGCTGAATTTGTGAAATTATTTTTGAATCTCAGTATTTGTAGTAATTTTATGCGATTTGCATAAGTAAAGATGAAGACTTTTGTGTGTTGCGTTAAACGATACATGTGTGCAATTGTGACGTCACGACGCGACAGTATTTTTTTACAGTTACACACCTATTTCTTGTACCTACATGCCTTTTTGTGGGTAACCTTTTTCTTATTTTAATAATAAGGACGTCCACACATTGAATTGGAATAGAAATTTTAAGAGAAAAACTGTACGATTATATTTTGGACGCACCGTGAGACCCTTTGGGTTGCCATCGCATCGATGAAATTATTTAACGGTTTGTAAACTGTAAATTTTTGCAATTAAAGCCTAAATAAAAAAAGTCGAGCAAAAATGATAAGTAACTTAAGGATTGTGTGCTTTTGCTTTTATTTCTAAGTAATCTGAGTTTTAAGTACCTACTCAGGTTTTACTCAGAGTTCTATTCGAACTTTTGAAAGAATGAGCATATTTTTATTTTATTAAAATACATATATATGGTGTTTTTTTATAAGATTTATTTTTATAAATGTTACAGTACGAGTTCGTGTTATTTGTTGAAAATGTATTTATGTTTATCACATTTTTTTATAATATTTATATGGATTTTATATTATAAAATTACTATCCTAAACATTATATTTATTAGATCGAATACCAGATTTTACAGATTAATGTTTTATTATTTTATATTGTGATTTTTATATATTTCATATTATATGAGTTTTTAGTTAGGACCTTTCGATTTATATAATCATGGGATATATTTAAATTATAATTAACGTGTTTTCATAAGTTAGTATAAGTATTTCGTAATTAATATTATTGTAAATACTCTCACTGTGATTTTATTGACATGTTTTGTAAATATTTTTTTCTAAATTACATTGTGTTTTTTATGATAAAGATTTTTATTTTATTGTCCGCCGCCGTTTATAAACTAAATAATAAGGCCTATGGTTCACTGCACGATTTCTTTACGGTATGGTGCTCAGGCCAGCACGGTTTTTACAAAGCGGGCTATCGGCGTAGGTCTAGCCCATGAGCAACTCGGGGCTGACTGGCTGGCTACGTCGGTATCTGTCTAAAAGCACATTGGTGTGTTTCGATTTGAGCTAGTTCCCTCTCGGTCGCTTCGGCTCTGGCTTCAATATCAGCCTTTAAGACTCAGCAATGCCTCAGCATTAAGGCGATAACTTCTTAAAAGCAGGTGTCTCCGACGTAACCAATACGAATAAAACAGAAATAATGAAGTTAATGACCTTGACCCCTACGATGTCCCCGGGGACTGCCATTGCTAATAACGTCCATTGTCTCAAAGATTTAGAATAAAATTATTGTATGCCTAATTCCTGAAACACAATGACAGATCGTCAAGAAATGAGTATTGTTAAAAACTTTTTTTGCACCTGCCCGACTGACAGATATAAATGAGGTTTTAATTTTTTTAAAGGTTACGAATATAAAAGACTTTTAACGCTGCAAGCTAAACTTACACAGAAAGGTCAGGTTTTTAGAAATAGGACGTTGGTGCTGGATTTCTTCTGGGCATCATTGCATGGCCAAATATTCTGCTAAACTTCAACGTTTCATTGTATTCAGTAACTTGACAGTAAAAGGGATACCAGTTTTTGACAAAAAAAGATAGTGAAGTGGTGTAAGAACGAAATTGAATGAACTTAAATAATGCACTTAAATTTAATAACTTAATTGTCTTCGAAATACAATATAAACTATTAATAATTGTAGATTTTATTTCTCAGTAGGTTGTAAAAAAGTATAAAATGTAAAAAAATACAAAAGTATAATTACATGATGTTTATATTTGGTTTGATTCTATTGGAAGACAATAAAAAAGAAAATTAATTTTATTAATAATTATTAGTAATTCTTGTAAATCTTAAATTACTTGTAAGAATTTTGTGTTTGATTTAAATGAAACCATTTTTATCATTCATTCTTAACGCAAAATCATTCACTACCCCAACACTATTAGTTATATATGGTACCTATCATTATTTTTCTTCAAACTGTCAAGTTACTGAATACAATTACAAGTCGAAATACAGGACTTATTATTTTCTTCGAGTTTGAAGAGTGACTGGGCGATATGAATCTTAGTGCCACTTGCACCAACTTCTTAAATCTATTTAAATAATATTTAAACACAATGTTTCATAGTAAATTTGTGTTTAAACATATTTAAGAAGTTGGTGCTAGTGGCCCTTAATAAATGATGTGTCAATGATGACAACGCGCTAGTGATACTACTGTTGTTGCTGGCAATGGTTGCCGAGTACCATCAGGAGTAGCTTGTTCCTTCTCGGTTCTGCGCCTCTGACAGTCTGCAGTCCTCAAGGGCTCTTTAGGCTCAGCGACTCCTCTGGTTTTTTAGGTGTCCATGGACGGCGAACGGAAAACTACACATCATCTGGTGTTTCGTCTGCACAAAAAACATACAATGAAATGGGTTAATGATGAAGGGTCACAGATCTTAATATACTTATACTTAAAGAATTCTTGACTTTTGAATTTTAATAAAACATAAATATCCCAACTATCAACTGGACTGCTTTATTAGTCTAGTGTTCCCAAGCGCCACTGCTACGCCTCTGGTGGGGTTCGATTCCCAGGTCGAGCAAAGTGTTATTGGGTTTTCTATGAAGTCTCAGTAGCAGCTCGGAGTTTGAGATTTGTGCCCGGATAATGGCAATGGGCTCACCCCCTTTCACATGGGACCTAAACATACCGGCGAACTGTGGGTGTACATTTAGTAGTATACCTATGCCTAACCCTTTGGGGAGTAAAGGCGTGATGGTATGAAGGTAATATCCCATCAACTAATAATTGAAAATAACGTCAATAAAATATCAAACGACCCCGCATTCCGTTTTTAACATTTCAGTACTACAATGAATGATTATTTGCATTTTAAGCAAAACATGCATGAATAATTTATTTCAATAAATTGCCACGTCATATGGCTGTCAAAAGGTGTAATTCCCTATCAGAACTGAAAATATTGTAAATTACTTTCGGATCGGACAGGATATTTTTAACGTCAGAAACCTTACTTACGCCTTTTCAACAAACAGAAAATATTTAAAGAAAAAAAGTATATTTTTTTAAAGAAAACGTTTCCCTACACTAGGATTTTCTCCTGTATCGTGGGTGTTGCCCATAGACACCTGCAACACCAGAGGAGTTGCAGATGCGTTGCCGGCATTTAAGAGCTCCTACGGACTGCAGACTGCTAGAGCCACAGCTACTGAAAGGAACTGGGTCTTACGCGCAGAAGTCAAAACACACACCGCGGTGCGCGGTGTCCGTCGAAAACGGATTCCGACGCAAGGGTGGTCGCCAGCCTGTCCTACCACCGAGCAGGTCAGATATTTTCTCGCCTCTCACGAGATGCCTATCTGAGTTGCAGTGAGGAATTGTATTTGTTATGGGATACAGGGGAAACGAGCAGACGGATCACGTCATGGTAAGCGATTACCGCCGCCCATTGACACCCGCAACACCAGAGCAGTCACAAGTGCATTTGGGCCTCCGGTATCGTAACTCACTCGGCGGAACACAACGTAAATGTTGTATCACGCCAGTTTTCTGTGAGGCCGTGCCGATCCATTCGTACCGAAGCATTACATTACAATTATTATTCTATCCCGCCCCCACACGGAAAAATAGGTTATGAGTTAACGTTAAAAACACCAGTATATGAAACCAACACAGTGGGCAGGCAAATGAGATAATGGAAAAAAAGGTTCATAAATAGCTGTTGTATTGGAATAAGTTAAAAATACTGGTGCAGTTGTGCACCAATATGCGTGGGACACAATAAGGTAGGGTAGTGGAAGCATACCACTTATTAATACGAAGGTACAGTCAGCAACAAAAATTAAAAACGGTTTTTTATCGGTAAATCAAATTGACATTCCCTGTGCTACCGGATTTGAGACTTTATGTTTTTATTTCTTGTACTGTCCGAACGGTTATGGTTAGCCAGAGTTAAACTAATGTATATTATACTTCTAGGTTGATTTCTATAAAAAAAAATATCGACTTCAATTAGACACAGTAGTTCAATTATACGTTGATGATTTTCAAATATTATAATTTAGCTTATAATATTATTTTTAATAAGCAGGCAGGATTCGAACCTGCGTCTTCTGGCTAGGTACGCCAGCAGGCACGTGGCAGGTGGGACTCGCGGTGGCTTAGTGGTCATAGCGTCTGGCGTCGAATCCTGCCTGCGAGTCGAATTTTTCCTTCACTAAATAACTTTATAAAATTAGCATGAAAAATGCAAAAAAATCACAAAAAGTTAGTTATCAGGTAAGGTAGCATCGTACGACATAGAACTAACCGTAAGGTAAGTCATGTCAGTTGAGAGGCAAAGTAACTTGCCTTTCAATAGATGTTACTGACGTCACCTTTAAGACGTAAGTTCAGAATGTGAAGGCAAATTTCGACATGGCAGGTGGGACTCGCGGTGGCTTAGTGGCATAGCGTCTGGCGTACCTAGCCAGAAGACGCAGGTTCAAATCCTGCCTGCGAGTCGAATTTTTCCTTCCTTAAATAACATTATAATCCTAATTTAAAAAAATACATACTTAATATTGAATTTTTAAAACTGGTATAAAAAAATATCCTAATTTTTATTAACTTTTTTGTATTAAAATTACCCTTTTACCATCGCCATGTATGTGTAACTTAGAATACAATTATCCCCACTTTAATTTAACTTGAATCAGACATCAAGGGTCACTAAGTATCATTTCTGATTATGAGACGGGTAAAAAGCCCCCCGATCGTCCGACAAGCATATAATAACTTTAAATTAAAATATACACATAATAATATTACATTATTTACTATTGAATATGGAATACTTAAGCGTTAAAAAAATATAACATCACAGGCATTTTCCATCATATCCTTGGCTCGGGAAACTTTAAAAACTTATACATACTAAGACCCACCCCCAGCGATACGGAGCGAATAAAATTACTGACTTCGAAAGTTTTAACGATGAAACATAAAAACAGTATCATTTCATCAAACTGCAATTAGCTGTAATAAGGTGGATACACCCACAATTCGCCGGTATGCTTAGATCCATGTACTACGATACCATATTACTATTATCAAATCAAATGTTTTTTTTTTTCAAATAAGCTTTTACAAGCCTTTATGAAACGTTATGTTTCTAGTTGCACGGTTCCAAAAGATTGATCCAATGGAGAAGAATCCGGCAAGAAACTCCATGGACACTCTTTTAAAATAAAATAAGTTACAATCATCACTGGTACAATATTGCGTTAATAAGATGTGTGAACGTTGGAGGATGTCCAAGTTTGACCGAAGTCGACAATATAAACTGAGGATTCACATTATTAACCAAACACTCTAAATTTCGAGTGTTATTAAGAATTTTATAGAAAACCCAATAACAATGCCCAACCTGGTACTCGAACCCACCTTTGGCGTGTAGTCGCGGTTAGGACTAATAGACTAAGGGGACAGTGTTGTGCAAAATAGTACAAGACTAAGTAAGGTTTTATATACAACTGAGGTGGCAAAGAGCTAACGGTCTTCCTGATTATAAAAGGCTACCGTAGCCTGTGAACTTCTGCAACACCACAGGTGTCGCTCGCGCGTTGCAAACCCTGTAAAAACTTGTTCATTCCTTTTTCGAAGAACCTCATGCATTCTTTAGTACACATTTTTTTCTATGAATTGATCTTTTAAAGACATTTTTACTAGCCAATAGGGTATTTTAACATTTTAAATACGAGATGACGATGTCATTTCCAATTGATGGTTCTTCCGTCCATTACGTAAATTTTATGATCAGACTACTGTTCAGAACAGACCATTTACTGGCTTTATATTTATCATTAACTAGCTTTTGCCCGCGACTTCGTCCGCGTAGCGTGATGATATATAGCCTATAGCCTTCCTCAGTAAATGGGCTATCTAACACTGAAAGAATTTTTCAAATCGGACCAGTACTTCCTGAGATTAGCGCGTTCAAGCAAACAAACAAACAAACAAACTCTTCAGCTTTATATATTAGTATGTATATAGATATATAGATTAGGTCCGGTCACCCATCCAAAAATAGCTTGCAGCAAGCACAAACGCCCCAGTTTTCAAATAATAATTTTTAAAATTCGCTGAGATTTGCCATGATAAAAAATATTGTAAAGTTAGCAACTAGAGCGTCCACCCTAATATAAAAAAGTATGGAGGAAAACTTGAAGTAATTTTGCATTCAAAACTTGAAGTGAATAAATAATTTGGAGTCACATTAGCATATTTTTTTAAATTACTTGCCGAAGTGATGTTTGAATTTAACTGTCATTTCGCGTGGCTCTGCCTGCATAGCAATAAAGTTTTTTTTAAGTTACCTATATAATAACTGCCTCATTAGCCAAGTTGTTCAGAGCGCGACTGCTACGCCTTAGGTCCTGGGTTCGATTCCCAGGTCGAGCAAAGTGTTATTGGGTTTTTCTATGAAATTCTCAGTAGCAGCTCGGAGTTTGGAATTTGTGCCCGGTTAATGGCAATAGGCTCGCCCCCTATTACATGGGACCTAAACATACCGGTGAACTGTGGGTTAGTACACCTCTGCATAACCCTTCGGGGAATACAGGCGTGATGGTATGTTATGGTATAAAATATTAAATAGAAAATGGATTATTTTGCTATCGCTACTTAGTGCAATATACGGGTCTAGTGTGTATTTAAGCAAAATTCTTGTATTGTTTCATGTAGAGGACATACGGGGACCATGTGTGATGGACTTAGAATGAATGAATGATATACTAAACCGCATTACAGTAGTGAGTAGGTTCACTTCATTTGAAAACGTAATTTATCCCCAATTAAGGGCCACTTGCACCAACTTCTTTAAATGTTTAAATTCCATTTAAACACAAATTTACTATGAAAAATGTAGTTTAAATACAATTTAAACATATTTCAAAAGTTGGTGCAAGTGGGCCTTAATTTCGCTTTATTCATTCAATAAATTCACAATAGCCAAACCGACAGACGAACGGACAATGACGTGATTCTAGATTTTTATGGCATATGAGGGGGGAGGGGGGGGGGGGGGATCGCTTGATGGTAAGCGCTTCAATGGACACCCGCAACACCAGAGTACCAGGAGTAAAGGGTTTGGGCCTCCGTTATCCTCACTCACTCGGCCAAACACAACGTAAGCGTTATTTCATGCCAGTTTTCAGGCCGTGGTATCAATCCGGTCGAGCCGGCCCATTCGTGCCGAAGCATGGCTCTCCTATGGGAGGGTATTGTGCATAAAGGGTTCCTCTATTTAAGAGTTCCTCTTTTCATTTTGAGTTATGGAACCGGAAAAACTAGATTTGAATTGATTTTAAGCATTCGAACAAACGCAGACTTTTTCATTAATCTTAAATAAACTCGTACAAATTATCATCATCACACCTATAGGTGTTCCTTGAAGGTATAGGCAGAAGAGGCGTAGCAAGTGGCGTCATGAAGGTACCTTATGCCTACCCTTATAGGCAAGAACGTGAGTGTAATGTAATGTATGTATGTCTTTTATATAATATACCATCACGCCTGTATTCCCGGATAGGTTAGGCAGAGACGTACTAATGTACACACACAGTTGCAGGTATGTTTAGGTCCCATGTAATAGGTGCAAGCGTATTACCATTAATAGATCACAAATCCCAAACTCCGAGCTGCTACTGAGTATTTCATAGACAAACCCAATAACAGTTTGCTTGAACTAGGAATCGAACCTAGGACCTCTAGCGCTATGTGTGTCGTTCGCGACCACTAAACCACAGGTCTAGTTGTCGCAAACGTAAGGTCCTGAGTTCAATTCCTAAGTAGAGCCATGTTTTTGGCCTCGACTACTATGAGTTTCTCAGTACCTAATCCGGATTTTGGATTTGTGGCCCGCATCTATAAGTACCCGAGAACTAGGGGTGTACAGACGTACACTCTAACTCTTCGGGGAGACCTTGTTATGTGAAGTTTCATACTTAATGACACTAGAATATTAAAATTAACTTTAAAAAAGAAAACTCCGTTTTTAATCTTACTTTGTGTATTTAAACCGATTCTCTCAACCCTTCTGTTAAACAAAATCTTGTAAAACGACCACTAATTTATAAGTTAACTTTTAACTGGAGATTTCCCCTGGGTCTAAGTCTGTTGGTTATTCTTGAAGGTAGTGTGTGACTTGCAAAAGTATGCAGAATCTCTCATTATTATGTCGTTGTGTCCACAAAACCTGACGTCATCAAATCCGTATTTTTTAACTTTTAAACTTCGCTGTTGAAATAATCTTACTTTCGTATGAAAGAACACAGCCAATACATTCTTAAAGGCAGGCTCCATTCATTAAAAATAATTCTTAAAGGCAGGCTCCCATCTAAAAATGCACTCATCTAGTCCACATGTCATGTCGATAAAAATATATAATAAGCTACCCCCGCGAATAAAAAATGAAATTAAAGACTGTATTTTTATAAAAAAATTAAAACACATCCTAATAACTAAATGTTACTACCATATAAATGAATACCTAAATGATAAATGTATATGAAATATAATAAATTTAAATTTAAATAAATACTTGTAATAATATACCTAAACATAAACACAAATACATAAATAATATACAAGCATGACATACATTTATAATAATAATATCTGGGACATTTAATTTATTTTCTTTTTACAAACTGATAATAATGATAATGACCATAATTACAATAACATATAATAAAATAATATAATTACATAATAGAATATTAAATAATAAAAATAATTATAGTAATATATCTAACTATAGCAAGCGCACCTTATTAATTACCTATAATAATATAATAGTCAATAAATATCAATTTATTATAAGTAAAATATGAAAATTTTAAAATATGTAAAACTTCCTCCTCTCTCCTACATCTTGCCGTGCCGACAAGGCCCACACATGTTTCTTATATATTATACCATTGTAACATCAATTTAACTTGTGGAGTGCAATAAATGTATTGAGTATTGAGTATTGAGTAATGTTTATAAACCATAACCCATAAAGAAATACACTGTTTTGTATACCTGTATTTCGTATGACGTCACTATTATATTAAAAAATAATCTTAAAAAGAGGAGTAACTAAGAAAGTTTTCGAGCTATGTCATCGTAATATTTATAAACCACCTCATTAGAATAGTGGTCGCTATTCTCAATATACGTCTTCGGTGAGACAATGTGAAAGCAAATTTCGACCTGGCGGGTAGAACTAGAGGTGGCTTAGTGGTCATAGTATCTTGTGTATCTAACCAGAAGATGCAGGTTCGAATCCTGCCCGCAGTCGCATTTGCCCTTCATTAAAATAACTGCCTCATTAGCTTAGTGGTCCAGAGCGCGACTGCCACGCTAGAGGTCCTGGGTTCGATTCCCAAGTCGAGCAGTGTTATTGGATTTTTCTATGAAATTCGCAGTAGCAGCTGGGAGTTTGGAATTTGTGCCCGGTTGATGGCAATAGGCTCGGCCCCATTACAAGGGACCTAAACATACTGGCGAACTGTGGGTGTACACTAGTACGCCTCTGCCTAACCCTTCGGGGAATACAGGCGTGATGGTATGTTATGTTAAATTACTTTAAAATGGCTACCTACAATTTTAATGAAGGAAAAATTCCACTTAAATTTTATTGCAGTAGATATTATGTTATGAAATTCTGTTCAGAGATATGTGAAGTAGTTACTTATGAACTTTAAGATTGGTTCACTCTTCGATGGCTCCTCACTTCAGGTAGAAAAATGATTGTGATATTGACTTAGTTTCTGTATCAGAACTAGTTGAAAGACTTCTGACTTCTGTATTGTTTACTAGAAATATCCCTGTGATTTCTTGCAGAGTATTTTTTCCAAAAATAAGATGCATTATCGGAAACGGCGGTAGCCTGCCTAGGGCTTCAGACTTGCGATCATGCGGTTGCCGCTTCGAAACCCACGCATTGCACTACTGACGTGAAACCACTCGTAACACAAGCATTTAGCTCACCACGAGGGGTTAACAAGAATACTAGTAATGTGCGATCCACATTGTAAGTAAGCTTTTTAAAAATAAATGTGAAAGAATGTACCTTTGTTTCCGACCATTTAAATGTATGTAAAAAATTGGGTTGAATTGAGACCTCAATTTTTGTAGTCAGTAAAACCCAAACCGACTTCCAAAGGCGGGCAACACACTTGCGACTCCTCTGGCGTTGAGCGATTACCGCCGCCCATGAACACCAGTCCATGGGCGGCGGTAATCGCTTACCATCAGGTGATAATCGATTGCCTCCCTATCCCGTAAAAGAATGTATAAATGATTATCACGTGAGTTTTTTTTTTAAACTTTGCCCCACACTAGGATTTTCTCCTGTATCGTGGGTGCGTTTACAAACACAAATTCTCACATACACAAACACCCAGACCCGGAACAACTACCTGTAGATCATACAAATATATGCTCCATGTGGGGATCGAATCCACAACACGTGTCGCGTGTCGTCAAAAAATTTTTTTTTCCTAGCCCGTTCGTCCCACTGCTTGGCAAAGGCCTCCCTTCCCTCCTTCCAAATCACTCTGTTTGTAGTCCACCCAAAATCAAAAAAGTATTAAAAGTTTATTGTTTGAATCAAATTGAATTCTCAACCAAATTTTAATCTGTTTTTCTTCCATTACCAAGAAGTCCATGAAAGCTTGCACATTTAGGCGGGTTCCATACTTATACTATGCTCCACAGATATGGTAGCTTATTCGCTACGTGTTGTGGGTTCAATCCCCGCACAGAACAAATATTTGTACGAGCTATGCCTGTCAGTCTTAAAAAAAAATTGTACCTGTATTAAAATTAACACGCTTACGTAGGCTGTAATAGGCATCAGAATCGGAGCGTTTCTATGAAGTGTTCGAAGTGTGGCCTGGGTCTGCTTTCAGATTGAGAGAGAATAGACAGGTCTACGCTGGTCTAGTGCGGGTTGGCAGAGTCCACACACCATTGAGAAAATCTCTCATGCATATAAATTTCCTCACGCTGTTTTCCTTCACAATCTGCGACTGATTGAATACACACCGTATAATAAAATATGATAACCTACATAAACATGAAATATACCATTACGCCTGTATTCCCCGAAGGGTTAGGCAGAGGCGTACTAATGTACACCCACAGTTCGCCGGTATGTTTAGTTCCCATGTAATAGGAGGCGAGCCTATTGCCATTAACCGGGCACGAATTCCTAACTCCAAGCTGCTACTGGGAATTTCATAGAAAAACCCAATAATACTTTGCTCGAACCGGGAATCGAACCCTGGGAAAGTACCTTTAGCGTGGCAGTCGCCCTCAGGACCACTTGGCTAATGAGGCAAAATAAGATGCTTGAAATAAAATGCCTCTGTCAAAGGAGATCCGCGCCCAGCAGTGGGATAATTAATGGATTGAAGACGATGCCAGGGTTTTATGAGATACAAGAAGGATCTCCAAGTATGTTAAAATAATACATTTTATTTAAATCCAGGGCAAAAACCTTTTCAGACGCAACACATCCATTTGCGTAATAAGTTTATAAATAATATACTTAATGGAGATATTCGGGTAAACCCAATTTGCCATTGTGATTCTGTAAAAAAAAAACAAAATCATTTCCATACGAGCGATTTTTACATGATATTTTCGTTAGGCTTAGTTTTACTGATGGTGGTGGTTTTTTTGTTGAATATCGGTATTACCCAGAAATTGGGTTGCGGAGGTCTGAAGGCCGTCGTTTCGTGTAAAATACTGATATTCAGCCGCATCTGGTTAGACTGGAAGCTGACCCCAACGTAGATAGGAATGAGCTCGGAAGATGAAGATGTTGACTTTTACTGGTGAATATTCTCCATTTTTCGCCAGGAGAGGTGATAGTATGTCAGGTTTGTACCGTCTCAAACCCATGGTCAAAGCTTTGGAATTAAAGATCACACTCTTACTTCTAACAGGAAATATAATCAAACTAGCCTGGGCCAGTTCAGGTTGCCAGATTTCCTTACCATCTCCATTAAGAAAATCTTTCAGGCATGTATTTGTTTGCTTGCGGCTATGATGTCACTGCGACCGAAAATGGTCTATTGTGATCGCCACTCAGGCATGTAAGTTACCTTACGATTTTGTGCCTTAACTGTTTAACTGAGTCATTAATGATAATGAATTAGAAAAGTCAAAAGTGTGTGCCCTGGATTTGAACTCCAGACCTAAAACTTACTTAGCAGACCATTGGTCATATCCTCGGTTCGATTACTAAGATAATAATTACTGTAATTATAAAAAATATAGGGATAGGGGACCAAACAAGCATACGGATAACCTGATGGTAAGTGATAACCGCCGCCCATGGACACCCGCAACAACAGAGGAGTCACAAGTGCGTTGCCCGCCTTTTAAAAGGGTTTGGGCCTCTGGTAACCTCATTCACTCGGCGAAACACAACGCAAGCGTTGTTTCACACCGGTTTTCTGTGAGGCCATGGTATCACTCGGGTCGAGCAGGCCTATTCGTGCCGAAGCATGTTGTCAATTGACGTCAAACATATCGTAATACCCTCAAAAAAATTATTTACCATTATTTGTATTTCTTATTGTACAATTATTATTTTCTGCTTAACACTAATTTTACTTACAAAGTATACATACACATATCACATATCGGATTTTATCAATACAGAACTACACATATTTTTAGCAATACATATATTTAATAAAGAGTTCTTGATTGGCAAATAAATACTAAAATTATGAATAATCTATCACGCGTATAACAGATACACAGATCTAAAGATAATGGTATTGCCTTCTATTACTGTAATAAAGACCCCTAATATTATTTTTCTTTAAATTATTTCCTATGTACAGAAACCGGCCAATTACAAGTATGATTGGAGAAATATTAATTTAACATTATTCAGGTATTCTCAGTAATTTTGCCTGCTTTACAACAAACCGCGATTGACAGGCTTCGACAGGCTCCGGATAGTTCAAATAGACAGGCCAGACAACTCAACTGACAGACACACAACTATTCTATCAGATTTTAGTAACTAGTTGATTGGCAACAATGCTTAATTGGAACTAGTTGACGCAGCCGCGAGGCTCACAATAATCTTGGCAACTAGGTATCAACATATATTTATAACTAGCTTCTGCCCGCGACTTCGTCCGCGTAGCGTAATGATATATAGCCTATAGCCTTCCTCAATAAATGGGCTATCTAACACTGAAAGAATTTTTCAAATTGGACCAGTAGTTCCTGAGATTAGCTAATGAGAAGAATCCGGCTAGAAACTCTATGGACACTCTTTTAACAACATACCATCACGCCTGTATTCCCCGAAGGGTTAGGCAGAGGCGTACTAATGTACACCCACAGTTCGCCGGTATGTTTAGGTCCCATGTAATAGGGGGCGAGCCTAGTGCCATTAACCGGGCAGAAATTTCTAACTCCGAGCTGCTACTGGGAATTTCATAGAAAGACCCAATAACACTTTGCTCGACCTGGGAATCGAACCCAGGACCTCTAGCGTAGCAGTCGCGCTCAGGACCACTTAGATAATGAGGCAGTTTTAGACACTCTTTTAAAATAAAATAATTTACAATCTTCACTGGTACAATATTGCGATAACAAGATGTGTGAACGTTGGAGGATGTCCAAGTATGACCGAAGTCGACAATATTAAACGAGGATTCACATTATTTGAGAACCCGATGTCATTTCTAGATAATAAATAAACTATGTGGTAAAAACGCACACCATCAAAGCGATAAATGGAACGGGTGCAGAATCCCTAACTTTATTTTCACCGTCGATTCTCCAGTGAACCTTATATGTTAGTGGAGAACAACCCTTATCACTTAAAAAAATAGATAGTAATCGATTCTCAGACCTACTGAATATGCATATATGATTTGATAAAAATCGGTCAAGCCGTTTCGGAGCAATATGGTAACTAACATTGTGACACGAGAATTTTATATATAAGGAGATGTAACCTGTTTGTTTCTTTTAGGTACTTATAGAGAGTGGACCTAAGTGTACCTCTGCTTAACCCTTCGAGGAATACAGGCGTGATGAGAAGAAAAAAATAATGTAAAAATGATCGCGTTCATTGACCGTGATTAAAATTGGTTTTGGGTTAGATATTTCTTTATTCCTCATTAAGATTACAATCGCTTACATGAGAAATAATTTAAACACTTAACAAAAATAATATTAGCGAGCGTACATAGTTTACAAAAGCAGGCACACAAAAATATATTATTAACAGTTCATAAACTACAACTACCCACTAATTTGAGTTTTATGTGTGTTGTTGTGATCGGTAACGGTGGTTAACGGTTAGGTAACGTAAGTTACAATTTTAGTTTAGGTTTTCGTATACATAAATAAATAACTGATAATAATGTTACTGTTTTACATTTGTTTTTATATAAGACTGCATATATTATATATATATATATATATTTGTATATTTTATTATTATTCTTTATTAAATTAATATCTATACCTATTAAATTAATTTCAAAAACATAGAAATTTAGAAGAACTTTTTAAAAACAACGAAAGATTTTGCCTCTCTAACATCCCTAGGCAGTTTGTTATACAACTGCGCGCCATCATATACAATTATACATTTAAATTATAATAATCCACGAAAGCTTCGAAGTTAGCAATATTTTCACACTCAAAAAGAAGAAATTTATAATAGGGTGACTTCCAGATAATGGTGACGTCAGCATCGATTCCCGACCTACGCAGTACTTGGCTTGATTTATCAGCCTCTTATCAGAGACCTACGTCACTCCAGAGGCCAAAGAGGCCCTACACAGCACCCACCTACGGAATTTTCCGAGAATATATTTTTGAAACACAACAGCCTGTAGCTTAGTAATAGCTAATAAATCGATTTGCAAGGTTAAGTTGCGCCTGCCGCGGTCAGGATATGGATGGGTGACCATTCTAGCACTGGCTTTCTTGAAACTCTATCCGTGGATTTCAATTAAATAATCAATATATAAATTAAATAATCAAACCCACTAACACTTTTCTCGACCTGGGAATCGAACCCCAGGACCTCAAGAATAGCAGTATTGCTTGGGAATAAAAGGCTAGCGAGGCAGTGTATGGATATCAACACAAAAATGATGCAACCAAAATCATACAAATTGCATTTATTGTTCTCTATTCTCTAAACCATTAGTTCCTAAAGTGGTCTAGGTGGACCCCAGGGGTCCAGGGAAGACTTGGCGGGGGCCTGCGTAAAAATAGTTAAAAAAAATAGATTTTTTACATTTTTTGTCGAGTTTTCTAGCTGCAAAGTTTTGAAAATGGTCTGTAAGAAAAAGGGTCTGGGAACCTCTGCTCTAAACAAATACACAGTCTTCACAAGTTAACTGATTTCTGACACTTACGCCAATAATAGACATTGAAATAAAACTGATGTTTACGGATTTTATCGTGTATACGGAGTTTATATTATTTAATTCCCGACGTTTTGAATCCTTTACAGCATCCATGGTCACAGGTAGACTAGGATCCGAAACGTTGGGAATCATACCATCACGCCTGTATTCCCCGAAGGGTTAGGCAGAGGCGTACTAATGTACACCCACAGTTCGCCGGTATGTTTAGGTCCCATGTAATAGGGGGCGAGCCTATTGCCATTAACCGGGCACAAATTCCTAACTCCGAGCTGCTACTGGGAATTTCATAGAAAAACCCAATAACACTTTGCTCGACCTGGGAATCGAACCCAGGACCTCTAGCGTAGCAGTCGCGGTCAGGACCACTTGGCTATTGAAGCAGTTACTTGCCTATTGAGGCAGTTACTTGGCTATTGAGGCAGTTACTTGGCTATTGAAGCAGTTACTTGGCTATTGAGGCAGTTACTTGGATATTGAGGCAGTTACTTGGCTATTGAAGCAGTTACTTGGCTATTGAGGCAGTTACTTGGCTATTGAAGCAGTTACTTGGCTATTGAGGCAGTTACTTGGCTATTGAGGCAGTTACTTGGCTATTGAAGCAGTTACTTGGCTATTGAGGCAGTTACTTGGCTATTGAGGCAGTTACTTGGCTATTGAGGCAGTTTCGTTGGGAATCAAATAATATCAATACAACGCGATAAAATCCGTAAAAAGCAGTATTATTTCTGTCCTCACAATTTGCCATTAAGGGTAAATTTAAGTTGGTGATGTATGTCAGCGTGCAGGCGTCCATGACGTGAACTAGAGGGCGGTATTACAAAGCATTGTTAGGTAAAGCCTACGTGATTGTTTTTTTATTGCAAAACTTTTTAACTTAGTAGTTACAAAGGTTAATCACTGTTTTAGCTGACATACGGGACACATGATACTTAGATTTATTTCTCACTAGCTATTCTATATCTATTTATTTTATGTAACCTAAGTTTGTCGCCTATGTACCCAAACTGTGTCAATAAAATTTCTTTCTTCCTTTTATGCTGTCTATTTCTTGCGATTTCAGTTATGTTAAAATTATAGCATATAATAATAAAAATATTCATATATATTAATTAACCAGACTTTGTTAGTAATACTGCCTCATTAGCCAAGTGGTCCTGAGCGCGACTGCTACGCTAGAGGTCCTGGGTTCGATTTCCAGGTCGAGTAAAGTGATATTGGGTTTTTCTATGAAATTCCCAGTAGCAGCTCGGAGTTTGGATATTTGTGCCTGGTTATTGGCAATAGGCTCGCCCCTATTACATGGGACCTAAACAACCGGCGAACTGTGGGTGTACCTTAGTACACCTCTTCCTAACCCTTCGGGGAATACAGGCGTGATGATGGTATGTTGTTAGTAATACATAATATTATTCTATTGATTACAATCAATTTCAATTTCTTTTACTTTACATGTGATAATTAAATTAAAACGGAAATTAAATTTAAAATTTAAAAAGCTCCCGTAGTATCTACTCATGGTTACCATGTTCTTGCAATATCAATAAGGTACCAGGATACCAAATTTCAAATTGATTCATCAACGAAAAGAGCTGACTAGCCAGATTTTCTGACAAGCCAGATTTTCTTAAATCATAGCTTATAACACTCGATCAAGTTACCTTTCAAACAACAAAATTTTTATCAAAATCGGTCCATTCGCTTGGGAGCTACGAGGCAGACACACCTACAGATAAACAGATATGTATAAACACATTAATAACACCAGTCATTTTGCGGGGGTTCAAAGTTGTGACTTTTAGAAAGAAGGTTTCCTCTTATCTTTTTTAGATCATTGAAATGAAACTACTTTTTACGGATTTTATTGCGTTAAGTATAATATGTTTAATTCCCGACGTTTCGGATCCTTTACAGCATCCATGGTCACGGGTAGACTGAGGTGTTGGACGCCTTAATATTAAAATTACTAACAGCTACCTTACATTTTTGTTAGTTTCATTTTTTAAATCAATTTGAAATCACACACTTCTTTTTATAGATAGTTTGAATTAATACTCGCTTAGGCGATACTGCAAAATATGGGTATTGTGTTAGTATCCCGTGCCCAGTGACGTCACGCGCATGACGTCACTGGCCCGACCCACGCGTTGGCAGCTATTGGCTGATGTTATCTGCCTTATACCGAGACTTTGGCGAGCGAGTATCGCCGAGCAAATTGAAAAATGATAAAGGTTCCGTACATTCTGCGGCTACAAACTGCCTCAAGCCAAGTCCTAAGCGCGGCTGCTACGCTAGAGGTCTAGGCTAGGTTCGATTCCCAGGTCGAGCACATCGTTATTGGGTCTCTCTATGAAATTCTCAGTAGCAGCTCCGAGTTTGAGATTTGAGCTCGGTTAATGGCAACAGGCTCGCCCCCTATTACATGGGACCTAAACATACCGGCGAACTGAACAAAAGCGGCGGTAGCCTAATGGCTACGGCGCCGGACTTGCAATCATGTGGTTGCTGGTTCGAAACCCACCCATTGCACTACCGACGTAAACCCACTCGTAACACAAGCATTTTAGCTTAGCACGAGGGGTTAACAAGAATACTAGTAATGTGCGATGCACATGGCTAGTAGGTAAGCTTTTTTTTAAAAAAAAATACTGTGGGTGTACATTAGTACGCTTCTGTCTAACCCTTTGGGCAATACAGGCGTGATGGTATGTATGTAAAATAAGAAGATAATATTAGAAAGTGATGGACATATTTCTGTGTGGGTGAAAGCTTACAATATTTTGTAATAAGGGGTATTATGTTTTATTAAACGGGTCTTGGAAGGGTTAAATATCAGATTTCGTGTACAAAATAGTACCACATATATCATACTGTGCATGATTTATCTACTTAAAGAGTACTAAATTGTTTGAATGCTAATTCAATGTGTATTTGTTTGTAAGCGCGAATGAAAAACCATACCTAACTAATTTCGACGACACGTTTGGCGTAGCGCCTCAGCGATCGGCTTCTGCGCCACGTGTTATAGATTCGATTTCTACACAGAGCAAATATTTGTATGATCTACAAGTAGTTATTTCGGGTCTGGGTGTTTGTGTATGTGAGAATTTGTGTTTGTAAACGCACCAACGATAAAATCCGTAAAATATATATATTTTTATACCTACAAAAAAAGGGAGCAGGCCGAGCAGGTGCTCAAGCTGATGCGTGTGTTTGTGTTTTTATGTATGACCACGCATAATTCATCTTTTATTTCATCTTTCCATCTAAATAGTTCACGGTCTTTCAAACAGCACCGTACCGTTTTACCATATATAAACATTAAACAGGTTTACTAAAAATTATTGCAATCGGTTAGAAATTATCCAAACACTAGCTTCCGTCCGCGATTTCGTCCGCGTGGAATAGTTACTTAGTGTTAGCGTGACTTCCTCAATAAATGGGCTATCTAACACTGAAAGAGTTTTTCAGTTTTTGTTTCGGTGTTTCTTCTCAGAGGTATTCAGTTAGGAAATGCCGGCGCCAATTTAAAAGTGTAAAAGTGTCTTTAAAAGATCTATTTACAGAAATAAATATCATTATCATTATCAAATCGGACTAGTAGTTCCTGAGATTAGCGCGTTCAAGCAAACAAACAAACAAACTCTCCAGCTTTATATATTATAGCTTCTGCCCGCGACTTTGTCCGCGCAGCATGATGATATACATAGCCTATAGTCTTCCTCAATAAATGGGCTATCTAACACTGAAAGAATTTTTCAAATCGGACCAGTAGTTCCTGAGATTAGCGCGTTCAAGCAAACAAACATACTCTTCAGCTTTATATGTTAGTATAGTATAGATTAAAGTATAAAAGTATAGATTCTCCTCGAGCGCAATGATACGGGATACACGCCTTTGTTTACGGACTCCTAAAAATCTCAATCTAAGTATTTATACAAAGAAACGCCCATATCATTTCCTATATTGTTTGTGGTATGGAGTCTATGGAAATATTGTGTCGTCCTCGAGTGTACAGATAATGTTTGTCGCGAAAAGTACTATCTCACTGTCGCACTATATCATGGTGTATTTTTAGAAATGCATGACAAACTGGAAAATGATCAGATAAAATATAATCTTTTATTTTTATTTATTTATTTGATAGGTACACCAACAGGTAATCTTGTCATTATAACAACTGCCTCGTTAGTCTAGTGGTCTTGAGCGCGACTGATACGCTAGAGGTTCTGGGTTCGATTCTCAGGTCGAGCAAACTGTTATTGGGTTGCTCAATGAAATTCTCAGTAGCAGCTCGGAGTTTATGCCCCGTTCATGGCAATAGGCTCGCCTCCCAATCATATGGGACCTAAATATAACGGCGATTCCTCACGATGCTTTCCTTCACCGTTTAAGCGCGTGATAATTAACTATTAATACGCACATGACTTTCATATAAGCCTATAAAAAAATAATAAGAAGCCGTGAAAGACGAGAAAATTTGCATAATTTTGTACATTTCGATTCGTAAACAAAAAAATGGAGCCGCAAAGAGCGGAAATCACAAAAAAAAGTACAACTTTGATTACCAACCGATGGGAGTTGATGCGTCCCGGTTCCGCGATTTCCCATGGGCACCATAAGTTCTGAAGGAAACTATTCTAAAGAAATAAGCTTAAAATTACGGGGAATTTCCATCAAAATGTCAATTGACGTCTGATTTAAAATAGTGCATGGCAATAGGCAAGCCCCCAATTACATGGGACCTAAACATACC